>CM061918.1:107311703-107623580 GCA_031002005.1 Vandiemenella viatica
ATTGTAATTCTCGTCAAATACGAGTATTTTACTTTACAGAGCACATGTGTCCACAGTGGATAGAATCCATTAATGTACAAATAGGAACTATAGTTTTTCATTGGTTACTTCATACAGATTTATGATATCATCATGCTATTTTGGAGAGTCAGATTGGTTGAGCGCCTTTCTCTTGCATTTGTCGTCATGGTAGGGCTTAACAATTCAGTGATTTTAATGAAACTCAATTTTTGTAACAATATTAATACTTTATTTGTCTAGAATTAAGGGTTTCCTTTGATACAAAGTATTACATAGACATCCACTACTTTGTAACATATCCCTATGAATTCAGTGAACGGCTGTGGCATATGTTGTATATACGCTGGTGTCCAATATTAAAGCAGTAAACTGCTATTTCTCCATGCTGTGTCTAATTCACAATATAATCATACAAAACTGTGAACAAATGTCTGTACAGTCGTGTTCTGCATGGAAGATGGCATTCTGATCGTTGTACAACCATGCCAACGATGACATCAGGGCACCTATCAAACAGGGTAGTGTTTCTGGGTAGTCCCCACATCTAAATTGCTGTGTACACATTCACGGACAGTGCAGTATGGCACAGAGAAGACACCTACCAGACTCTCTGCAGTGGAAGGCCATAGGAAGAATGGAAGCAGGACAGTCTCAAACCGATGTGGCCCGATGGGTTTATGTGAATTTTCTATTGTTTCTCGGTTATGGCAACAATTTATAAAGACCAAAACTGTATCCCAAAGACCAGGGCAGGGCCGACCTCATGTGTCATCAGGAGGAGAAGACAATTGTTTGGCTGTAAGGGCATAACGGTACCGCTTAGTACTGCAGGGCATCCACTGGAACAGTTGTATCAAGGCAAACAGTGTACCGAAGGCTTTGGCAGAGTGACAGTGACGTTTATTGTTGGAGACTTGCTATATGTGTAACCCAGATGCATCTTCACAGAAGGGAAGTCTAGAGTGCAGTCGTCAACTTGCCAACTGGACAGTCAAACAGTGGGCCACTGATATTTTCACAGATGTGTCCCGGTATGGTCTAGAGAGTGATTCTGACAGGTTCACAGGGAACCAGTTGTCAGAATGCGTGTGCAAATCTGTTATAAACTTTATTCTCTCATACATAGAAAGTCGATTGCAAAAAGTTTTCATTTTTGATTCTAAAATAAGTAAAGGTGCTTCATCAGACTGGCATAAAATAGAACATGGAATTCCACAAGGCTCTGTCCTAGGACCACTTCTCTTTTTGTTATACATCGATGACCTAACTAGAAACTTATCCAACAGAGTGTTTTATTTGCAGATCACCAGTGGTAGATCCCCTTCCCCACCCCCCAAAAAAAGCATTTATGTCACCCCCAAACCAAAATCCTGGATCCGCCACTGACTGTGAGAAAAACCCCAAACAGTACTGTAGAATTTAATGTAAATGAAGTATTGAGTGAAGTAGCAAATTGCTTTAACGCAAATTCATTAAAATTCAATTTAGAAAAAACACATTATATTAGATTTAAAAAAAATATGCACAGTCAGATTTACACATACTATAATATTATATAAAAAACACAATCTTAGAAACATAGAGTATAAAATTCCTTGGTATTAAAATAGATGAGAAACTCTGTTGGCATGAACATATCACTTCACTACAGAAGTAGTTAAGTAGTGCCACCTTTGCAATACGAACACTTTCTCTAACAGCAGATCTAGAATTAAGACAGGTGTACTCTCATATTTTCATTCAGTGATGTCATATGGCGTAATTTTTGGGGAAACTCTTCACAAAGCAAAAAAGTTTCCATAGCACAGAAAAGAGCTATTAGAATGCTGTGTCGGGTAAAGCCAAGAACTTCTTGCAGACAACTCATTTAAAAAAAAAAAAAAAAAAAAAAAAAAAAAAAAGCCCTTAATATTCTTACAACTAGCTGATAGCTGATACCCGTGACTTCATACACATGGATTAAGAATTTCTTTGCCAGAGTTGAATATAGAAAGTTGTTGGTAACGAAGAATAGGTTCCAAACAACACCGAGTCGGCATAGTATGACAGGAAAGGCATCACTATATCATTCTACCATCCAATCTGTCTCTTGAAGAGAATCAATTTCCAAAATATTTAAAAACAGAAAAAACAAACGAATGTGAGTGTGTGGGGGGGTATTAAACTAAGGGCATCTTTATTTCAGCTTGGTCTTATTTCAGCATGAGCAACCGATTCTTGGGTTCTAATTACCTAGCTGCTTGTGCTCTGCTAGAGCTACAATTTATGCTAGTTTACGCCCGGAGGCATGTCAAAAAAGAAGGCAAAATAAACTGGTGCCAGAAACATTTAAGCAGACACAAAGTAATAGGACAGAGAAAATTGACATCTATACTAAATAATGCGTTTTTTGTCTAAACGATAATTTATTAACAATTAATACACTAATATAATGTGCAACTGACATAACATTATATACTACACACACATCCGTCTCTCTGTCACCATTTGATAAGTTCTCAAAATTTCATGACTACACTGTTAATCATACCAAAAAACAATGTCCTGTGCCCTCCCTATAGATTTTTCTTGTCAATTTCATTGATATCGGTATAGGCATTTAGTCGTCAAAATGTAACAAAAAGACAGACTTACTTCCGCATTTATAGTATTATTACTGCAGATTACACACACACTAACTGCGAATCACCCCTGAGGGGTCAATTTAATGTAAAAAGTGTACATCTACAAGATTGCACAGACTACCTACGATTTGCCTCTCATTGCACCCCTAAATTTGTGATATCTACAGTTCAACATTCAATCCGAATAACCGACGGTCCAGGCATGACTCTTACGATGAAAAACAATTTTTAAAAATCTTTGCCTCCACAGAGATTTGAACTGGAGACCACCATCCAAACATCAGTAAGCAAGTGCTTTAATCACTGAGCTACCTGACTGCTGTACAGGAAGGTAGTACAGAGACCTACACATCCATACGCATCTGTCTATCGCCGTTCAGTAATTATAACACAACATGTATTATTTATACAGATAATTTTTCAACCAAATGTAGACAGTATTTTTCTCCTTGTTTCAAAGGATAAGTGTGCAAAGTTTCATAGAGAATCGGATGAAAACTGTGGATTTGTATGAAGAACAAGTAAACATACATTCATCTTTATATATATAGATGACTTGGCAGTATATATATTCTCTCATGTGCTTTGTCATAGAACATTTTAACCAGTTTAAATCTAACTCACACATACAAAATTTCAATACAAGTAACAGAAATAAGTTTCGCAAAACACAATCATCTTAAAAACGGCAGTAAAAATTGCCTAAACATTTGGACTTAGGTGCAATAATTTTTTATTTACAAACAACTGAACCTGAGAAACTATATGGCGTATTTTCTGTATGCAACATTTGAGCAGTTATTAAAATTACATAAATCAATGTTGGACAGGAAGCTATAGAGAATATACACTGATTGCAAATTAAAAAGGACATTTTGATTCTCATGTTACCTGTATTTGAACTTTTATTGACAAGCAGTTGATACTGTATGCTATACACGATCAGCTGCAGAAGACTGTGTAAAAGGAGAGAGCCCTTAGAGCATGTTGAACTAGCATGTTCATATATACTGGGTCTTATGTGTGCCCAAGAGGGATCAAGTTGGTGGCTTGTGCTTGCCAAGGAAGTTGATGAGCGCCTTGAAGAGTGCATTCAGTTTCATGAGTACATGGGTGAATTCATCTGCTGTTGCAAAGGCAGCAACATGGATTTGATAATGTGCTTAATTGGCTTGTGTGGTTATAATGACCTGGTGACATGGGTTTTATTGGCCTTGAACTCGGCCCCTATCGTAGACACCTTAAGCAAACCCAGTAGTCCTACTAGGTATACAAAGGAGACCTACAGTTTAACGTGGAATCTAAATCGTGGAAGCGTTCTGGCATGTTTCACATTACACAGCAAGCTGTGTCAGAGGTGAAGGTCAAGTTAAGGACCTTTTAAAATCCCCCACTGTGACACGGATGCAATCCGGGAACCTTTTTATCTCCAGTCTGGTGTCTGAACCACTGAGCCACCAGACAGCTCATGTCCTGAATGCAACATACACTATTCAATTAGTTCTGTACAAGCACCACAGGCAAATAGACTTTGTAAGCAATGGAAACTCACACAATGGTCGATGTTGGATCTGTAGAAGGTTTCTGTTACCTGGATGATGACGTACACACAAATGACTGCCATGGTAGAATCAGCTCTGATCACTACACACAGCTATGTGCCATTCAGATCCCCACCACTGTAAGTGACTGTATTGTGTGGTGGCATGAGAAGCAGTTGGCCTACTGGCACATGGGATCATAACCCAGAGTCCATAAAAAAAGTTGGCTATCAATCTAACCAACACTCGTCATGCTACAGTATCTCAAATTATTGCTGTTCATCCCCTGTGACCACAAGAATTATGAGTCAATCTTAGCATGCATCTCTATGTTGCTGCCTTCCAGCATGTGCATTAATGCCTATCAACTTATCATCCAACATAGTGTGCAATTTGACGTGTGCATTCAGCCTCACAGCAAACCACTCTAATTTTTTTGCTCAAATTCTTGTCAGCTACAGAAACAGTGCATTTCTACACTGTCTTGAGGATATCAACCATAATTAACACACTGTGAGAAGACAGTCTGGCACAGTATTGACCAGCTAGTACCCCTGAATGTGCACAACTGCTACCACATCACCAGCCTTTCAAGAGCCCCTGTTCAATTCCTAATTTGCCAAAAGAGCTAAAATTTTGATCACCACATGTGGTGCCCTCGAGCAGCCCTATATGTCCCTATGGTCATTCATGTTCTTATTTGGATCATTTATTAACCAGACAAAGTAAACTTAGGAATAAAATGAGTTTTTAATATCATTACATATTAATTCATCTGTTTATTTTTTAAGTTTTTCTTTATACATGATGATCATAGTTATTAGTCTCTGCATCTTACTTTTCAACGTGTTGTGGCCCCGTTTTGTTTGTTTTTTTTAGTAAATTAGAATATAGTTATGATTTCATACAATGAAACCAGGAACCAGGTCAGTTGCAACAGAAAGAATAAACACTTTCAGACATTGGAATGTGATGATGTAGGAGGCAACAACCAGTGGGGTAGGTCATCTAGTCAGCGAAATAAGCAGAAAAACATCATCTGGCAAAGGATGGAAGCATCACGGAGGCAACGATTGGATGGAAAGCTGCCCCACCATATGTAAATAATGGGGGAAATAGCAACAAAACCAGTGTTCACAGAGCAGAGAGGATTGCTCTTGGCTTTTCATCTAGGTTGATTTGGCAGATCGGTGGTGGCAGACTTCGAGGCAGGCAGTTGGCCAATGGGTGCAGCAAGGATGGAATCAGCCTAGCATCAGGTCTGGTGCTAGGATTCTCGGGCCCCGGTTAAGTGTTTTTGGGCACCCCCACCCCGATAATTCTTTTTACTTTAAACTTTGATTTTTTTGGATAAAGTCAGAAAATTTTAATCAAAAAATTCAAATAATGTCATTTTTACAAAAGTTTTGTTTGTTTGATTTTTATTTAGATAGACATCCTGGTCAGAGCGTCCCCTTCGGGAGCCTGGGCCCAGGGTACTTTTGCCCCGCTTACCCCACCCTAATGCTGACCCTGGCTAGCAGTCTACACCATCATCATCAGTACAACAGGTGGGACGAAACCACTTTGGGGAAATGTAACTGGAATCTATTGAACATTATGAAAGCTAGAAGGATAACTACTCGGGCATTAGAAGAAGGGAATAACTGACTTGGAGATATAAAGGGCTTAGGGAGCCAATGGAACGATTAAATGTCTTATAATGTAATATTGTAAATAAATGAAAATGTTTATATACTTTGCTGGAATATTATTTATGCAATCTACTGCTCACATGACTTACAGTCTTACCCACATATATGGAAAGTGGCAGTGAAAAAAAAAAAAAAAAAAAAATTTGCCAGTCCACCACAAATGTGTGTTCCGCGAGCCCCCTACCCCCATCCCAATTGCAGTCACTATAAACTGCCTTCTATGGAAGTATAACAAGACAGGCTGCTCTAGTATTTATGCTGTATAAATGAATGGAATTCCCTGTTCAGACAAGTCTGAATAACTTTAGTTACCCATTACATCTGTCTGCTTTAATGATACACTTCTCTAGTTGCAAGAGAAGTTTGTGTCCAGCGCAGCAGGTCTCAATGGTGCTGAAGGTCTGCTCAATGTAAAATTTTCCACATTCTCAGGGTATGCTATAAGTCCAGGGTACCCATAAGCCCAGGTCACCCTTCCCCTTTCAAAGCCAATCCAGGATGTTTGCTGGCGGGAGTAAGTGGCTCATGATCTGGTGGTGAGCCAATATCCAACCTATCTATGCAGAACAATCTCCTGCAAACGAGACCAAAGCTAATGTCTTTGACCAGTCTCCTTGTTCCTGTGGTCATTTTCTTTTCTTTGTTTGAAAAGCCCTTTCTATTTGATGTTCAGAGGCTCTTGATAACATGAGGGTGAAGTCAGGCTTTCTTTAGAAGAGCAATTGTGGTAGCTGAATTGTCATTCAAAAGCTTGTAGTAGGAATCATCTAGCAGATGACAGATCTTGACAATATTCAGACTTGCTGGAGAAATGAAACATACCCTTTGTCTGTCATTAACGTGAAGTGCAAGACGTTCTGCTCTCATACATGCTGGACCTAGGTGGATTACTTTCTCCAGAATCCTACAGGTTTCTCTATGTACCTCTTCAGCCATTTTCGTAATAAGTTTATCAACGATTTGCTTGACTGTGCAAATGACATCTATCATAAGGACTGCATTTGGTGCACGACCTCGTGCTGCTTTGCAGCCTGTCAAAATGCTACAAGGAACATTTATCATTGTGCCCTATTGTAAGTGCCGTATGGGTGCCTACATACAACTTGGCCAAGTACCTACCTCACAGGTATGTTACATCCCTTCACATGAAGAAATCGTTTGAGTTTGTGAAGACAGTGCAGGTTATCTGACAGTGGCATCATGGTTAGCTTCGATGCTGTATCATTATTTACCATATTCCATTGAAAGAGCCTCAGCAACTATTGGATCGCTATTTTGAAACCAATATTGTAGCTGTCTTAGAATATATTCTTAACTCTATGTAGATAGATAGATATGTTCACTTTGATCCCATGTGAGAATAATCTCGGGGATGTGGAACAGTACATACACTTATTAGTAATGTCAATCTATAATATAAAAATGAATCGCAAAATGTGTTGGTAAGCGCATAACTCAACAACGCCTGGACCAATTTTTTTTTAAATGTTCGTTGGAGTTCAAGGATGGTTTTTACGGCGAGAAAAATTCGAATAATTGCCGGAAAAACCCTTAAAACATCCCTTTTATTTTCCCTCAATCAAAACAAAACAAAGGCGCGTTAGGATTATCTTTGGTATGGCTTCAACATGGAGGGGCTTCAAGTTGATTAGGCTCTATGGATATTAAACTCATGGAGGAAGGAATTATATGGAGGAGAAGTGACGTTAAATCGGTGAAGCAAGCACTAAACTCTCCCGCATGGTGGCAGCACCGGCAGCGATCATATGGCGCTTCCCAACAATTAAGGTGTTCACATTGTGGTAGATGCAGTGATTATTTCATTTAGTATTGTGTATAAGTGTTTAAAAATGCCAGCTTGTGTTGCGTACGGTTGCACAAATAGGCCAGACAGGAAAGAACCTGGAATATCATTTCATAAGTAAGTTGAATTGTAATTATCGTTGTTGAAGTGAGCGGTAGACACCGCAAACTTTGCAGCACGTCTATAAATATTTAGTCATAGCTCTCAATGGGATGACTTTGTTCTCAAATTTTTCTTGGTGTAGTGTAGAAAATCAGCAAACTTGCTATTTTGCACATAATAGACTAGCATTATTTTTTAACGAGTGTTTAAAATGAGATTTAAAGGGGCGTGTTTTACTTCGCGATTCAGTGAATTTACTATTACGATTTCTTTCGTCACGTTGCTGATTATACTGACAATGGATGATGAAATTAACTGTTATGTGAGAAGCTGTGAGTTTTATTAATTTTTTAAAGCTTCATATAAGACTTGTTTCTGTTTGTAAATACGTCTATACCTATTTTTACCGATTTTGAAATCTTTCTCATCTATTTATGTCGAAACAGGTTCATGCAGAAATAAAAATGGGCTTCATAAATAAAGAAGTTATTGGCCTTTGAACAAAATCAATTTGGGGAATGTGTTTCTAATTTAGTCTCTTTTTTTTGTACAACATTCTCCCCCCCCCCCCCCCCCCGTATCTAAATCTAACTGAGAGATATTTTTTTACAATTGTCCTAATAAGTAGGGCTGTGAAATTAGACAACACATCTTGATCAAGAGAATGTTCATTAAGGTGACTGAATAAACATTTTATTTCTGGTACCAGCCTACAAAATGTCTGGGTTGCTCATCCCTAGAGTGGGTCCTCTTACTTTTTTTCTGGTCTAGGACACATTTCAGACTAACCACAAGTGGTAGTAATAAAACTGAAATATCCATTCTGCATGTCAACCATGTAATCATTGTGGCTTTGACAGAATTAATTTTTGGTCCAGCCTGCATCCAAACCTAAACCCCTCAATTTGGATGTTGTGTATCCCCCAAATTAAGCAAGATATCGAAAACACTTATTCCTTATTATCGAGTTTTTTCGTCGTGTTACATAAGAATCCATCATTAAATTTGACTTTTGCGAAATTTTTCTTCTGCATTTCAACTCAAGACACCTCACTTTTGAGACAGTATATCTCGAGAACTAGGTGAAATATCGAAAAATTTTACTCTTTATTTTTTATTTGTCTCGTCTTTTTAAATAAAAATTCATCATAAAATTTGATTTTGAATAATTTTTTCTTCTGAATTTCAACCAAAACCATTTCACATTTGAGACAGAATATCTCGAAAACTAAGCAGGATATCAAAAACTTTTATTCTTCATTTTTTATTTGTCTCATCGAGTTACATAATAATCCATCACCAGATTGCGGCGTCACGTTTATCCTAGAGTCCCCTTGAGGTGTTTGTACATATTCCCCGTGTTTGTTGGGAAGCGGTCAAGCCCCCACCACTCCGGCCATGCCCCCCACTCCTCCGCCGGCCTGCTTCACTCCCATGCGTGGTAAAGGTCTCTTGCGTCGTCTCCATATTATTCCTTCCTCCATGATCGGTAGCATGCAAAGATTATACAATCCAAAAAACAATTACAAAGCGAATAATAAGATTAGAAATCCTTCCACATTGATTTAAACCACGTTAAGGCCGCAAAGAATTCTCGTATACAGTGCTTCAGATTTAAATTTTGGCTTTATTCATAAATCAAAACTTTTTTTATTTGAATTGTTGAAATGCAATTGTTTGTTGACATCTTAAACTCATTAAGAGTTTGAAACTTCAGCTAACGTCTTGTATGCAGACTCCGATTATTATATGATTTAGAAACACATTTTGTTTCTGAATTACATTTTTTACTGGTGCTGTCAATTGCAATTTGCTGTCAATAACAATTTTTGGCTTGAAAATTACGAAGCAGATTTGACTTATGCAACAACAGATCACAGCATAATGTTTAATTAATATATTTATACACTTATTCCTTTTTTTAGAAATAATTACTAGAGTGTACTATTTTATTTTTAAATTACTGACAAATAGTATGATTTTTCTTCAATATTTGTGCATGATATTCTACTGCCTTGAATGCAGCTTTTTAACATTGTAATTATTGATGATTAATAAGGACATTTCTTTAACAGAAGATAGGACATTACAGAATGTTGATCTAACAGAATACAATTGTATCTTTAATTGCTACACAAAGAAGGGCCCCTTTTTTATGTATGAAGCCATACATTTCCCCACTCCTCAGATTATAAAGAGAGGGACATTATCCTTCCTGTCCTGCCTCCCCTCCCCCCATTTCAGTAACTTGAGATGGGTGCAGGCAGTAGCTCCCCTTGTTCTAGTTACGGTAATTCGAAGGAAGTCACTACCATAATTTAACCTACAAAGACACAAGTAGTAAAGTTTTTGTTTCTTGGTTTTCACCTCATAAAACCGGCATTTATAACGGTACCGGCTGTTGGTATCCAATGTCAGCTGTATTAAATGTTTTGACTACTGTGTCTGCTATCTCGGTGTGTATGGCTGTCAGATAAATATTATGAAATGATGTAATGTTGCCCAGTTGTTCAAGAGTTACGTGTGTCGGCTGTTAAATTCACAAGTGGCTTTAAACTTCACAACTTCTCCCTCAGCCAATGGAATTCGACTTTGCTCCAGTACAAGTTACGGCCGGATATTGTGAAACACTTTCTGGGAACTGGGTGTGGGAATGTCGTAGCTGTGATTTGTTCGAGGTGGGGAGTTCGGCAGTCTTGCGCTGGACTATATTCGGTGCACTAACTTGTTCTAAGTGGTAAAACTGTGTTAATGTGTTAAAAAAGTGAAGATGTAGAAAATTCAGTGTACAGAATATTTTTAGGTGGCTGAGTAGTAAATTATTTAGAAGATACTCACTTAATCCTTTGTGTTCTTAATGGGCAGGGACAAATATTTCAGTATTTGAAGCTGCAGATATTTGTATTTGGATATTGAATAAGTGTGATTGGAAGAAGACTTACAATGAGAAGTGTGATTTCTCCAGATTTGTAGTACTAAAACAAATAACCTGAATGTCTCCATTTTGTCCCATTTTTTTGTTTAGTGATTTTTGTTGATTGAGTAGATGAAAACTGTGAATGACAAAGTATTTCAGTGCGTGTAATATATTAAAATATTTTAGGACAGTGTAAGTGCTGTGTTTTTGAATTTAGTAATTTTGTTACAAAGTTCACTGTAGGCAAAGGGACAAGTGTAGTACATTTTTGCTGCTAATCTTTAGAGAAAAGCAGCGTAAATTAAGAATTTTCTGTGTGATTTTGCAAAGATTAAGTTTTTGTAAGCTGTGATGTACCTATAGAAGACAGTAACACATTTTTAGGTTTGTGCACCTTTGCCAGTTATCAGGTATATCATCCTTTGTAGCTGCTTGTATGGCCTTGTTATCGCGAGGAAGTGATTTGACGACAGTGGCAGGAAGTAGGAAGCGAGTACCACTATCAGCACTGCAGAGAGAACTTGTTAACACAGTGGTGTGAGAGCTGTGTGTGTGGGCATAGTCTTACCTGATAACGCATGACCACCTGCATACCAGACACTGGCCCAAGCCTCCACTGAATCGTCTGCCACTGCTAAAGTGATAATCACTGCTCATTAGAAGGGACAGTGTGCTTTCAAACTATTCATTGGGGTATAGAATTTATCACAATTTTTCTTATCTAGCTAATTGACTTAAATACACAAACATAATCTGGTGTATTTGGATTTGTGTATTTAGTCTTTGAGGTGCTAAAGTTTGTGAGAATTTTCTGAAATTGTGAAGGATGTGTGTGATTAGTGAATTATAAATCAATATAAGTGGTGTTCATGACTCAACACAATTCTGTTTACTTGGTGAAGGATGATCAAAATTGCTTCGTAAGTGATGCTGTGTATGTTTGACGTTTGTTTACTAAGCGTTAAGCTAAAATCCGGACCAGAACTTTAAACAATGTGTATTTCACACTTTTATTGATTTACGTCTTTTTTGTTGATTGATCAACTGCATTCATTTCTTAAGTCGATTGTGATTCGAATCTAGTTACAATGAACCAAGAGGTTGATTTGTAGGACGATTGTGTAAATTTTTGATAGTTGTGAACTATAACAGTGAATTTTAAGGATAATTGTATGCCGTGTATTAATGTAGTAAATCTGGGTTCCAAGTTGATTTTTGGATATTGATTGACATGATGTTAACTGACATGGATTCTGGACTGGATTCTTTGGAATTATATTATGACAAGATATTTCACGAACTCAGAGGTTAGTGTTAACTGTCATCTTTGTTAGAGACTTACCATTATTTAAATGATAAGTACTGTTATGTATGAATATTTGGGTTCTGTAACAGTGAGATTGTTGTTACTGCTTTGAAATGGTACTATGATTAATTGATAAAAAATCAGTATTTCTTTTTTATAGATATTAATGTGCGGTAGGAGGCATGATCACTGAATTTCACTTTAATATCTAGTTTTTCAGCATGTAAAAATTCTTTGTGGTGGCTGGTAACTTGACCATTGACTGTAAGAAAGTTCCTATTTAGTTAATTGTTCTGAAGGTTGTAATAAGTTTAGAAAGTGATCAACTTTTGCTACTTAATTTAACACCTTGTTTCTCTTGACTTTAATAATCATAAAACACAAAAAATGAGCCGCTGTACAAGAACGAAGCTTAAATCACCGATGCTGGCAGTAAATTGTAGATCTAAATCAAAGTAAATGGAAAATGTAAGTAGATTATAATTTATACCACAAGTTGAAAGTGTAAAATGTAATACCAGTCATATAATGACATATACACACATCTAACAGGAGAAATCACTTAAGATGCTCCTGCAAATGAATGAAAATACGTTCGTTAAATGAAAAATTCAGTTGCGTTGATAGTAATCATTTATAATAAAACTGATATTAGCTGTGGAACACTATGATATGCATGCAAGTAATTTCTTAATAGTTACTAGTCGTGGTCAGTGATATAATATCACCAGATGACTGTAGAATTTGTCCTTTTCTCTTGTTTCCACATATGGCCTTGGCTCGTAGATCTGGATAACTATTGCCACATGCACCATGAATAAAAATCTATCTCTGATTGTTCTTTCATTAAGGTGTTTCCAAAAAGTGATTGCTGTGCTTGCTGGGTTTATGATATACCAGTCTTGGTATTCAGAGCACACAAAGATGTCCCCAGTCAGCCAATTTGCTTTCCTTATTCTTCGCAGTTCACTAGTTCCAAGGTTGTTGGAACAATAGTTTTCTTATTCTTTTAAGTGCACACCTAACTTTATGGTGCTCTCTTAGTGTCCATTGTGCCAAACTTTGCCATGCAATAGGTATATATATATATATATATATATATATATATAAGCATTAAGTTCATGTCGGCCAGTAATTCCATCATTTCTTGCTCACTTACCGTTCATTTATTTCAGTCACAAAAGTGAGTTTTCGTAATTGTGTATCATTATTTTTTATTTTTATCTTGTCATCCTCTGAGCATTCTTTAACTTCTTGAAGATTGATTTTAGTGGAGAGAGTGAAGTTCCTCTTCATTCCCAAGCTGAAGATGTTTTAAATGTCTTCAAGGAACTATAAAATGCGTTGAGTGTCTCAAATTGACATATGACGTATTACTGAACTTTTGTATGCTATACATTGAGGCCACTGTTACCATTTGTTTAAGTGTAAACAAATGTTGTGGAGAAGTTTTAGATTCCAGGCTGTGGTTAATGGGAAGTGGCTGATTGAGCAATAGAGTGAATTGGGGTCACTTGTACAAGGCCTCTCCCTGCCTGTGGCTGTCTCTCACAGAAATACTCAGTAAGGCTAAATGCAACTAATATGCATAATTTACCAAAAACGTTGAAAGAATTTAAAGATAAAATTTGTAAAGGGCAAATGTAGGTGGCTGCAGGATAGGGGGAAGATGGGGGTGTAGGGAAATTGCCACCGGAGCCTGTGCTCCATTGCAGTTAAATAAAATTAAATTAATTTTTTTACTGAAATACCTATGTTTAACATTTTCCAATTTTTGTTCAAGTTTCCACCATCATTAAACTTTATTGCTGTCATCACAAGTTTCATAATTACTGACCAGGATAATATACAGAAGAAGAGAAAGGATACTGGGAGAGAGGGTTGGTGAAGATCAGTTTGGATTTGGGGAAAAACTGCAATACAAAAGAAGTAGTTCTGACTTTAAAATTTATACTTGAAGGGCGCACCAAGAAGAAGAAAGATACTTTTATGGCATTTGTTGATTTAGAAAAAGCTTTTGATAATATTAGGTGGGGCAAGGTGTTCAAACCTCAATTTCAAAACTATTGAGATAGAAGAATGTTTTATAATCTAAACAAAAATCAAGTGGCTACAATTAAAGTAGAGAATCTTGAGAGACATATACATCAGTCAAAAAGGTGTGGCAAGGCTCTAGTCTTATCAGCTTACACACTATACAATATATGTAGAAAAATCAACAAAGGAAGTAAAAGAAAAATTTGAATGTGGATAAATGTTCAAGGAGAAAAGATCAGTATGTTACACTCTGGTATTGACATTGTTTTGTCATCAGATCAAATGGCATGAAAAAAATACTGAATGAAGAATTTTGACTAAATTTAAAGAAAAATAGGACAAAAGTGATAAAACGTAGCAGAAATAATAACAATAATAGTATATTAAATATAAAAATAGTATCTGGAGCAATAGGCAAAGTAAGTGAATTGTTACTTAGGAAGTAAAATTACAACTGACAGCGGAAGCAAGAATGACGTTAAAAACCGAATAGCACTAATGAAAAGAGCTTTCTTGAAAAGGACAAATCTTTTAGTTTCAGTTATTACCCTAGGACTCAAAAAGCATTTTGAAAATTCTACGTGTGGAACACTGCACTTTATGATAGCGAATCATATACCTTAGGAATAGCAAAAAGAAATAAAATTGAAGCATATGAAATGAGGTGCTAAAGCAGGATGCTGAAGGTAAAGTGACAGATAAAGTTCAAAAAGAATATAATGTTAGATCTGACCTTGCTTAAAATGTTAACTTAAGAATTTTAATTTTCCTTATCTCTAAATAAATAATTTAACCCTAAAATGTGGAGTATATATATATAATCATCATGCAAAAAAATTAATCGTATTTATTTCCCATAATTTTTCTACCAGAGATTGTGTTAAGTGCACTTGTCAATATTAAAACCATTCTTCGACCTCTTCTTCAGCAGCAAGAAGTAGCAAATGGGGAGAAAAATTATTTTGTGCGGTGGCTTCTATAATTGTGTGAGGTCAGTTTATGTGTGAGGCAAGCGGGGTACTTAAAAGAGCTTGTGAGAGAAAGACTGAGATAAGAGAGGCAATTATCTGGTATGAATGGGGCAGCTGCCTCTAGCTGTAAGAGATGAAAGGTGGTCTTAAGCAGCAGGCAACAGCTTTAGCCTTTGTGGCTTTCTAAGAACCAAGAATTGCATTATTCTTAATGTTCACAAAAATCCATCGCACTGTACCAGAATTTTTCGTTTCACTTTAGATAGCTGTTTCAATAATTTGTACACTGATCTAAGAAAATTGTCCAATGCACTGACAGTGTTTTTGGAATTTATTTATCTTCTTCCATCTATCTTGGACAAAATGCTCTACTACAAAATTTTGGCATTACAAATAGAAATCTCTCTGAAAATCATTCATCATTACCGCTACTGCTAAAGGTGTCAATTGAAGAAGATTATATAACAAGATTGAAAAAAAATAAGAAGGCTTTAAAAATGCTTTTAAGCAGCATGTACTCCAGAAACAACTTAAGGGTAACACAAAATTTGAGAAAAGCTTTCTGTACCCATGAGTGTATTTGAATCTGTTGTGTGTATCGTGATAAATAGCATTGCAGTTATATGGGTTCCACAGAATAGCAATAATACTGTACTTTGACTTTTAAGTAGCTTCCCTTTCAGCAAACGAGCTTACAAATCGTACTCGTTTGGATTTACAGTATATAAAGTCCAAGATGTGTTCCTGCAGTATGCTGAATCTGTCTTTGCATCACCTTCATTTTTTCTTTCTTTTTTCCCCCTCTGTTTTGTTGGCATATCTGCAAAATTAGACTGCTTTCTGCACCTAGGAGCTTAAAAATGTTGATGTTTCTTGTATTATTGTATATTACATTTGCTTATATCTTCTTTGCAGCTTTACAGTTCTCTGCCAGATATGAGGATTTTATTCAGTTTGTGTCATTTAAATAAGACCAAACACTGCTAACTGTTAAACTATCTTGCAAATTTTTTTTGCCTTTGCTAAAATTATTACACGATTTCACTTATCAACTTTTTCATATTCTTAAATTTTATTTGTTTTAAATCACATGAACTGTTAATATAAGTTTCTTTTGTTAAAAAGATAATAACAAAAAATGTAAATGCAGCAGTGGATTTATGAGGGTAAACTGACAATTTCTTGTCCTGGCTATGAAGTATTTTTTATTTTAAAACTGCATTTATATTTTTACATAGTTCCCCTGTAGTTCAATGTACTTTATACGAAGTTGCTTCAGTGAATGTTTTCCATCCCCGATTCTGGTAGAGCGGAAGAATAGCTATCTGTGACTTTTATTGCCTCTTCATTTGACTTAAATGTTTTCCACCCATAAATTTATTTTTTATGAGAAATAGATGGAAGTCAGAAGAGCCCAAAATCTGGTGAATAGGGTGGATGTTTCAAATACAACAGGTATTTTTTTTTTTTTGGCATATCATAAAATACTTACAATGAACTTCCTGGCTGATGAAACTGACTTCGTAGAGCCACTCAGTGTTTCACTTTTTAAAATGAAATGGTAGATCCATGTCATGATGGATTCTTCAGAAGGCCATGGCCAAATTCCTTGTGGATTTTAAAAATGGGACTAAGTGACGAAGCACTGGGTTTGTACCAGTTCTTTTAAGTGCTTAATGATGAATGTTTGTAGTTTCTGTAGAAATTATTGTAATGTCATTGGTTGATTGTTCCCATCAGTTACCAACTTCACAATTACTTATCTCATGCTGATTTGTTCCTAATAACAGCAGATTAAAGTGACTGAATATGCCCAATTTATCTTTACAGATGAGCGAGAGAGTGTACAAAAAAAGACTTTCCAAAAATGGGTGAACTCTCACCTGGTAAGAGTGTCGTGTCGCATCAGCGACCTCTACGTGGATCTGAGAGATGGCAAGATGCTCCTGAAACTTTTAGAGGTCCTCTCGGGTGAAAGGCTTGTAAGTTTCCTAAGCGTAATTGCAAACTATAATCACAAATATGTCTTAACTATGCAAGGAACATTGTTACTTAATTGATCCCTTCATAGAATAAAAGTTTTCCTTTAGCTTTAATAACTATAAATGTAATTCACATAAAGAACTCACAGTTGGCAAATATTTCCATTCTTATGTGATTAGTAAGTCATACTTTGGTTAAAATTAAATTAAATTAAAAATTAATAAAAATAAATAAATATTTTAAGTTTTTAGTAAATACGATAAATGTATCACATTTTGTGTTAGAATTACTGAAGAATTTTAGTACTCAACAGGACCAAAAAAGTATTATATCAACACACTTTGGATATAGTTGGTGGAAAAAAGGTTTGCGGAAGGGCCTTGGATAAATATGGCATGGGATAGTAGTTTGCGATTTGATGCACATGAAATTTGTCATTTTGTTTTCAGCGATACAGTTTAAGTGACCAAAGATGAAGAAAAACTAAGTTAGGTGTTTACTTGTAATCAAAATGTGAAGCTAACTAGAATATCTCGGAATAGGGAGGCATAGAGCACTGTATCTAACTGCTAGAGGGAACGAAAAGAAGTGAAGCGGTTGCAAATACAAATGTGAATAGTATTTGATGTTGACCAAATGGAATTACCTTTTGCTCAATAACTTGTAGTCTGTTTGAGACAAACTGTGCAGTGAATATCTTCTTCCCCCTTTTGTACAGAAATTGAATAATTTTTAAAAATATTTTAGGTTAAATGTTGATTTTTTTGTAAGATTTTTTATACGTATTTTTAACATAACCTCAAATCAAGATCTGTCTTGCCCATATATTTCTTTTACTGAAAAAGTTCTAAATACACTATGACTGTTGTCTAATTGAAGATATTACCGTATGTTTTTTCTTCTTATTTTAGCCAAGGCCAACGAAAGGCAAGATGAGAATTCATTGTCTAGAGAATGTTGACAAGGCCCTGCAGTTCTTGAGGGATCAGAGAGTTCATCTGGAGAACATGGGTTCACACGATATTGTCGATGGCAACCCCAGACTCAGCCTTGGTCTGATATGGACCATAATTCTCCGCTTTCAGGTCAGTCTGTGGAGAGAGGTGTAAACTGTTAACAAAACATGTGCGATAATGACCCACTGCAGTTATTATTTGTGTAATGAGTAGAAAAACATTTCTTATATAAAATAGGTTTCCTCTCATTCTTAAGAGTGAACAGTTGACATCTCCAATGCTTTGTAATCAGCTTTCAAAGAATACAAAAAGTTCAATTAAGTTTGAAAATAACTTTTACTGTGATAAAATTATGAGAGTTTTTCTTGAAGGTTAAGCTGTAAGGATGAATGACACTATTATCAATTCCTGATTTCTGGTTCTGGGGGTATTCTGAATTTGGAGAGTGTTAACAATATTTTAACTAGCAAAGTTCCTAAGAGTTTAATTCACTTTTTTAAGGTTATAATTTATCTTAGAATAGCAGTAACCACAACTTTAACTTTGAATTACAATTCTAATCACAAAATCATGGTGGAATTGAATTATTTAAACAATATTTTAACTTGCAAAGTTCCTAAGAGTTTAATTCACTTTTTTAAGGTTATAATTTATCTTAGAATAGCAGTAACCACAACTCTAACTTTGAATTACAATTCTAATCACAAAATCATGGCGGAATTGAATTATTTAAACTTAAAATAGAACAGCTTTTGTCAAATAAGTGCTACTATTTTGTTAAAAGAATTGGAACATGCCCAGTTTTGAAGTGGGTTATCACCAAATGTACATTGGAAGTAATTTATCACTAAAAAATCACTTATTTCATTGTCTAAACCAAAAATTTTTACGCCCTCAAATAATTTATCTCTGTTAAGGAGTTAATTGAAGAATCTTAAGATGCAAATCCTTTTGGATAGCTAGGAAAAGGATAAATGTACAATAGTTTTAATTAAACAAAGGAAAAAGGAAACTGCTTTAGGCAATATAAATTATAGGGAAAGGGAAAATGACTCATCTCTCACCAAAGTTGAAGGCAGTGACGGGAGAACAACATATATTACGAACACAAAAATACACAATATTTTGGTATTAAACCTTATTCATGCTAAAGAGAATGAGTCATGTGGCTCGGGAGGACTCATTCTCTTTAGCATGAATAAGGTTTAAGACCGAAATATTGTATATTTTTGTGTTCATGATGTATGTTCTTCTCCTGTCGCTGCCTTCAACTTTGAGTGATGAGTCATTTTCCCTTTTCTTGTAATTAATAGTTTTAATTAAAATTATATATTCAGTGGACTCTCTAAATTGAGAATTTGCTATTAGACTAGTCTTAGGCCAAGCTCTACATAAAATTATCACTGTTCTAAAATATTGTTCTAATCAGGTGGCAAGAAAATAGGTGCAGCCTAAGTAAAACCTACCTCATTCATGTCTTATTTCCAGTTCAGTGCAGTAGTCAATTCTTGTACTGCAGACATTTGTTTGATGACCTGATTATGATCAGGGTGTACAGTTAACAAAATTGGTATTAAGAGTATGGTTAGCAGTGGCCGTTTTTGTCTAAACGGATAACTGGATATTGAGGCACTGCTATAAACTCTAATCACATTTTGCCCACAGTAACCTCATTCAGGAAAAACATTGTGTCATAACTGTTGCAGATTCAAGACATTACTATTGAGGAAACTGACAACCAAGAGACCAAGTCAGCGAAAGATGCACTGCTCCTTTGGTGTCAGATGAAAACTGCCGGATACCACAATGTGAATGTACGTAACTTTACTACATCGTGGCGTGACGGGCTTGCCTTTAATGCCATAATCCACAAGCACAGGCCCGACCTAATCCAGTTCGAGAAGCTTTCGAAGTCTAATGCCATATACAATCTTAACAATGCATTCAATGTGGCAGAGGAGAAACTCGGACTGACAAAACTTCTGGATGCTGAAGGTGAGCAAATCTTTTTGATTGCTTGTTAGGGTCATAATAATCATATAGCCTTTATTGATGTCAGGTTTGCATTACTATAACATGTAGAGACAAGATAAATTAAAAATAAATTAAAATGAAATATAAAATGAAATACCAGTTGCGTTGTATTATATGAATGAAATACAAGTGTCACCTTTTTACAAACTACCACTGAATGGCACTATTGAGATGCGATGTTTATATTCTTGTAAATTTGAATTTGTCCTTCATTGTTATTAATGCTGTGGTAGCTCGGAAATAGACCAAGTAGTTTGTTTACAGTGAGCGTTTTTTAAGTGTTGTGAAAAGTGGAAATTTGACATGAAGGTTTTCGCTGGATGATTTTTTTTACAATTTTAGTAAACGCCTAACTCAACAGCAATGCCTCAAATCACTTCGTTCAACTTTCAGTAATGAAGCACCATCAGAAAAGTCCGTTTACAATTAATTTGCAGAATTTCGTTGTGATCGTGCTTCCGTTAGCAATGAATTTCATGAAGGTCGACCTAGTTTCAAAAAACATCAATGCTGTGTGGCAACCTGATTGAAGAGGACTGGAGTGTGACTAACTGTGAAATAGAGGCACCCTTAGGCATATTGAAGACTATGGTATATTCAATTTTGCATGAACATTTAGCTATGAAAAACATCTGTTCCTCATGGATTCTACATAATTTGTTTGAAGCTCAAAAACCGGCTCGTGTAAGAAAATGCTCTAGAAATTCTACCTAGGAAATGCATGTTCCGTTTATGAAATTGTAACAGGATATATCTGTAAGAGCTGGAAACTAAACAACAATTAACTGTTTGGGTGTTCCAAGATGAACTGAATCCAACAAAAGTTGTTTTTTTGCGAAGTATTTTTAAGAAAATGGTTACCTGTCTCTTTGGTTATAGTGGACATATCTTGACTATTGCTTTAGAGCAGTGTTTTTCACCTTTTTGAATATATGACCCTTAACCCTTTTGTAAGTGAAAATTTTTTAGTGTCCCCCCCCCCCCCTAGTCCGTAACAAGAACTTTTATGACACTCCAGGGCTGTAGTAAAACTTTGACAGTGATTTAAAAAACAACATATCTAATTTTATTTATATTGAGACAATACCTTGTAAGCTTTCTGGCTAATTATGGATTTTGATTATTAGAAAAGTCCCTTACTCGACATACACATATTCATTGATCAAATAAAAGGTTCTTTATGCTGCGGCTGCCAGGTTTAGGTATTACCGTTCGTCGGGTTACTAAATGATAAGCTCACATACTTTAGAATGGACAGATATACCAAACTTTATTGAGTTCATAAACTTATGCTTTCACACCGACGGAAAATACCACCACCAAATAAATATTTAAATAAGGAAATCAGACTCCTTTTCCGAGAATTGCAGACTCGTGGGACAAGAGGAATTAAATTGCACAAACTCCCACACTCTCCACAGTACTCATAACATGTCCACAGTCACTTGAGATCGCTGCACTCCATGCAAAACAGTTAATATAACACATTACTAGTTTCCACGTTACACTCCGCCAAATCTTCTCGTCTTTTCACAATTTCAATAATTACGACCGAAATGTTCCCGCGTCGACAACTAACCTTGACGGCGGTCAACGATACACACACCAAAGATAGCCCCACACTGGCTTAATACGCCGGCCACAGATACTCTTGCATGGCTCTCGTATGTTATGTTACACTCCCTAGCTAATATGCTGTGATAATTGACCTGGCTTCAAATAAAATTGATCAATTATCAGAAAAAAAAACTGTTGTGTCACAACCTGATCAAGAAGTTAAATGTTGTGCAAACTAGTTGCGAGTAGTGATAAATTCTTTGCGGCGGTGGCAGGCACGGGCGGCGAGAAGGTGGGGTACGTGGCCACATAGGAACAGTGTGTTTTCGTTCACTGCATTCAGTTGTCAGAGTACGCCAGCGAGTCAGGACTAGCTTCGCTGTGAGCGAATATAAAATGGAGTTCTCAAAAGATTTGTGCAGCCCTCCATGCCTGCTAGAAGTAGCAGTGATTGAAGCAAATCAATGCTGAAAAAACAAAAAAAGAAGACCTCATGATGACAATTACCAAAAATGTTTAAAAAAGAAGAGAAATAGGCTCTAAATAGAAAATAATTTGGTTATTTGAATCTCAAAAATACAATCACAATTTGACGGTTTATTTAAAAACAAACGGGCACAGCCTTCTCACTGAAATTTTTTATTATATTGTAAGACCTACAACCCTCGGTTTTTATACTTTGTAAGGCATCCCTCGTTATATTTGCAATATTTGGTTAGAATCGGGCCGAGTTTTGGGTTAACTTCAGTACACGATACCACACTTTAAACCGAGTTAACAACACTTCGAGCATAGTAAAGTGAATAAATAACACATACACAGCATAAATAAACTATAAATTGCCATAAAGACATGATAGTTCAGCAGGAAATAGGTTATTTCACATAGGAGTAAATTTTTAATAACAGATACTAACGTTGGTTGGCGAGATGTTTTGAGCAGATTTAAACGAAGTAAATGTTAAATAATTGCAAATAGAATGCATAAATAAACCTTTTATCATGTTTAATACACATTATTTCAGAGATAAATAAGTAATTTCAGTAAAGGAAAAATCTAACTCATAAATTTTGGCATATTCCAGTTTTAGTAGAGATTTCAGTACAGTAAAGACAATAAAGAACCTATATTACACAGGCCTAGACTCACTATAACCATAACTTCAGAAATAAATATAGTTTAGTAGGATTTTTAAAGAAATAAACTGGATGATAAAATGACAGTCTGAAGCAGAATGAAAATAATTCATTGTAATGAAACTTGACCATCCTAAAGCTCCAAAAACAGCAATAATAATCCCTGAGACAGCCTAGTAGATAAATTAATAGATTTCTGATAGTTTTAAAGCATCTAATAACCACAAGAAGTAATTGTATTGGATTTTGAATACTCATTTGCTTAAACAGTTCACTTAAATAATTTTGGTCTTTTAAGTAGTTTCAGGGTTTAAAAAGTAGAAAAACAAGCAGTAAATAAAATAATCTTTCAGTTTTAATAGGTTTTAAATAGTTTCAGTCTGTAGAATATGAAATATCACTGAGTAAATAGACGCCGGTAAATCGATCAATTTGGTCAACCTTTCGGAATTAATTCTAACACTTTTAAACCATTTCAAAAGCGCTAAGAACATGTAAATACCAGTTAACACCCATAATTAATTTTCTAGACACATTTTAAGACATTTTACTAACCTGTTGTAGGGTAATCCAATTTTTGAAGCAACTTTCTACAGACACTGCACACATAAAGTGCTTCCACACGGATTGTAAACATTGCCACGCGATATAAAGTAGCTAATAAATTAAAATAGCCATAGAGAGAATCAAATTCATCTAAATCAGATAATTTCCAACGTTCTGAGTAGTTTTAAATATAATCTTAACACGTAAAAATTGAACACCCAGTTTTGGCATTTTATTATTCAAAAGCCTACTTGAATTCCGGGTTATAAAACAGATTGCCGTAACAATCCATTCTTTTAGCTTTACACATATTAATTTCACATCATTTAAAGCCATAGTACCGATGTTATGATTTTCCTAAAAACACTCGACATAAAACACACGTGTAAATCACTAAATAATTTATTGTGTCTCAGAAATAATAGCTACAAAGATAAAATAAACTTCAGAATACGCCGTTTAATTCAGGCTACACTTTGATAATTTTTCCGGCTTGATATTCCATAAACTTTCGGAGTTATAAATAAAAACATAAATTTTAGTTACACTTGATTGTTAGAATTACTCTGTTTACCTTAACTCAACAAATTTAAACAAAGTTCATATGTAGAGACAGTCTAAAATCAGGAATAATATTTTAGACATAATTTCAAGTTAATTACTAAAGCCGATTTTAAATAAGAAGATAACAGATCACTGACTTAGGTGGTAGGCAATATAACACATCCATATTTGGTAATTTGTTGAAGCGAGATGTACCACGTGACCCCCAAGCTAATATAAGGCAGCTTAGAGGTGGGGATTTGGTCGGTCGTCTCCAGTGTCTTTTGTAACTCGGTGGTGAACGCATGGTGGCGCGAGGTCCGCTCGGGCTGGCGGAACAGGCTGGTCATGAACCAACCTGGACGAAGGAACGTGACATAGCGGCCATGTTGTAGCCTTTCAACAAACAGTAACGAAACATGTTATTTGTCAGCTAATTCAGTTTTGGGGTTTTTTTCTCGCGGTTATGCTCTGGCATCTCAACTTGTAATTTTTGGAGAAGATTTAAATCCGATTGCCTTGTTAACAGTGACTTATAACATTTATGTGGAAATTTTTGGAGAATATATGACTTTTGATTTCGACTTGAGACTTTCATTTAGTAAATAATACCTTTCTTGCAGAAGGTTAAGCCTGCAAGTGGCGACTGTGGTCAATATTAACTGTTAGCAATAAGTAATTTCAGCACGGTTTCAGAACTTTCTGATGGACTTATAATATATTTTGGACAACATCTGGTTCAGGTGCATTAGCCGGGTACCTAACCCCACACTCGGCTAGGATCCTGACAACTTAACTGGTTTGCGATCGCAACCTCCCAAGCAAGACGTGGCGACCCCCCCTATGGGGTCGCGGCCCACAGGTTGAAAAACACTTCTTTGGAGGATCGAAGAACAGTTAGTGCTGAATGGTACACAACCATTTGTTTGCCAGAAGTTGTCAATTCAATCGGGAAAAACGACCATAAACGTCACATCATTCTTCATCATCTCACATGGCACATCAAACAATTGATAATTTTATGTAGAAAAACATCAAATCAGTGTCTGATTGCAGGTATTAATAACTAACAACTTCTTTTTGTTACCAAATGTCAAACAAAAAATGCGTGGACAGGAATTTTTCATCACCTTAAAAAGCCATCGAATCCTTCCAAAACCTTGATTTACCAAAATCAGAGTGAAAAAAAATGTTTCAAGAAATGGTTTGAATGCATGCAATAGTGTTTAAATCTTAATAGGCGACTCTCATATTATAAAAATATTAATGACAGTTTGTGGAAATATGTGAATATCAAAATTGAAATCAGTCGTTACTAAGTCATCTTTACTCTTGCTAATTTTGTGTTTTATATTCCTTAAAAATTTAATTATTTGAATGTGTGTGTGTGTGTGTGTTTATTGGACTTATTTAAGACTCCATCATTGTTAGCCAATCTTGAAATGCTCAGACTTCAAAATCGTGTCTTACATTCAACATCACTGATGTTGTTAAGTTTAAAAATTTCATGAAATGATACACCGATGTTCAAAAAATACATTTATTGATGTCAAAAGAGGGAAAAAAAGGTGGAAAGAAAATCGCAACAGTATAACTTGTAAAAATATATAAGAGCGAAATGTATTTTATATTTAGATTGATAAAAAATTCTTTAACACTTTTTTTTTTGTTCATAGATATCTTCGTAGAACAACCAGACGAAAAGTCAATAATTACATATGTGGTGACGTATTACCACTACTTCAGCAAACTTAAGCAAGAGACAGTCCAGGGCAAGCGTATTGGTAAAGTGGTGGGAATCGCCTTGGAGAATGACAGGTCAGCTCAAGAGTACGAGTCTCTGACGTCTGACTTGCTGCGCTGGATTGAAGCGACTGTGGCTGCTCTCGGTGACCGCACATTTGCCAACTCGCTCGTTGGAGTACAGCAGCAGCTCGCACAGTTCAACAACTACAGAACTGTCGAGAAGCCACCCAAGTTAGTTGCACTGAGCTGTAATAATTGTTGCTTGTTAATGTTGTTATAGAAAAAGATAAAATATTGAGATTCAAATAGTGCTTCACTTTGGGCATATATGAAGTTGTTTTTTACTAGTTTATAATTGTTTTCCATCCACTTTTTCTCTGAAATCAGAATGATGTGAAATATTTTGCATAAGTAAAGAATTTTTTAAGTTCAAAAGAAATGTATTAATTGCACTTGCATTTAGGTACTGGAAAGGAAGAAAAAGGGGTGACGGGGAATAAATGGCTGCAACTTATTAACTGGAGATGATTTTCTGTTATCTTCATATTTATTTACTTGCTCCTACTCGTCGCCCCATATTCATTTTCTTTTGTGTTAAATCTTGCAGCTTTTCTCTTGTACTCTGTTCTGTTGCGTTTGTCATTTTTTACTTTCCACTCAATGTTCTGTGATCTTCTTTGTAGATTTGTGGAGAAAGGTAACCTGGAGGTCCTGCTGTTCACGCTGCAGTCTCGTATGCGAGCAAACAACCAGAAGCCTTACACACCCCGTGAGGGCCGAATGATCTCTGACATCAACAAGGCATGGGAGAGGTTGGAGAAGGCAGAACACGAACGAGAACTGGCCCTCCGTGAGGAGCTCATCCGGCAAGAAAAGTTGGAGCAACTAGCAGCCAGGTATTAATTGAGGCTCCTCATGTGTGTGTGTGTGTGAGAGAGAGAGAGAGAGAGAGAGAGAGATTATACAACTTATCCTATATACAATTTAGTAAATACATCCATGGAGAAGATAACTGTATTTAATGTATTAAGCTATGTCAGCTGTGTATGTTGTTACTTCTTTTTAGACGTGTGTCAATCAGGTCTCATATAAGTGTACAAATGAAACATAGGATAATGGAAGCGGCTTATAGGGCGATGTAAATAATAAAGGAAAGGGAAATTGGCCCATCACATACCAAAGTTGACGGCTGCAATGTAAGGTGGACACACAAATACAGTATTCTGTGTACACACACTTCTGGAACCAAATAGTCCATTCTCTATTTCATGAAGAACGTTAATACCGAAATATTGTATGTGTGTGTCTGCCTTGCGTTTTTTCTCTCATTGCAGCTGTCAACTTTGATATGTGGTGGACTAATTTATCTTCCTTTCTTTTTCTTCTTCGATTATTCCCTTTTAAAGAGAGCGACTGAACTTGAGTAGTCATGATGTTTTTTCTTCTTCCTTTCTTCCCAAATTCTCTTCATACGCTCGCTGTGTTCTCTCTTGCGCTCTTCTGACCATTTGTTTCCTGTTCTTTTTTGGTTTGTGTTTGTTTAAGTGTATGTTTCTTTATGATGTTTCTAAACTGTTCACGGTTGTTTATGTTGTCTTGTGTGATCCCCAATTCTTTAAGGTCCTCTTCTGTTTCAGATATCCATTTAATCTTGTTTTTACTGGTGTTTACTATCTCGAAGATTTGCCTTGTGAGCCTGTTCTTGTTCATCCTGCTAATATGTCCATAAAATTTCGTCCTTCTTTTTCTATAGTTGTCAGGTATTGTTTCTATCTGTTTGTAGAGCTCTTTTGATGGCCTCTTTATCCAAATTCCTTCACGAAAAACTGGTCCAAATATTTTCCTCAGAATTTTCCTTTCCTGCTTTTCAATGTCTCTTATTTTTGTATGACCATGAATCACTGTAGTTTCTGCAGCATAAAGTGCTTCCGACAGAACTACTGCTCTGTAATGCCTTAGTTTGGCGTTGACAGAAATAGATTTTTTATTGTAGTGATTCCAAGTAAGCTTATACGCTTTTTGTAATTTTGATATTCTTTCTTGGTTGGTTATTGTGTTCAGTCCTGATGGTTGGATGATTTCTCCCAGATATTTAAAGTGCATTACCTGTGTCCCATACCGAGTTGTAATGGGAAGATTATCTGCAGGCTTGCTTTCCATGTATTGAGTTTTTTCATAGGAAATTCGTAGGCCAGTTTTCTGTGAAATTTCGTGAAGCTTCTCCAGTGCAAGTTCGGCTTCTTCTCTATTGCTGGTTAAAATGGCAAGGTCGTCTGCAAAAGCCAAACACTTTACATTGATTCTCTGCTCTTTTTTAATCCCGAGTTGAATTCCCTTTATTTCCTTTTCCCATGTCCTCACAATTTTTTCCAGAATCATGTTAAATAGAAGTGGTGACAGTCCATCTCCTTGGCGAACACCGGTATGGATGTGAAATGCCTCTGATATTTCTCCCATGAATTTAACTTTGGAAGTTGTACCTGTTAATGTCTGTTGAATAATCGACCTTGTTTTTCTGTCGATTTTGAATTCCTCTAAAATATGGAATAATGTTTGCCTATCTATTGAGTCATAGGCCTTTTTAAAGTCGACAAAAGTTATAACAGTATTTCTACACCTTCTCATTTGCAAAATTGTTTTTAGGTTCCAAATCTGTTCTATACGAGATCGACCTTTGCGAAACCCTGCCTGATACTCTCCTATTAATGGATCTGCCTGTTCTTCTAGTTGACTTAACAGGGCTTTTGAAAGAATTTTGTATGCTACAGGGAGCAATGAAATTCCCCTATAATTATTTGGGTCACTTTTGTCTCCTTCCTTTATTATTTATAATTGTACAAATGACTTTTTTTGAATAACAAAAGATTTTTTTGTCACGTAGAGCAAACAGAACAGATAGTATTTAAATTTTCAAAGTTCAGTGATTGATTTGTTTCTAACAGCTAATTTGCTGCACAGTATGCAGCAGTTTGGAAGGAATGTAGGTTTAAGAAAAAGTGCTGAATTTTGAATTGCGTATTATTTTAGTTTAGAGGTAGATGTTTTGTTTGGTTCCATGTGATTTGTTTTGCAATATTAAGATAGCTTAGTAGAATACTGCTATGGAAAAGAATATTTTAGTAATGAACTTGGATACAAAGGGTTGAAAGTGTTGAAAGCGATGTCCACATTTACATGGTACCAAGTAATAAATTGCTTAGTCTGGGATTCACTAGTGAGCAATCATTGTAGGAAAAATGTTACTTACATTATTGCAAGACCTAGTTTACTATGACTATCTTAACATGTAGTGGTTCCAATATAGGTTACTTTTTGTGTTGGATTTGAGATGCGACCTGTTCAGTTACTGATTAATTAAAAATTGTATGTAGGGACTAAATTGAAAATGGATTATTTACATTCTGTTATCTCAGTTTTATTAATTTAGTTTAGTAATAAAACAGTTATTTGTTCATTTCATTATAATCTGTCTTTTCAGCATGTATTTTCTAATTTATTAAAGAATTGAATGTAGATAGTTAATATTAAAGCATAAAATTGCTGTGATGGCTTGTATAGTAACTATTAATGATGACAGGCAGAATATTATGAAAATGATGGAATACTGATTTGCGTAATGTGTGTTTAGGGAAGTGGGTTGCTAGTTTTCCTGAAGTTTCTATCATTAAGCTCATTACTGTGACACATTTTGTGTTTAGTTAGTCTGTTTACTCATTGCTCGTTCTCCCATGGGCTTCATTTATTACCTGAGCAAAAAGTAAGGTGCTTCAAACTTGAACAAGAAAGGGCACTGATTATGCTACTTAAAATACTGTTCCAGCTAAATGATGAAGCATTATGTGGGATAATTTACAGGTTTAACCGCAAGGCAAGCATGCGTGAAACTTGGCTGTCCGAAAACCAACGCCTGGTGTCGCAAGACAACTTTGGCTTCGATCTTGCAGCGGTTGAAGCTGCTGCAAAGAAACATGAAGCCATCGAGACAGACATCTTCGCCTATGAGGAACGTGTCCAGGCTGTTGTTGCAGTATCTCAGGAGCTAGAGGCAGAGAACTACCATGACATTGACCGCATCAATGCCAGGTAATACAATAATTTATTCTTAAAGCCAGCTGTTACTTTGTTCAAATTATTGTATAATACTTCAAGAGCCAATTGTAATATCATAAAAAGGACGTAAAATTTGACCTGTGTTAAATTGAACTTAAGTGTTATTGATAACCACGGGAAAAGTTATTTCATGCTGTGTCAAATTGCAGAGGATGTAAATGTTGGAAAGCTAATGATTTTAAATTTATTTGATGAGAGTAAAGAAACAATAGTTCTTAAAGAGGACGTTAAAAGGAGGTTGTGGTTGGATGGGATATATTTACAAAAATGCGGAGACTCTAGGTGCTTCAGAATTTTCAGGTTAAAATCTTTGGTAGATTGACAAATTTGAAACACTGTGGGCAGGATTTTGTTATTCTCTCAAGGGTTCTAACCAGAACCTTTGTTTCCTGACAGGTCAAAGTAAGATTGTTAAAAAAATGGATTGCTAGATTAAGAATTAGCATAAATTTTGGCAAGTTCAGTCAGATGTGTATCTTGCTTTGTTGTTGCATTACAAATTCTTTAAATCTGGGAACATGCAAGTAGAGTGGTTTAATAAATTGAGTTTCTGGTATTCCTGTAGTGGCGCTCTCCTCACTTAATTCAGTACTTTCCATTTTATATGCAGAATTATAGCCTAAGATAGTAGAAGTAGATTTTATTAGTTTTTGTATTAGAAATTATTGAATGATACAAGTATCCAGTACTAGAAATGATGTCTGATTGTTGGTGAAAACTGAGCAACATTTATGTTCTTGAAAAGTATTCTGATTCTTATTCCATAATAGCTACCATAGTTTTTTTGACCATGGTTTCTCAAAAGCGTTTCAAGAAACTTGTTTATCTGCAGATATATTCCACTTCCTTATAAATTATAACTGGGAAAGTATTCAGAAAATGCAGAAACTGAATATAGTAAATTTTTTAGTTCAGACAAGGGGTTTTACTAGTAAGAATGGAAAGACTAAGAAATATTTTCTTTATGCTCATATTAGTTTGCTAATAGTAATTCATTATGAACTGCTGTACATGAATGAGCAATCCTGTTTTTATGATACAGCATTTCTCACTTGTTCAGTGGTCAAAGACATAATGGAATCTGATTGAACAAACTGGTCTTGTGAGTGGACCACTGAATGAGCATTAACAATTTACTGTGGAGACATTTTAGTAAAACAGAACTGACAAACTTTGTTTCATGCGATTTCTGCAGGAAAGACAACGTTCTGAGACTGTGGAACTATCTTCTGGAGCTCCTGAGAGCAAGACGCCTGCGCTTGGAACTCTCTCTTCAGTTACAGCAAAACTTCCAAGAGATGCTGTACATACTGGACTCCATGGAGGAGCTTAAGGTAGGTAATTTGGTAAATTCTACTCTCAGATTACACAGCAGTGTGAACACTGAGTAATTCTGGTTTCTCGACAGGTGCGACTGCTGTCAGATGACTACGGAAAGCACCTGATGGGTGTGGAGGACCTCCTGCAGAAACATTCCCTCGTGGAGGCAGACATCAACGTGCTGGGTGAGCGTGTAAAGGCGGTGGTGCAACAGTCACAGCGATTCCTGGACCAGGAAGCCGCAGAAGGCTATCGCCCGTGCGACCCGGCCATCATAATCGAAAGAGTGCAACAGCTTGAGGTAATGACACCAGTTTGCTAGTTGAATATATTTGGTAATTTGTATCCAGTGCAAGAATCAAAGCCATGAGCCTCCTTATAACTGTCTGAATTTGGGTTGTTAGAACTTATATTTAAGCTATCTCATAACATGTAATGACAGTCAGTATTTCAAACAACTCAGAAAGAGAGACTGATTCTAAAGGTGCAATTTCACTGGAAAACTGTTGTTTCTTCTCTGAGTTGGGGCGACATTATTTTCACAATGACGTGGAAGGTTGCATTTAAATAATAAGTAAAATTACCCCCAATACTTTGAATATTTTATTTTGTTTTTGTGTTCACACTATTTTTCAGTACAACAAGCTATACTAAAGACTGAGAACTGAAAACTTCGATATACATTGCATTCGTACATTGTTCCTGAGTGTTTTTGATGATGTTTAACTCAATTTTAAATTGTAACACTCCCACTTCTATTATTCCCTCTTTTTCTTTATGATTTGCTATTATTCTCTGTTCAAGCACACCATTATGAAATATTAATTGTTAATAAAGTATTCCAACCATTTGTATACTACCATAGACATCTCTCACCAAAGTATTATCAGTGACAAATTATATTAGTCTTCTTAGGGTTGGCAGCTGCATATATCTGCTTTTTCGACAAAATGTGTTTTATCTGTATTTGGATGAAACTTGTACTGCAACAAGCAAATAAAAAATTGTTTCTTTCGTGTTTCTTATGAACAATTAAGTAACTAAGCAACTGTGGGGATAATGGCCTGCAATATTATTGCAATATGAAATAATTAATCTAGAAATTTAATTTCTGGATGATATTCTGTCTGTGGTCTGCATCTTAATTAAAAGTTGCCAAAATGGAAACATGGAAGTAAATGTATGGGTTGCTATGTACAGACTTTTCGAGTTTTAATTATTGATAAGTCTGAAAATTGCTGTAATTTATTACTTTAAAAAAATCTTTCATTTATAAATTACAATTGTTAGTAAGCAATGCTGCAGGAATTGTGATGCATAGTAGCACTGCCGATGTTCTGTGTTCAGGATGCATATGCGGAGCTGGTGAAGCTGGCGGTAGAGCGCCGAGCACGACTGGAGGAAAGTCGCAAGCTGTGGCAATTCTACTGGGACACGGCGGATGAGGAGAACTGGATCAAGGAGAAAGAGCAGATTGTTTCGACTGGCGACATTGGCCACGATCTCACCACCATCAACTTGCTGCTATCGAAGCATAAGGTCAGTGTTCCTCGCTCTGTTCCCATTGCTATCATATTATCTTAAAACAAACACTGTGACCATTCTTTTTCCACATTAGTATATTCTTTGTAGGATTTGATGCACTGGAAATCAAATTAAATTTTTTCTCTGATAAAATTTGCTAAGTAAGTGTATGTGAAATATTGTAGGAATACTCAATTGCTGCAGTTCTGAAGGAAGTACTGCAACATTAGTTGAAACTAATTTTGTCACAGTCTTCAGACAACCGCCAACAATGTGAAATATGTATATGTAGGACAAAACTTTTTATTTGTGGTATTTATTTCTGTTTAAAAGTTATTTTTCATTGGTATTCTAGTTGATAGCTTCATTTGTTGATTCTTCTTCAGTTATAGGTGATTTGGAAAAACATTTTCCACTGTCAATTTGAATTAAATGTTTAATATCTCCAACAGGCTCTGGAGAACGAGATCAGCAGCCACGAGCCCCAATTGATGTCTGTAGTGGATGTAGGCCGCGATTTGGTGGGACGTCAGCACTTTGGTGCAGCTCGTGTCCAGGAGAGGCTGGATGAAATCTTGGAGTCTTGGAATCACCTGCTAGAGCTGGCTGCATACAGGCGAAAGAGGTTGGAGGAGGCTGTTGACTTCCATCAGGTGGGAAAAACTCTGTTTTATTGTTCGATAAAAATTGTTAATTATTATTTTAAAAAATTCATTTGAACATTGGTGATTGATCTTTTCTTGCCCCTTGTTGCTGACATCTGGTTGCATTCAAAATTTGAAATAAAAAAGGTGGCATGCTCTTTGATTCATACTAAGTATGTCAGCAAGGAGTATTTAACTTCAATGGAGGACAATTGATTTTCTTATTAGAGATTACTTTCAATCTAAAAACAAAAAACCAATTAAGTCATCAATTTTTTCAAGTTAGCATAAATTACTTCTCTTCAGCCTTTATGGTAATAGATTAGTCTTCCACAAGTGATAAAATTTTTTTTTCACAATCTGTAACCATTTGGAGCAAAGTCTGTTGTGTCTCAACCAACTTTTGTTTTTGTGGAATTGTTTCTATTTCGTTACTTGTCTTTGCTTTTTAGTTAACCTTAATTTTGACAGTCTAGATATTAAGGTATATTTCCACATCAATTCTAATTGTCAATGTCACAATTAAGCACTTTTGTATAGTCTACATCATTTACACAAGCCGCTTTCCACATTTTTCTCCCCTTCTAACAGAAAATTATCACAAATAAAGAAATAAATGGTTAGAGGAAAGGTCAAACTAGAATACATTATTGAGCCATGTAAGGGAGGGAAAAGAAAAAAAATATTTTTTTAGTGAATAATGGAGCTGTTATGAAATGGAAAAATAGGATATTTTTAACTGTTGCAAGTTCAAGTGTAGTATCCATTTTTATTTCTATACACACAATTTAAAGTTATAAGGCAATTTAAAATTGTTTTGAGATATAGGTGTTGTAATACTCTTTGTTCTGTCAACAGTTCTTCGCAGATGCAGATGATGTGGACATCTGGATGCTCGATACCTTGCGGCTGGTGTCGAGTGAGGATGTCGGTCGCGATGAGGCCAATGTCCAGTCGCTACTGAAGAAGCACAAAGATGTAACAGATGAGCTGAAGAACTACTCCGGTGCCATTGAGGCTCTCCACCAACAAGCATCACAGCTTGGAGAACAAGATCAACAGGCCCCAGAGGTACAGAATAAATTTTACCAAGTTCTGTCAATCTGTTTAATATAACAGAGCGGGAAGATAACTTGGTCACAAGGAATATTTTTCCTTCATACATGCTACAGTAGAAGTCCGATTATCCGAGGTAAACGGGACCGGGACCACCTCGGATAACGAAAAACTTGGATAACCGGAGGTCAAGGAAAGAGGTTACAATGAATCAAAAAACGTATTGAAACTGAAATAATACAATTTCTTTATAGTGTAAAACTAATTTGTGAAGCAATACACGCAAGTGCTACAATATCATGCTTAATATCGTATACACTCTAGTTGGAAAAATATTCCATATCTTCATAAAAGCTCCATCTCATATTTCAAAAATTTGCTTCGGTTAACCTGGCGGCTCGGATAATTGGAACTCGGATAACCGGACTTTTACTGTACTTTATTAATTTATGGTGATGGCTTTCATTAAGATATGATTTAAGATTGACACTTTCTTTCTTATTAATTTCATATTAATCCTACTAACTATTTTCAGAATTACTAAAGTCTCTGGAAATTATTGCGAACACAATCAGTAACTGATAAGGGAACTGAATGGGATTCATTGGAAGTCAAGAGAAGGGTGAAGAGTTAAGGGAGTGTACAAGGCTTTTGTTGGTGATGAGGCATGTAAAGATATTGGTGAAAGAATTAAGTGAGGCGTGTGGAAGGGGAACGATGAACATGAGCACAAGCTGGCTCTAGATTTCGGGCACAAGGATGTGTGAAAATTTTCTTTTGGACTTAAACTGGTCAGGGATTTGAATAAATTACCGAGGTAAATTAAGAAAATTTACCAATAAAGGCTGAATGAATTTAAAATTAACATTTATGGCTGCAGAAGTAGGCAGATATAAGAAATGGAAATAAGGTGCTAGTTGGGAATTTGCATGTGCTTCATCACAATTAAATTAATTAAATTATCAGGAGATGTCTTTATTATGTCAGTGGGGAAAACTTCCATATAATGTAGTGAAATATTTTCAAGACGAGATTAAAATACATTTATCATGGAGAATCACTGTCTGTAAGACAGAAGAAAATGGCACCAGCATATGGATGCTGTAACAAATCTCTTGGTCATGATACTCGGGCATTATTAACACAGGGATAGAGAGTGAGTCTGCAAGTGCTCCATAAAGACATTGCTGGGGCACTTAACAAGGAAATAGAGTGAATAGATAATTCACAGAAACCAGTATCTTGTAGAAAGAAAACTTATTGTGCACCATACAAATTGCATTTAGCTATAAAGAAGCTCAGTTGGGGAATTTTGTGTATGAAACTGCGTTAGTGGATCTGTTAAGTCTTCCAGAGGCAATGGAACATACTAATCTTATGTAATAACACGAAAATAAGAAGTCGGAAGGAATAGTTTCTTACAGATTAAGATTAGAGTAAGCTGACTACTTCAGTTGACCCTTTTGCCTCCAACAGTTTAATATCCTTTGTCTACCATCCCTCTACAATTCAGAAATATGACAATTTTTTAAAGTGGTCATTTAATTCAAATACAGGTTTCTTATGTTATTCCATTGTTTTATCTGTCATTACATCAGAACAGTTGTCATTGCTTTCTTTGATTAAAGTTTTGAAAGTTTCAAACTTTTTTGGCATTTGTTTAAAATGACACATTTGGTAGTGAATGAGAAAAGCAGTTGAAAATTCTTTTTCCTTTTTCCATTTTCACATTTTGTGGTACTTTTTTGCAACAGGTAGTGGAAAGGTTATCAAGCATCGACCACCGTTACAAGGAGCTGCTAGAATTGGCCAAGCTGCGTAAGCAGCGACTGCTCGATGCGCTGTCCTTGTACAAACTGCTCAGCGAGTCGGATGGAGTCACGCAATGGATAAGTGAAAAGGTAAGATTTGGTTTTCGTGAGTAAATTACGGACAAGTCATCAGAATAAAATAAATGGTGTGGGTATGCAAACAAGAAGTCCACTTATTTTGTAGAAAATGCGGGGAGATTGTAACACTTGTATCAAATATTTTGCTGTGGTCGAATGTCCTTCAAGCCTTGAGGCATAAATTAAGTAATTGAGTTGGTAGTTAAAAAGTTTTTAATATATATAATATTTTTAATATGGCTGTATGCATTATGCTTGACTATCAATTTCCCATTACTACAATTAATAGAGCATGGTCAACAAGTATGTGGTTTCTCACTGTGCAGTGATTTTTTTTTTTTAATATTGATTATGTTAATTACTAGTTCATATGGTTTTTTAGTTTCGTTGAGATCTTGCAAAACAATCTCTTGTGAAGATATTGTAACACAGAACTGTTCCTCCATTGCAGGACCGCATGCTGCAGACGATGGTTCCTGCAAAGGATATCGAGGATGTTGAGATAATGAAGCACCGCTACGACGGATTCGAGAAGGAGATGAATGCTAATGCATCCCGTGTAGCAGTGGTGAATCAGCTGGCACGGCAGCTGTTGCATGTGGAGCATCCCAATAGTGAGCAGATAGTTGCTCGCCAGAACCAGGTAATTTTTGTATTTTTCAACACTAAGTGAAGTTATAGAATATTTACCATAATTCAGCTAGCTGAGCACACCAGAATGAGCCAGGTTGGTAAGTGGTAATTTTGGACTGAATATTCGGATGCAATACCCAGTCCAGATTTTGGTATTCCGTAGTTTTCCAAAATAATTGGTGAATAAGTTGTAAAGATCATGGCCGATTTATTTTTTGTATCTTACACACAGTCCTTTCTCAGTTCTAATAATCTAATTTTAAAAGGGACATTAACTATGAATTAAAAACTATCTTGATAAAAGAAGAATGTTGAAAATTTTGTGCAGTATTGTAACATGTAATTTGACTGTTTAAAAAGTGATCTTATGTTACATTCAAGATTTTTTTCTTAATTGTTAAGTAATGGATTTTCAGTGTGAGACCATCTCTTTTAAATGTGAATATTTTCTTACGATGTAGTTAAAAATTTAAACCATAGCTGGATTTCTGAATTAAGAAAATGATAGCCTGGGTAGGGTGGGAGAGTCTGATGTCTGTTTTGAATACAGTTCTTATTCAACAAAAAAAACTCTTTTAAAGAGCAAGTTAAAGAAAGTTACTAGTTTTACAGAAGTTTAATTTTGTACTTTCAGCTGAATCATGAATGGGCAGAGCTCCGAGAGAAGGCAGAAGCGAAAAAAGAGGAGCTGAATAATGCACATGGGGTGCAATCTTACCACATCGAGTGCCGTGAGACACTATCATGGATTGAGGACAAGAAACGTATACTTCAGTCTACAGACAATCTGGAAATGGATCTCACTGGCATTATGACACTGCAGGTGAAAATAATTTGATGTTTACAGAGGTTGGAGAAATATGTCTTTTATGTTTCATGTTGTGTACCACTATATATGTGCCCTTGCTTTGCAGAGACGACTATCTGGCATGGAACGCGACCTGGCAGCAATCCAGGCAAAGCTTGATTCACTGCAGCACGAGGCGGAAACGATAGGTGCAGAACATCCAGAAGACAAGGAGCTGATACAGGAGAGGATTGACCAGATTAAGCTTGTCTGGGAGCAGCTTACACAGATGGTAATAACTGCTTGGGTTACAGAGAAAGGAAACACCTTAGTGCATGTCTCATTGGGGGCAAGGTCTAATACACCATTTAATATTGCTCCGTTTGTTTGAAACCTTTGCATAAACTTGTTTGGAATGTCTGAAGTCCTCCTTATGTAGGAGGTTATGTCTGTATAGTTTAGTTTTATAGATAGTAATTTATTGTTTGTTGTTAAGCAGCAATGCATATTAAAGGTTATCCCATCTATCTTGTAATAATACCTCATCTACCTCTAAGCCCTCTTTTTCCTAAAGTAAATACATTATTTCTGTTGGAGGGGAATTAATGATCGAACAGTAATTTGAATAAAGAATCGTACAGGGAGAAAGCAACATAGAACAATAATAATAAGAAGCAGCAGTTTATTTGATACTAGTTATCTTGAAACATATAACTGAAAAAATAATTTTGCATCAGAGCTCATTCTTAAGGGAGAATTAAACTCCGGAACAACATTCTAGTTTTCAGTGAGCAAATTTTCAATTGTAAATTTATTAATTAGTGTAGGAACCAATTTCATCTGAATAAAGATACCAGTACAGTTTTTAAACTTCAGAAGCATCCAAAGACATGTCCAAATTGCGTAAAAATACTGTTTAGTACCTCTTTTACTGGTTGAGCTTTCCCTAAATTTTTCTTCTTCTTTAACTTCACATTTTCGAAATATACCATATAAGGCAGGTAACGATGACTGTTTCCTCTTCAGCATTATAAAGTTATATTTCTCTTCCTTTCTTAAAGAATTGTAAAGGTTGACTGCAGCTCAAATAACATGTTGTTCACTAAAGCAAAATGTGTCTTCTTCAAAATCTCATAGCCTCCCATTGATTGTTACAGCTGAAGGAGCGTGATGCCAAGTTGGAGGAGGCCGGTGATCTCCACCGCTTCCTGCGTGACCTGGACCACTTCCAAGCTTGGCTGACTAAGACTCAAACAGATGTAGCATCCGAGGACACTCCTGCGTCTCTTGCAGAGGCCGAACAGCTCCTGAGTCAACACCAGGCGATCAGGGAAGAAATTGATAACTACCGTGATGACTATTCCAAGATGATGGAATACGGGGAGCGCATTACAGCAGTATGTACATCACTGTATTTACTCATTAAATGCATATGACTCGTGCTTGTGTCTTTTACAGTCAAAGATACAGGGTGTGGCAGCATAACTTCCTTTTTTTAAAACCCATTGTATAAATCAGAAAATTTTTATTGGTTTTTTACAATGTAGGCACATATATAAAGTTTTGTTTTACTTAGTTTTGAAGATCAAATCAGGTAGGTGACGTCCCCCATTCTGCACACACTGAATAAACTGATTTCTGGTGTTTGTCATGACTCCTGCCAGCGTAGAAGGTGTTATCTTGGCAGTTTCTTCCTGGATGTTGGTCTTCAAATCTTGTAGGGTCCTTGGACCATTTGCATAAACACGGGATTTAAAAAAAAATGTAGAAAAAATCACAAGGGATCAAATCAGGAGAACGGGCCGGCCACTCCAAATCGCCCCCTAATTGAGATGAGGCGCTCTGGGAAGTGTTCCCTTAAAACAGCCATCGATGCTCTTGAAGTGTGTGCGGTTGCACCATCTTGTTGGAACCGAATGACCCCTAACTCCAACTCATCTAGCCGTGGGGGAGAAAAAAAAATCCTGTAACGTGTTTACATACCGGTCCGAATTCACTGTCACTGTGACTTCATTTTCCTCAAAGAACCAGGGACCACTAATTTCACCTGAGGAAAATGCACACCCCACTGTGACTTTAGGTGAACGCAAAGGCCTTTGATGCAATTGTCGAGGATTGGTGTCAGCCAAGTTGTGCATGTTTTGTTTGTTAGCGGATCCACACAAATGAAAATGGACTTCATCACTAAAAAAAAACAATAGCGTCCTCAGGAATGTCTTCCAGAAGAACTTGACACACGTTCCTCCGAGAATTTAAGTCACGTTCAGAAAGTTCCTGCACAATCACCATCTTATATGGAAATCGTGAAGAATTCTCCTCACAGAACGATCAGAAATTCCAAGGGCAGACACATGTTTGCGCGTAGAATGCCGTGATGATCGCAACATTGAAGCTCTCACTGCCTCAATGTTCTCAGGTGATCTAATGGGCTGAGGGCCTGCAGTTCTTCGTCTTGTCGCACTTGCAGTTTGTCTGAATGTAGTGAACCAAGTAACAATTGATTTCCGGTCCGGGACGGGCCAACGGGGATAAATTAAAGCGATTCCGAAAAGCTCGCTGGGTTGCGATCACAAAACATCCGCTCGAAAAGTAGGCTTCAACGGCAAGCGTACGCTCTTCATTGTTCCAATGCATGATGGCAACTGAACTGTGTCGGTACAAAACTTTATAGTCACGCCTCTCGAACAAGACCACTAGCGCTGCGCTACAATATCAACCGACTGAATGGTGTGCATTTTAAAAAAGGAAGTTATGCTGCCGCACCCTGTACTTAATAAATTTCAGTGGTGTGACTTGGATTGTCACACAAGCATCTAAATTATTTCTCTGTGTTATCACGAGCAGTTGAGGCACATTGTTTTATAGACAATTTAGCTTTAAGGATAGAAAATTAATTTTGTTTCTCAAGTGCTTTTATTGCTTTTGGAAGTGAAAAGGGAAGTAGGAAAAGGGGATATTAAAAGGAGAGGATCCAGCCTGCCAATTTCACTTTTGGAGCAGGATTTGTGTGGTGATAGTTTACATGTAATACACACACTTATATTAAAATAAAAATGCGTACTATGCCGCCTGTTGCAAGAAAATAGCAAATGAAGTTTTCATAATGGTGTATTTGGTATACTTTAAAACAGTTGGCTTAGGGTAATGACTTTTCATGCAAGATACCAGGGTTTGAGCCTAAAAGACCACAATTTTGTTTATCGTATTGTTTGCTTTTTTTCATTAATTTTTTCTTCTATTTAATGAGAAACAATAATTAAAATTTAAAGAAAATAGAATTATTATTGTTTTCATTTTTAAAAATTATTTCTTCTTGTTTTAAATACAATTTTCAACTGGTTTGTAATGTATTGATTACAATTTTGTTTCAAAATTTAACTGATTTATTTAGCTGATTTATTTATATAGATTCTTATTTTTTGGAATTACTAGGGTAATATTAATCATAGAAACATTTAAACAGACGTTTTTGGAATAAATGAAGTTTGTTTTTACAAGTTATTTTGAGACAACCTGTTAGCAAACAAACCTCATTAACATTTGTAAAGATCCCTCTATCATTTGTAAGTGTGGATAGAAGCATATGGTGAAGTGGATTGTAAAAAAAAAAAAAAATATGATGTGCTATTGATTATATTTTAATGTAGTCTTCATGAGAAGTAATTTTATGCATATGAAATATTGTTCAATTTGAAATAATAATGATTAGAGTATGGAAGTTTTTATTATTATTTTTTGGCATGTTTTCTGGTCTGGCAATTATAGTAGCATTATGGCAGTGTGGGAATGGAACATCTTTTTTTATTATTTTAGTAAATTGCATAAAAAAGATTTTGGATTTTAGTACAGCTTGTGCTGCGTTGAGATTATCTATTCGTCAAAAAATTCTCGCTGGTTTAATATATTTAGATTTAGTGTACAAGCACTGGCTGACACATTTTGACTGCCTAGCTCTATTTTCAAGAGTGGACAGATCCCAGATCATTAACTTGTTTCATTATTTCGTTATAAAGTGTACAGAATGTGAAAATCTTTGTTTTACAATTGATGTGTCGCGTGATATAGGAGCCGTCGACGCAGGATGACCCGCAGTACATGTTCCTCCGGGAGCGGCTGAAGGCCCTGCGTGACGGGTGGGAGGAGCTGCACCAGATGTGGGAGAACCGCCAACAGTTGCTGTCACAGTCGCTCAACCTGCAGATGTTCAATCGCGATGCCAAGCAAGCAGAGGTGCTGCTCGCACAACAGGAGCATGTCCTCAGCAAGGATGAGACACCAGTAAGTGCTAGATTCAAACTGGACTAAATCCTGTGGAAATCAGTGTTGGGGTGTTGGCGGAAGGAGCTTGTTTAGGGTGTATTGCCTTGAAACATTAATGAGCACGACAGACTTTCTAACAATGCCAAACATGTGATTTTTTTAATGCTGTGAATTAACATGAATCATTTATTAGAAGGGAGATGTGTAACTTCTGTTATAGCATGTGGCACATAGGAAAGAATGACCAAATTATTGGTCCTTCTGTTTTATAAATGCCGGAATTTATTTTGATTGTAATCTGTAGAGTATAAAAACCAATTTTGAATTGGCTGCAACGCTCTGAAATATCTGCTGTTTTACAAAGGTGATGGATGCAAAGTAATTTCCAATCACAGTCTCTTTATCACTGTGTAGTTGTTGGGAAACGAATGTCTTAGTCATGCCTTTTTTCTGAATTTTTATTATAGTATTCTGCCTTCGACTTGAAAGTACATTATCTGTAAACAGAATTAATTGTGTTTTGAACTCACTGTTGTTTTGTGTAGGCTAACTTGGAACAAGCTGAGAATCTGATCAAGAGGCACGAAGCATTCCTCACGACAATGGAGGCAAATGATGACAAGATCAATAATGTGGTTCAATTTGCCAGCCGCCTCTGCGATGAAGGTCACTTTGCAGGTATGTATCGAGTTACTGGCCAATCGGCCTTTGTATTTTAATTAGTTAACATTGCATTACTAAATGACTATTTATGGACTTTCCACATATTTCTAAATAAAAATAACTTTGAAAACAGTATGGCGTTAAAGCTTCGTGCAGCACAGTTAATTCTATTGACATTATGACTATAGTTAACATTTTCATTATTTTAGCAATTACTTTTTAAATCTCGTGTTATTTGAATACCACATTTAACCTTTTTGTCTTTCTAGCTATGGACCATGTTATTTCTACATTTTATTCTTTTGGGCTTTAACTTTTGGCCAGTATTCTCACATTCATTTTATTCTTTCCTTGCTTCAGTCCACATCTTATCTGTTCTTGGCTTCCGTTTCTTTGTAATTCTGATGTTTTTCAATTTTCTTATGAGTCAATCGCACTCAATGTCTTCATGAGTGATCCCCGTTTCTTGCAGATCTCTTTCTACCTCGGTGAATTCAACCCTATTGGTTTTCCTGTCCAGAAAATAGTGAAAGATATGGTTGGTAGGTTATGTTGGGCTCACTCATATCATGTGATCATAAAAAAAAGAGATGGTCTTTTACAGATATTATCTTTTCCTAATTCAGGGCCATGGCATCTTCTAAATTTATAGTTTTCTTTAAGTGGCTTAGGGGTTTTTCTTGAGATCTTTCTTTCCTTGGCTTCTATCTTCTCAATCACATCTTTCCTACTCATCACAAGCTTCATTTTGGATGTCTGAGCTTGGCGCTGACTGATATCGACATTGTGTTGTAGGCCCCTTGATAAGACATTTGTATTTTGCTCATTCATGATTGGAAGGTTTCTTTTTGAGATTGTTTGGGTTCTGTCAACCACCTAGGTATTCAAACTTTTCCAGTCATTTCATTTTTTCTTATTGCACCTCTAGTTTTTGAGGGGCCTGTTTAGTATATGTAATGAACTCCAGATCTGAAGGCCAGCCTTAAGATGGTAGAGAGGTATTGTGGTACCAACAAGTGAACCTGAAAAAATCGCAGGGTTGTCTGTGATAGGTACACAACCAATTGGATGGTTTATATTCTTGTAGCCCAGTGTGATCCCATGTTCAGTACCTTCATCACTTAGTTTTTGCCATTCATAGATAACTTTATCAAGTGCATAATTAAAGAGTTAAAAACCCATTTATTTGCCTGACTTCTGTCCTTATTTCAAAGGACTCTGCAATCTCTTCCCTGAATTTCACTTTGGAAATGGTTTCAGTCTAGGTCTGGTGGATGATTGCTTGTTTTGTTGTGTGGGCCCATTTCTCTTAGAATTCAGATTAGTGTGAAGAAGCAGTAAGTTTTCTTAAATCTACAATAATCAGATTTCTTTTCTCTAAGCTTCAGATCTGAAAAAATAGATTTAAGGTTTGTAATCGGTTCGCTACATGAGCATCCTTTCCTGAATCTTCTTCAATATTCTCAATATTTGTGGATCTATTCTGAAAAGTCGCTGAGTTGATTAAGAGCAGAGGAATACCATGGTAATCTTTAACGTCCATTGTTAATTAAGGGAATGAATCGGGATTGAAGTCCAGCTACTAGGAAATTTCTCAGTTACTAAAATCTCAGCCTATCAGTTGCCTTTGTCACCTGTGGGTTTCTGCTATTTGGTGATTATTGAGTCCTCGTTAGTGCCTTGTTGTTCTTCAGTTATTGAATGACTTCTTCTCTTGTTGGTAGAGTGTAATCTGGATGAAGATGATATTGTGGAGCTTCAAAATTAAGAAGGGCCTCTTAAGTATTTTTACAGAATCTGACAGTTGTCACTCTGGAAGATTTTTCTGTTGGGAACCTTGAAATACAGGTTTAGTGGATTGTATCTGCTATGGTTGCATTTAAATATTCTATAAAATTCCTGGGAGCTGTTCTTAAAATTTTGCTTACCATATGCAAGCAGCTTTTGATCGAAGGCACATTTGACTCTGTAGATTTGTCTCCTTAGCTGTTCTGACTAGGAGCTCTTATGGCTGTTCCCTGTTCTCTGGCTTACAACTTGTGGGTAAACTCTTGGCTGGAACTTAACTTTTCCATATTGACCCTATTATTTTTTCTCTGCTTGGCTCTCCTGGTGTTTCTCAGAAGTTCCTGGTGTTACTTTGAACTTTGATAGATAGTGACGTGTATCATTATTGAAACTTCACAGGACTTTTATGTTTTTTTATTTCATTTTACTTTTATTCCATCAGCAACATGAATTATTTGGAATTTATCATCAGTTTGACAACATGAAAATCTTCCATTTCCTGTTGAAATGTTTGAAAGTGGCATGCCTTGCATCAATTGCTTCAAAGAGCTGGGTAATTTATGAATTTTTTTTGAAACTATCTTTATTTGCCCAGTTGGAAATTGATTGTATGTTTTCATGGTATTTTGGAGAGGCTGTATTCTTGCTCTTCCCAGAATTTATCTGTTATTTCTACATCTTTTTTGTTTGTCTCATTTGTTAGTGCTTGCACATTTACTAGGGAATTGACTTAGTGCATTCATTGGAAAAACTGCCTTGATTTGGCTGTTAGAGAAAGTGGAATCTGTTGTTTAATCAAGGATCCCCTCCTCCTTACGATAAATCAAATGCCTTTATTTGTGTGTGTGTTTTTAAATGGTAATATATTGCTCTGTTTTCTTTTTCAGCGGACAAAGTGAGTAAGAAGGCGGATAACATTAATGAAAGAAGGCATGCCAACCGCCGCAAGGCCCTTGAGCAGATGGACAAGCTCAAGGATCAGTTGCAGCTTCACCAGTTCCTACAGGTTGGTGAACATTCATTTCTTAAATCATAACAGAAGATATGATCTTTTCCTTAAAATGTAATATATATATCTGATCAGTTATTAACATCAAAGTAAGGATTTCTGCTACTGTTTTCCAGGACTGTGAGGAACTGGGAGAATGGGTGCAGGAGAAGACTTTGACCTCACAGGACGACACCTACCGCAGTGCCAAGACCGTGCACAGCAAATGGACGCGCCACCAGGCCTTTGAGGCGGAGATAGCATCCAACAAGGACCGCCTTTTCAGGATACAAGAGGTATCAATTCAATAATTTTAACTATTTCTTATATAATTTTTTAGTAGTTCATATTACTGGTGTTAAATGTTTTACAGTTTAGGAATTGTTTTGCTTGTCAAATAGAATTGTTAAAGTTGAAGGCAGTGTGCCAAATTAAATTCCTCTTGGAACCCAGTAAAATCTGTTTACTAGTTTTCTGTCATTAGTGGGTCATTTAATAATTACTAGAAATAGTTCAGAAATAATTTTGATGCAATAAGAAATTAACCTTTTTTTGTGAAAAAGATTTGTACTTCCTGTGGCTAAGAGATGCTTATGTTATTGTACTGATGGTATATAAAACACCCCCAAATATTATTTTTGCTTTCAGTGTGACCAAATATTTGAATTGTATTGTTCTTTACATAAATCGTAGATTATTTGCATTTTCATATTGGACTAGCTTTCAGTAGTATATTTTTAAACTGATTCAGCAGTTCATACAATGTAAGCTTTCACGGCCGGTATTAACTTCACTCATAATTTCCGGGCTGAAAGGCCATGGTCGCTTAGCCTCCGAGGATGTCTTCTGCAGTTGACGTCGGGGGAAATTTTTACCTATCGACCACGACCTTTCAGCCCAGAAATTATGAGTGAAGTGATTCAGCTGTGTTTGTTACAGAATGGATGTTGCCTATTATTTCTGCTTATGTTGTAAAAATATTTTAAAAAAAGTATTGCTCTGTTGTTTAAGAAGATCGTTAAATTTTGTGGTTTTGCTTTTCTTTCCTTTCAACCACCCCAGTAACAACAGAAGTATTAAGTAATTTGATTACAATGGGGTGGAAGAACTGTTGCGAGTCGATATTTATGTGAAAAGGAAAGATAAATTATACCCAACACTCACCAAAGTTGAAGGGAGGAGGGCAGCAGCAATACGAAATAATGTACAAATACAAAATATACAATATTTTAGGGCTAACCCTTTGTCAAGTAGAAGTGAGCTTGCACAAGCCTCATGGTCATCACAGCCACATGCAGAATACTGACCATGAGGCTTGTGCAAGTTCAGCCACAGTAGTCCTTGCCTTTGCTTCTTTCAGACTTTCAGCAGAGCGGTATCGTATTGTCTATCATTCTTAATACCAGCTCATGTTCTTTCAGTTCTTGCTATCCACTTTAGGAGTAGTAAATTCTGGCTTGTAGAGTATGGTTAATCTCTGTAAACGATATTATAGTGAAAGTTCACAAAATTTTGTTATGACTAAACCAGAATACTTCCAAGTAAATGAAATCATATTTCCCGTAGGTTACTATTTTTGATGAAAAGTGATGATATGTGTGGTGCAGCATTCTACAGACATAAGGGGAAAGGAAAAAAATTTCTGATGCACTGAAAAATGTGATTATTGTTGTTTGTACTTCTGATGTTACTCTATTTGTATGTTTCGAATTGAAAGGTGGGTTGTACTGAAACACCTGCTTGTTATGCAAGAAATCTGGGTAGTCTTCGGTAGATTAGAGGAGTATGTTTGATTTCCTACATTGTTAATGTGTAGCAAATTTGGCACACCTTTTTCATATAAGAAATTCTGGTTGAGGGGATTTCTACCAACAATGTAGCACTCGCACCTGACATTCTATTCATTCTTGCATGTACCCATTTCTGAAATTGTCGTCTGTAGTTTATAAATGAATACATTACATTGATATCACTGAAACACCTTACTGTGACTTAAGAATGCTTCCATGAACATTTTTCATTGCCAAAAGTTTTCTCCTACTTTCCCATATTTAAATTTACACAAGAATGCATGAATACTTCACACTTGAGTCACTGTTGACTTTGGACTGAATCCTGAATCTCCCCAAGAGATGATTGGAAGTCCATTTTATCAAAATCTAACAGCACTAGAGATATAAAAGTGCTATATTGTCAGCGTTAACATTGGTGTTGAATTTTTGAATGCACTGTACGTTGTCACCATATATTTACAGGAGTATTAGCATTTACATAATTTTTTATTTGTAACATATCACTGAAAATTAATTTAAAATTATGATAATCTCTTATTGGCAGCAATAACAATAACCACTAGCCCATTGAGTAATGTTCATTTAGGATAAAGACATTCCAAAGCATTTGTAATACACAATTATCAGTTTTGATGCCAAGTTCTGGCCCAGTATAATTTGATGTTTGTGATTGTGTAACTGTATGTTTCTGATAAGAAATAATAATAATAAAATAATAATCAGTTTTGATCTATTGGTATAAGCTGTTATGCAATTTTGGCTGTACAATGTTAAAATTTAACAAGTTTTACCATCTTGCTACTTGTCATTCAGGCAGCAGCTGAGCTGATGAAGGAGAAGCCGGAGCTGGCGGCGATCGTAGAGCCAAAGGTTTCCGAGCTGGGCCAACAGTTTGACCGACTGGAAGAGACTACGCACGAGAAGGGCGAGCGCCTGTTTGACGCGAATCGTGAGGTGCTGCTACACCAGACTTGTGATGACATCGACACGTGGATGAATGAACTGGAGAAGCAGATAGAATGTCCAGATACTGGCTCAGATCTGGCCTCTGTCAATATCCTCATGCAGAAGCAGCAGGTAAGGCTTCGAGCTGGAATTTTTTTAAATAGCTCTTTGTTTTTGGGTCTGAAAAAGAACTTAGGCAGGAACATTCATTTCTTTTAAGTCAAAAAGTTAAAATTGCACTGAAGTTTACTGAGAGTAAATCATTACCAATGTTATTACAGGGGGCACAGTCTATAGATGCTTTCATGTTGGGGAGGATTATTGAACATTGAAATGAGTATCAAGCGATATTAAGTCCTCTGTTTTATATGGGCCTCACAGGTTCAGCCTATTGTAAGGGAGTAACAGAGAAATACAATTCTCTAAGTTCATTCAGCAATTACCTCAACAATGAGAAACAAGATAAATTGTAATGTAATGGCAGTAATTGTCCATCATTTAATGAATTTATTTCACGGATGTAGTGTTATTTGCTATTGCAAGTGATCACTTTGTTTTATCTTCATTGTAATGGCATTTGTAAATGGCATTAGTCCTCATGAATGGATGAGATTTTGCATTGTCAAACAAAATTACAAACTGTTGTAAGTAACTTGTTTTGTAGTGGAGAACTACTTCTGGTGTCCTCATATAAGGAAACCTTAGTTCAAAAAGATGTATGTGTAATTATACCTAACTCATTTTAATAAAATTGGCAAGAAAGCTATCGAATAGTATGTCCTCCATCCCATCATCCTACACAAAGGTGCTTTTAAATAGATATGGTAGTTTTAGTGGCCATAAATAATTTACATCTGACTTTGGATGAGTTGGTTGGATGGGGATTCTGCCCAAATCATGGCACTTATGTTCCAATAACGTCATTTAACGTACTATAGGGTTAAATTTACTAAGATGAATGGCTTTCTATTTAATTTTTCATTTAAAAAAACACCAGCCATTTTCTTCTGTACCTGAATGTTAGTTTATCTAAACCAGTTATAAATTAACACTAGTTCTGTTGCCTTTGGTTTTTCTGATCTTCCGGGTACAGACAATCTGATTTAAATACCTCTTTCTACCTCAGTGGACCCATTCTTTGTGTCCTAAGTCTTGTAGACCATTTATAGTAAATGAACAGTTAAATTGATGGACTAATAAATTTACAATTAAAGGGCTTAGAATTTGTGTGTGTTTGTTGTTGTAAATTCAAGAATTGTTGTCTGTTATGGTGCATGCATAGATGTTAATTGCTGTTAAAGAACCGAGCATGGTAGATGAGCGGTAACATTCTGGCCTCACATTCAGGAGGACGCAGGTTCGAATCCCCGTCTGGCCATCCAGATTTGTGTTAACATAGAGCTGTTAAAAGTACAGTAAAAGTCCGATTATCCGAGTTCCGATTATCCGAGCCGCCGGGTTAACTAAGACAAATTTTTGAAATATGATGTCAATGAACTGACACAGCTAGCCAACCAACTTTCAGTCGTAAAAGAAATTAGCACTGAAGATATACAAGAGTGGTTGTTGGATGACGATCAAAATCAGCTTAACGATTATGAAATTGTTAATATGGTTGTCAGCGGACAAGTAGAAGACGAACAAGATAAAAATGAAACTGTTACAAAAATTTCTGATGCTGAAGGTTTAAAAAGAATAGAAGCAGCACTTGAGTATATTGAGTAACAGGAAGAAAGCACAGCAGCTGACATAATTATCCTACAGCGTTGGCGCTATACTTCCGCTAAGAAGAGAAACAAAATTATGACACAGAATTAAAGACTTTTTTTGGAAAGTGATCGTAATTAATGTACAAAGAACAACTTTATTGCTTCGCAAATTAGTTTTACACTACAAATAAATTGTATTATTTCAGTTTCAATACATTTTTTGAGTCATTGTAACCTCTTTCCTTGACCTCCGGTTATCGGAGTTTTTCGTTATCCGAAGTGGTCCCGGTCCCGTTCACCTCGGATAATCGGACTTCTACTGTATTAGGGAGTAGTCAGTACATGCAACACAAAATAAAGATTCTTGATGGTAGTTTTGATTGACAGTTAAAGCATTTACAGCAGCATTTCTCAATCTGTTTCAATTCTAGGACCAGCAAAATGTAAAAAATTATTCTACAGACCACTAGCTTGTATGTACCGAATTTCATGTGTATATTATTAGCATTTGAGATTGTATTGCACTATTATAATGTGAGAATTTTAAAAGCATGTTTTGAATTCATAGTGAAATGGTTACAAAATTTGTGGAGAACTGTTGAAAGAAAATTGTGTAATGAGTAGGCTGTAGGTATTTATTAACCAAATTACAATGCCTGTGTATCACCTTCCCAGACCGCAGGATGAGAATCACTGATTAGCAGCATGTGTTTACAATGCATCTGCTATTTGTGAGAGGGGAAAATACTTATGCTTGCAAAATCTTAAGTCAGTTAGGATAGGATGAAATCATGTACAGTAGAACTCCAATTATCCGAATCATTTGGGACCGGACCCCATTCGGATAATCAAAAATTCGGATAATTTTATTTTTTCTGAAAAGGGTGTATTTTAATTAATTACTGTATGGATATTGAAAATGGAAGAAAAAAACTTTTTTTAAAAGAAAAAGAGTTTGTAATTAATTAAATGAAAAGGCAACACTTTTACATGTTAAGCGCACTTACAAGTTCTGTACATTAGTACAGTATGTATGTACCGTACTGTAAATAAGTCATTGCTTGCTGAACATATCGGTCAAAGCAAGCTGATTGACTGTATTCATCCATTATTGGGCAGCCAAATCGTGCATCCGCTTGACGGTGAGAAGTTGCATGTGCTCACACTCGGGCTGACGCTTTATCCACTTCGACGCAGTTTCAAGGCCGGCAAATTCTTGACTAGCTAATGGTACCGTGTCTGCTTCAACTTCGACGTTAAGGTCATCTTCTTCCTCGAAACTTTCTTCTCTTACACTTTCAATAAGTTCATGATCATTTAGAATTTTATACACAGGGTCCGATGAATCACACACCACCCACTCTCCAAAAACTTTAACTTCTGAACATCCAGGAATTTTCAGAAGAATGTTTCTGAATTCCTCAAGTAACATCTTCTTCCCTTTCCTTTTCTTGAGCTTCTTTTTCCTTTTTTTCCTTTTCTTCTTCAATTGATACACGTATGTCTTAATGTGACTGCCTTAAGCGATTCGGATAATCAGCGATTAGGATAGTTGAGTTCGGATAATTGGAGTTCTACTGTAAATGATATTTAATACCAGTTGGGAACCCGTAGGGGAAGTAAAGTACAAGGACAAACAAAAATTGAGGTACAGAATAGAAATAAAGAAATGATGCTGAGACTGGATTATTTATGTCCAAAGATGGAATAGAATTTAAGAGAGAAAGGAGGACAGCCAGGTTATGATACAAGGAAGCCTCAAGAGTTACACCTGATATGATAGAAACTCAGCGATCATAACATTAGGGTTGAGATGTATTACAAAATTGGGCATGTTCCATTGATACTTGGTGAATAACATGCTTTGTTGTTGTACGTTTTTCTATCATTAATAATTAAATGAATACCTTGTGGCTCGGGGTATTAGGATCAAATTAAAGTATCTGGGAAATTTGAGACTGGTTCTCTATTGTCACATACTAAAAATGTACTCCGTATATCTGAACCACATAAAGATTTTCCAGGGAAACACAATTGTATTCTACCGAGCGGGGCGGTGTAACGGTTAACGTTCTTGCCTTGCATTCAGGAGGACGGCGGTTCGAATCCCCGTCCGGGCATCCAGATTTGGGTTTTCCATGGTTTCCCCAAATCACTCCAGGCAAATGCCGGGATGCTTCCTTCAAAAGGCCATGGCCGGATTCCTTCCCATTCCTTGCCCCCTTCCTTGCCCCCCATCCTTTCCCGTCTCTAAAGACCTAGATGTTAAAAAGAGACGTAAAGCAGTTAAAAGAACAAGAAGAATTGTATACTGCCAAGAACAATTAAGTTACATGGAGATCATATGGGTAAATAAGCAACCATTTTGCAGTTGATGGTAAACTTGAGCATTAAAGAAGTATGTGGTGGAGCACAAATGTGAAAAACTTCTTGAATGCTCAAGGCACTGGCCAGGTTATGTGTTGGTATTCTTAAGGTCACCATTCTTTTTCTAAAAATTTTGATACCACTGTAAAAAAGTTTGATTGGCATATCCATCATTGCTACAGATGATCGAGACTCAAATGGCAGTAAAGGCGAAACAGGTATCAGAGTTGGAAACACAGGCGGAAAAACTGCAGAAGACTGCTCCAGAGAAAATGGGTGATATTGTTGCAAAGAAGGTCCAGGTAGAGAAGAGATTTGCACAATTGAAGCAGCCACTGATTGAAAGGCAGAGGCAACTGGAAAAGAAGAAAGAGGCATTCCAGGTTAGTAGTGTGTACAGTCTACGTCATTTCAGACTATTTTCCTCTGAAGGGTAATTAAATGCTTAAGTTTCAGGAAAAGGTTTGGGTGATTATCTCTAGAAAGTAAATGTGACAGAATGCTATAAAAATAAGTCTTTTCATATAATTTTAAGGGTTATTTTTTTCCAAATGTTTGGAATTGTATTGTTAGATGGCACTTATTACTTCTTAATGTGCAGAATGGTGGAAAAGGGGGGGGGGGGTGAAATATGAAAATCTCAGTAGATTTGCCAATTTAGTTGGGTTGTAACTATATTGTACTTAAATACTGTTGACAATGGAGGTGCTATTAAGCAATGAAGATAAGGAAGGACACAGATGAAGGCAGGAGGGGCAAACACCTAAACAAAAAAAAACAAGGAGAGATGTGCAAACACACACATCCCTCCTAGGCAACTGGCCTAGAACTACGTATATGGATAAAGCTTTAAACTGAGATATTGTAAAGTGTGTTTGTTGTTTTCATGTTTGTCTGGCCCTCTTGCTTTTTTCTAAGTACAGATATAGGTTATTTTTCATATCCTTCCTTATATAACTTGTACTTGGGGAGGCATGACCTACACATTCAAATTAAACTGCCATAATAATGACTATATTGATGAAAGTTTGGCATTTTTGTGTAATGATCTAGGTAGTTCCCAGTTTCAGCAAAAAGTAGCTTTAAAATTTAAAGAAGCTCTCTTCCTTTATATAGCAGCAATTGTATTTTCTAAAGTTCAGTGTAGACAAGATGTTTTTGTTTGGTAGATCTCTCCCATAGTAAGGTTTTTCAAATTGCGTTCCCATTTTCTACTCCAAGGTGAGTTAAGCCTTCATCTTTTGACCGATTGCCTTTTCCCTAAATCCCTAATAATTTTTTTATACCTCAATCCTTTCTCCATTACTTTCAGTTTTTTCCAACAAATTTTGCTGTGATAATTTTTGTCTCCATCTAAAAATTCCACACTTAGAAGTTCAACATGATCATTTTCTTGACACTTTTTGTCAGTAAAACTGATAGCGCTTTGACATTGAAACCGAGTTGTTTGTGGTTTCAGTTCCGCCGTGATGTAGAGGACGAGAAACTGTGGATAGCGGAGAAGATGCCTCAGGCAACTTCTACGGAATATGGAAACAGCCTATTCAATGTGCACATGCTCAAAAAGAAAAACCAGGTAGGTTCATTCTATCTTGTGTAGTGTCACGTTTACTCTGCTGACACACTGAAATGTGACACGGCAATGTGTGTTCTTTAGTCTCTACGCACAGAGGTCGAGAACCACGAGCCTCGTATTAATCTGGTGTGTAGCAATGGGCAGAAGCTGATAGACGAGGGACACGAGGATGCACCTGAGTTCGCCCAACGCATTGATGAACTGCAGGATCGCTGGCAGACCCTGAAGGATGCCATGGAGAATCGTCGCAAACACCTTCTGCAGTCCGAGAAGGCCCAGCAAGTGAGTCCTCTGTTTGTTACTCTGGATAATAACAGGTTTTTTTTATTTTTCAAGTTGAATTGTTATTTTATCAGAATCTTTAATATTGAATTAATTGTTCAAGTTTGTAGGCATCTTTATGTACATTATAAGTTCACACTAAACATTGATTTAAGTCCCACCTTAATTTCTTCAAGGATAAATAATTTTGTTAACTATACTCAAAGTAAATAATATCTCCTGCTGTTGCTTGTTGAAATTTTGCAGTTCACATTATGGTATGGTTTTGTTTCTCCCTTATCAGTACTAATGAAAATTGCTTTTGACCTTTTTTACTCTTTATTGTTATTTGTGTTTAAAGAAAACTGTATTAAGGTATTAATGACTTTATAGTTAATCAGATCAATTGTCGTCCTTCCGTGCTGTAAGATTCCTTCATTTAAAATTTGTAATTTAAACTCCACCATTTCGGTATGAAATGGTTTTGCATTAGATATCACGGAAGTGGAGTGCTTGATTATGAATGATGGTAATAATATATTTAACATTCTTGGTTTATTAATTTTCCTAAAGCCTGGAAACTGACGGGAAAAATAGTAGAATTACATCTTTTTTTAAAATGTGAATTAATGATATTTTCACACTGCTTTGTGAACTATTTCACACCTGTTACTTCTTTCCATAGATGTAAAATAGTTCACATAAACCTTTGGTATTAGCACATAATAATTTAAAAAAAAAATTAAAATTGGGTGGGGACACTTAGGGAACCTTCCTTATCAGTAAATTTATTGAAAAGATCTTCACCTTGTATTATGTAAGTTCAAATTTGGTGACATAAACATCTTTTGCTGGCAGTACTTCTTCGATGCGAGTGAGGCGGAATCTTGGATGAGTGAACAAGAACTGTACATGATGGTGGAGGACCGGGGCAAGGATGAAATTTCTGCTCAGAACCTTATGAAGAAGCACGAGACGCTGGAGTTGGCCGTTGAAGACTACGCAGAAACAGTGCGCCAGCTTGGAGAGACAGCGAGGCAGCTAACTGCAGAACAACATCCTGACAGGTACGCACAAATAGTTTCATCACTCAACTTTGAACTGACCACTATTTGCACAAAAGGAAAAGGAGTTGGTGTTTATCCAGATATAAACTATTTTCTGAAGTGAATGCTTGCTGTGTTACTGCTTTTAACTACACATAAGGATATGTGAATTTCAGTTTTGTGTTTGGTGGGAGAGGGGGAGGATGCAAGGAGAGGGTAATGCGACAGACAGAATTCTTTGGATAAAATGTTGATATTAATATAAATCTGTTTCTTAATACCAACTATGCTGAAATTTACATTTGTTTTTTTTTTATCTGAATGTATGGTAGCATTTTTGAATGAGTAGTTGGATGTTAATTTTTTGAATAGATATATTATATTATGTTCATAGTCAAATATCATTAATACCTTTCTCAAAGAGAATATGACACCAGTTCAGAGTGTAATCTTTGTCTTTGACAGCATGATAATAGTTAAAACCAAATTTATGGATTGCCGGTGTCTGGGGAGAGTTGATGCCCGAATAAAGGATGAGCAGCATGTTGATTAACCTTATTTCTTTCTAACATTGCAACTACATCCCGTCTTATATCAGAGGGAGCGATTCCTGCCATAGCATGTTATTTTTCGATTGGTGTGACCCTGAGGCACCCCATTAGAATTCTGCAGGTTTCATGCGGTGCTGCGTCTACTTCTTTGGCATAAGCAGACTTGTACCGAACAGGGCAGGCATATTCTGCAGCAGAGTAACACAGTGCAAGAGCTGATTTTTGGAGCACTGTGGGATGTGCACCCCATACATTTACTCTGAGTTTCGGCAGGATATTGTTGCGGGATGAAACTTTGTCTTTCATGTTTAAACATTGCTTTTGGTAAGTGAGGGAGCGATCTAGTGTAACTCCAAGATATTGTGGATTGAAACAGTGATCTAGTTCTACACCCTACCATCTGACTTTGTTTCCTGTTGGCATGTCTCTTTCGTAAATGGAAGGCACATAGTTGAGTTTTGGGTAGATTCGGTTTCAACTAATTGTCTTTATAGTAGGTGGTGAAAGATTGTAAACCATTACTTGAACGCTCTTCTACTGTTTCAAAACCTTCGGCTTGTACTGCTAGTGCTAAATTATCGACATAGACAAAACTTTGAGTCATCGGCAGCTGGGGTTGATTGTTAACGTAAATGTTGACTGATGTTGGCACCAGGACACTTTCTTGGGGCAGCCCATTTTTTTGTGTTCTCCATCGACTTTTGTTGCCCTGAAATTCAATGTTAAACCTTCCATTCTGAATAAATTTTGTATGATTTCTGTAAACTCAAAATCACTTATAAGATGATGTAGTTTATGCAACTTGATGTTAATATGCATTCGCGTGTATGATATACTTGTCAAATTCAAATGAGCCTATGCAAAATGTATGAGGGATTTGTATGAGATGTTTCGATTATTACCAAATGTCGGAGCTTTTGTATGAGGTATGTTGATAAAGGCCACGACTTGTCAAATATACACATCGCAATACAACTTCCAACAAAGGTATCCAAGTGTGAAAGTAGTAGAATATATATATTTAACACACACAAGTAAAAAATTTGTGTACTTGCAGTTGGCATGACATAATAAAGTGTATGTAGTCCTAAGTTTTAAACAGAAAGTTTCACTCATGAAACACAAATGTAGAAGATCTGATCACTACTAAATGGAAAGATGTTCATTAGAACTGTAAAATTACTTAAATTCCATCTTTTTTCTACCATATAAGCAAATTTTGTGTTCTTTTTCAGTGATCAGATAATTGTGAAGCAATCTCAGGTGGACAAGCTGTATGCTGGATTGAAGGACTTGGCTGGTGAACGGCGGGCAAAGCTGGATGAAGCACTGCAGCTGTTCATGCTCAACCGTGAAGTCGATGACTTGGAGCAATGGATTGCAGAGCGTGAGGTTGTCGCTGGCAGCCATGAACTTGGCCAAGACTATGATCATGTCACTGTGAGTATTATACTAGTCAATTGAGAAATATTTTAAAGAGCATTGATAGTATTTTTTTTGTTTTGTTTTTTTTGTTTGGTGTCCTGTCTCAAAATTAATTTTACATACTGTACACAGCTGTTGTGGGAACGCTTCAAGGAGTTTGCACGTGATACGGAGGCAATTGGTAGCGAGCGTGTAGCCGCGGTAAATGGTATTGCAGACCAGTTGATCAGTGCTGGGCACAGCGACTCTGCCACCATCGCTGAGTGGAAGGATGGACTGAATGAGGCCTGGCAGGATCTTCTAGAGCTCATAGAGACACGCAAGCAGGTGAGGATGCTATACATAACTTGTGGCAGTTACTAATAATGCTAATTTAAAATACCATTTTATAGTTTTTGAATATTCTGAAATAGGAAATTCTAATTTTAACTTTTGCTTTCCTTTTGACAGTGTTGACTAGATGATTTTGAATTAAAGAAAATAGTGCATTGCTTTAATGCAGATGTTGCATAGTTAAAAGAATTTATTACGCTTAATGTTTGAGTTTATAATGAATATATAACAATATGTTTGAAGAGACATATCTGTACGATGTCATCTACAGTGATAAACTTTGCTAATCTCAGATGCTGGAGGCATCCCGCGAACTACATAAATTCTTCCATGACTGCAAAGATGTGTTGGGTCGTATCCTGGAGAAACAGCACTCGATGTCGGAGGAACTTGGACGGGATGCTGGTCAAGTATCAGCCCTGCAGCGTAAGCACCACACGTTCCTGCAAGACCTCCAGACTCTTGGGGCGCAGGTTAGTTTACAATAATATATAATCAACTATGTAAACAAATAATCTTATTAAGGTTTTAGAAGAATGTCCTTTCACAATTTATCAGGTTTATTTAATATGTGTATTGTCACTCATCTTGCAATCTCAAATTTCTGATTTGCCAGTTAATTTAAACAGACTAAAGTGATGGATTGCTCTGCTGTAATGTATAGATTGTAAATAATTGCTGATGTATGGTTGGACAGAGGAGGACTAGCATCTGACTGAAATTTCTAAGAGAAAAGTTCTAGTCCAGTTCTAAGGTCCTTGGTTCAGGTGTTTTGAATTATTCACTTTTGTGTTGTCAACTTATAACAGAATTAATCTTTTCCTCCAAATAGAATAGTACCAGACTTTAATATTTGCTTCCAGAATAAATATATATATATATGTATATATATATTACTTTTTCAAAGGATTGTGCTTATATTTAACACACAAACATTTCTACAACAATATTTTACCCCATTTCCCATTTAAACATTGGATTTGATTGAAACAGTTTGAATAGTTACTTATTCCTGATGCAATAAAATGATTTCATTACTTTCTTTGCAAAGAAACATTTTCATTGAGATTTTGTTACTTAATAGGAAAATGGGATGTATCTGGACATTATTATTTTTTTAAATATAAAGTTAAATCTTTTTGAAACATTTAATCTGGGAAGAGGTGTTTAGTTAAGATCCCATTAAGAAGTAAATTCTAGTGTATCACTTAATGCAAAGAAATGTTTTGCATTTAACTGAGTCATGGTTAACATAACCTAGGAATCTTACCAATTGTAGGAAATCAAATGTGGGTGAACAATGTAAATGTTCCTGTTTTATTTCTCATAACCAAGGAAAGTGTTCATCAATTTTTATAAAAATTAAAGAACACTTGTCAAGATTTATTTGACGTGAGGACTTCCAGTTCTTTAATCGGTTACGTTATAGTGCAGTGCTTACTACCTGCTCTTTTTTTTTTTTTAATAATTATTCTGTATTTCTTACTGCTCATATAGATTTGAAGTAAAATGTGTTTTCTTGAAATGTTGCTCTGACGATTAACTTTCCAATTATAATAGTGTTGGGGTAGGTTTCTTTGTCATTAAACTTCATATGTATATTTACTCTTTGGATAAAATATTTATCAGAGTAAGAAACTAAAAGGGAAGTTTCTCTCAGGTGGAAGGTATCCGTGCTGCCTCTGCTAAGCTACAGACAGCATATGCAGGAGAGCGTGCGCGTGAGATCACAGGACGTGAAGCGGAAGTAGTTGGGGCGTGGAATGCCCTTCAGGGACACTGCGAAGACCGACGGCAGAAACTGGACGACACTGGCGATTTGTTCCGCTTCTTCGGTATGGTACGTGCCCTCATGCTCTGGATGGATGACGTTGTGCGGCAGATGAACACCTCAGAGAAACCAAGGTTTGTCAAAGTTATGTTGAATTTTAACTTGGAAAGAAACTTTGTGCTCAAAACTGAAAGTAGGCATTACCCCCTTAATACTAACAAAGGGGGTTTTCTGGAAATTGAATAGATAAAAAGACAGGTAATCAGATGCCAGATTTAGGGGAAGAAGTTGGAAAGGGCCAGTAAAAAGAGAGAAAAGTAGTTAGTAAAGTAGCATTTCTAAATAAGGGAGAAGATGCCAAAATATGGAAAAGGAAAGGTACAAGTGGAATTTAAAGTGGTGTTTAGCAGTTATTAATTTCAGAAATGCAAGGGATGACTATTTTAGTTACTTATTTGTATCTTTAAAAGTATTTAATCTTTCACAAAAGTACTTACTACACAGGATTCCTTTTAACTTTGTCTTTAACTTTACAGATGTCTCAGCCCCGTGTCTATCTGTCTGAGACAGTAGGAGGGGATAACTGAAAGCATTTAGCATTGCGAATAAATTAGACAAGCATAAACTTAATATTGTAGGACGTTTAATCTCAAAATCAGACAGGTGTCGTGTGTGTACGTAAAGATTGAGATTGTAAAAATAAATCATATGGAAAATGTTATAAACATTCTCACTGATAGTACAGTTATAAACGAGCATTTTAAAGCGCTATTTATTTGGTCTGAAAATAGGAAGATAAACTAATTTGAAAGTTTATTCAGTGTGTGCTTATGACATAATCAGCAGCAAAATCAAAGCTAGAGTGGTAAGCCAGTTTCGAGAGGTTGAAAGAAAAGTCCTTTATTTTGATGGATAATTGGAATTTAATGATGGCAATGTTGTGTCGGCATATAGGAAAACTTCCTGATAAAAGTTAGAGCCTGAGGGTAAATTCCAAGTATTCTTAAATGGATAGAGAAATACGTCTCTGTAAAAAAAAAAAAAATACAGAAGATTGAAAATATGAATAAAATAAAGCTAAAATTAAATACATTAATAATGCAGTAACTGTTTGGAACTAAATTTAAGGGTGGAAATTGTAATTTTTGTGTTATACCTTGAAGGCTATCTCATTGTCACGTGTGAAAACAGAATTGAGAAATAGTAATTTGTTAAAAGTGGGATATTAATAGTTTTAAATAGAGCATTAAATTCCAAGAAGAATAATACTATAAGTTTGAAGAATAACCTGCAGTCTTCTTTGTTTCGAAGTCTGATTTAATATTCTACAAAGTGTATTGTGATCTGATTCCAGTTTTAAATTCCAAGACTTTGAAGAATGTATCAAGTGAATTTTACTTCACTGACTTTTGTTTTGACGAATCATCTTCAACTGTTATATCTTCTGGCGTAATAATACAAGCAGATTGGCGACTGAATTCAAGATTTTGAACCATGCATAGATTTTAATAGGTTTCAGGTTACAGCATTGCATTCACAGTCACAGCTAATGAGAGTGTCTCTATACCCCAAGAAACATTTTCTTATTACAGAGGTATCCAAAAGAAAACAAAATATTTTTTTTTTTAATTCAAGTATTTCTTTTTTGAGAAATATTCCATTTTTTAAAAACATTTTTCAGAGATGTCTGACAATATCTCCGTCATTTCTTTACTTCACCTCATTTACATTGGAAAACTGTTTTCCTTTCACATATCTTTTCATTCGAGGGAATAAAAAGAAGTCACGGGGTTAAGGTCTGGTAAATAGGTGGGGTGGGGCATAGGGGCATGGCATTAAAAAAAAAAAAAAATGACGCACAGAGAGGGCTGTGTGAACAGGGGCATTGTCATGATGGAAGAACCAGTCGCCCAACAGCCACACCACAAATCAGGTGTTTACCGTCACACATTGTTGCCCAGGAAAAAGGTCTGGTTAGCTGTCTGACTCTGTGGAACAAACTCTGAATGGACAACTCCTCGTACATCAAAGAAACAAATTGAAATTGTATTTATGTTTCATTTCACTTGTCTTTCATTTTTGGTGCAAGGCGATTTCCGAGTCTGCTGTTGGCTTGATTGTTGGATCATTTTGGAGCTCTTCCTTCAAAGCACAGCATGCTTCCAAGTGATCTTATTTTTGTTGTGCAGTCAGCAGTTGAGGTTTGAATTTGGCAGCTACCCTTCTCATACCCAAATCTTCACTTAAAATGCACTGAAGTAAGTTCCAAGTCACTCTGGACAACTCCACAAATCTTTTAGGATGATTACACAAATTTTTGTCAGTTCAGGCTGTTGTAGGCTGTTTAGAATGTGGTTGGTCATCAGTTGGCATTTCAGCTCTTTTCCAATGGAAAAACCACTCAAACACTTGGGATTTCCACAAAACATGATTCTTGTATGCTGTTTTCAGCATTTCAGGAGTTCCTGTACCAGTTTTTCCACGCTGGAAGCAAAACTTCATGGCCACGCGCTGTTCACAAGAATCGGCCATCGCAAAATCGATGAGTATATAATATGGCAGTCACAAAAAAATCAACACCAGCCAAACACAACCTTCTTTTGTGAAGTCAATTGGTATTCTGACTCAGGGACAGAAGAACTACATGCACCAAGTAGCAAAAGTGGATACTACAAAAACTCTGCCCTCTACAACACCAGTTAGGTTTCTTTTGGGTACCCCAACATAGGGTATTTATAAAGGCACGAAGAAAATTTGTTGTGCAAGAAAGTCTTCTTCAGGGAAAAAACAGATGTCATGGAGCGAGTTGTATGGGTTATATTGTACAGGTAAAAGAATTGGAGAAAAAGAAAATATCCTAACCCCCAATGGTAATTGGTACTTAAACTTGGATGATGAAATTCAAATGGTGTCTGCAATATTTTTGTATTACCTCTTAGCTGTACAACAATGATCTCGTATCTGACAATTGGTCTTCTTTTTAATTAATGATGTAGTATACAAAAGAGGACATTGTCTGCCATATTCTGTTTTATTTGATTAATTTAGCAACTTTGTACAGAATTCAAATGACTAACTTTACAATGTTGCAGAGATGTGAGTGGAGTAGAGTTGCTGATGAACAACCATCAGAGCTTGAAGGCTGAAATTGACGCACGGGAAGACAACTTCACGTCGTGTATATCGCTGGGTAAAGAGCTGCTCGCTCGGAATCACTACGCCAGTTCTGAGATAAAGGAGAAGCTACTGTCATTGACGAACCAGCACAAGTCCCTACTGCATCGCTGGGAAGAACGATGGCTTAATCTGCAACTCAGTGAGTAAATGGACAAGAGTTAACAAACCAAACACTAGATCTAAGTCACTAGATTTATCTGCTAGGAACATTGTTCAGTTAGAGTTCTTTCGACCAAATTGGAGACTGATTTTATTTATAAAAATATTTGTATCATCTGGAGATAAAGCTACTTTAGTTATTGCTAATTGATATTGATATATTTATAAAAGGCTGCCCATAATATGAAAACGCACATTTTTAAGAATTGTAAAATGGGATGCACTGATAATTTCAATTGAATTTAATTGCGATGGAGCGCATGCTTCAGTGGCAATTTCCCTACACATCTATTTCCCCCTTTCCTAATTTTTTCCCCTCTACTAATTTCAACTATAAATTCTTTTAGCATTTTTAGTTAATCATTCATCATTTCTCTTGCTAATTTATTCCAATCCCTGATCCTCTTACCGACAAAAGAAAATCTTCCCACACATTATGACTGAAATCGATTTGTTGTCATGGTTATCTTTTCCCTTCCTTGCACCTTCCCTAATTTTTCCACTAATATTTTTTTAGGCCTCTTCACCAATACATGCCTTGTACACTTGTGTGATTCTCTTCTCTCTCCTCCTGTTTGCCAGAGTCCCATTCCAACTTCTCTGTCATTTCACTTAATGATTGTGTTCTGCAGTTAATTTCAGAGACAAATCTAGCAGTCCTTCTTTTCACACCCTCCAATTCTTATATTTGATACCCAAAATGTGGGTCCTATACTGAACTATCATATTCAGGCAATGGTATGACCAATATTTTGATGATCTATCATGGATTACTTGTTTTGTCTCGTCTCACAACTATACGATCCACTCTAATGATTTCAGAATCTCACTATACGTTTATCATTAGGCGCATGTGTTTATCACTGGTCTGATTCTTTTAATGTGACAATACTGCTGTACAAATTCTATACTTTAGTATATGATTGTGTTTATAATGATATTGTGTACAGTTCAGTTGTGGTTTGTAAAAACTTGCTGCAGTTTCTACAGTTCACTATATACCTGCTTTAGTTGCCCCATGAACATTGCACAGAAACGTGGAGTGTAACAGTGAGGATAGAGTTGTTTCATTATGAGATTTGTAACTGGGCAGTTATTCATTGATGTCAATCTAATTACCTGCAGTTAATAAGATAGGATAGGGGAAAAAAACAGATACCCGTCACTTATCACAGATGAAGGCAGGAGGACGAGACGAATAAGTAAAAACACACAAAAAAAATAAACACAAATGCACAATATTTCGGCATGAGCCTTAATCATGTGAAAGATGACACACATGGCAGGGGGAAAGATGTGGTCAGATCTCGACCTGTCACATGAATGAAATAAAGGCAAAACACGCGTGGTGGTGATGGGGATGATAGAATTGTTGGGGGTGGGGAGATAAGGTTGACCAGCGATTAAAAAAAAAAATACCTGCAGTGTAATACCAGTTTGTTTCTTTGCCACCCTGCCTTTAGCCTAGTGGCATTATTTTTCATTCTCCTGATACATGTGACACTGTGATCATAAAACAGACTTTATTTCCTATAATATTGAAAATTAGTGGTTGACCCAGTTTTTGATCCTACCTTCGCATAACTTGACATATAACTACAAATTTATAAACTTTTGCTACCACTTTGATTACTTTGAACACATTGAATCTATATTGAAGTAAGTAACAAGCTGGGAATTTTAAGGTAAACTTTCATAGCCATTTTTATGCAATCTTAGCTACTTTTTGGCTTGGTTGATACTTTCTTGACAAATGTATAGGATTTTACATTTTTATGACATTGTCAGTATCTGAAATTTGAAACATTTCTACTTTTCCCAAAGAGTTGATTGTAATTGACTGCCTCATGTTATATTGAATGATTAATTGCAATGGACCACATGCTCCGGTGCCAACTTCCCTAGTCATCTAATTGCCCCCCCCCCCTCTCCTTTTTAATATTTTTTAAATTACTTATAAACCTTGGGTGTAAAATTCCTACCCCCCCCCTCCCATCCCATCTATTTTTGTGGTTTTCAATTTTGATTTTAAATTCCTTTAGAGTTTTTTTGTAAATTATTCATCACATCCCTTGATAATTTATTCCAATCCCTAACACCCTTTCCACAGAAGAAAATTTTCCCACTCCCTTAAGAATGAAATAGAGTGCTGTCTCGTGCCCATTGAGTCTTTTCCCTTCCATACACGCCTAATTCTTCAACCAGTATCCTTCCAAACCCCATCACCAACATATGTCTTGCACCCTCCTCCTGTCTTCCAAAGACTCCCTGTCCTGCCATATCAGTTACAGATTATGTTCTGCAGTAAAGACAAATCCAGCATCCCTTCTCTGCACTACTTCCAACTCTTGTATTTGATACCTAAAATGTTGTTCCCAAACCACACCACGATGCTCGAGCTATGGTCTGCTCAAAAGTTTTGTTATCCAATTCACCAACTTTCCTGGTATATCCTCTCACTATTGTTTCCAGTAACCTTTTCCTACTACCTGTTTCAGTTCTGGAAGTGTACCAGTTTGCTCGCGATGCTGCTGTTGCAGAGGCATGGCTGATTGCTCAGGAACCTTACCTTATGAGCCAAGAACTTGGGGTAAGGACCTCCTTCTCAATGAAACTGAAACATCAGCATGAATAACAGAAAATTGTCAGTTGTTATTAAATAACATTCATTTTTCTAGCACACTATTGATGAAGTTGAGAACCTCATAAAGAAGCATGAAGCATTTGAGAAGTCTGCTGCAGCACAGGAGGAAAGATTTGGAGCTTTGGAGAGGTTAACAACGGTAAGTCCAATTGTGGAACCACATCTGTAAGTATTAGGTGTACGAGTGGTAGAAATTTAATTTTACCAAAATTAGCAATACTTTAAGAAGGAAAAGATAAATTACCTCGTAGGCCAAGCAGTGTTTACAACGAATAAACTGATTAAAGTTAATCTGAAATTCTGTTAAGTACAGTGACTTAAGAAACCAGTTTAGAGTTTATATATATGTATAAATCTTCAGTTACCCCAGCTAACTAAATTGAGCTCATAATGATCACAGATTTACAGTTATTGAGAGTGTGAAGGAATATATTTTGACTATACAAGTAATTATCAGTTTTATTCCAATAAAATAAACCAATCGCATTGTGTTCTGGTTCATCGTGTAGAGGTTGTTGCAACTGATCCAGGTAAAGTACCGTACTGCATTTGTGGTGTAGGGCATGTTGGGTTGTGTTGATTGTTGTAGTCTCTTCCTATCCTTTTGTAGTCACAACTGGCTGTGATGTAATTTTTATAATTTACTGCTTAGTGGTATTAATATTTCTTCTTTGTTTGTTGTTTGCATGCTTGGAAACTTTTCTTTACACTAATTGTTAACATTATAAACTTGCTGGAAGCAAAAATTTTTAACTATTTTTGTGTTGTCCATGCCTAACATGTAAGTTGACTGCCTTAATGAAATTCTAACCCCAACTAATTTTGGGTATGGAAGTAAAACATTGGTGACATGGTATCTTTTTGTATTTTGAATACCATTTTATACTGTATAGTTGTCATCACATCATAATTGTGCCAAAAAACTTGATTACTCATTGGTTTATAGCAAAGTATTTTCTGTTTCACACATTATGGCTTGTCTGAAAACAAAATAAAATGGAATGTTGAAATTTTATAATTGTTTAATAATTATTGTGAATGGCAATGCTACTTATGTTCCGAAGTTAACGTGCATTTGCGTCATAACTGACCAGAACGAACCAGCCGAACAACAAGCTATGCTGAATTGCGTCTGTCTTCACTGACCAGACCCATTGCAAGTTAGATTCACAAAATACAGCAACTATTCAGAAAAATACTAATTGCTCTTAACCAAACCCTAAGGTCCAAAATGACCTTCACATTTGTTTAATAGTTTATCATAGATTGTCGGTGATATAGAAGTTCAGTCAGAGGGTATCAAATAATAGCTGCTTATGCCTCATATTGATACTGTCTTCCAAAATCTTATCGGTAATTATTTTCGATCAATAATTTCACTAGTAATAAAGTGACAAATTGAAGTTAAGAAGCTAAAATTCAACCATTGTCAGATTGCGGATTAAATATAGAGGGAGTCGGAACAATGCTGTTGATTATTTCATCTGCTAGCAATATCCCCTTTAAGCTGTCAAAAGGATCACTGATCTCAGTTTCAGTGTCTTTATGCATGTATAATAATCTCTCAAAAGGCATGTTTGGCTTTTGATATATATTATTCCTTCAAGTGACCTTTTTACAGAAAATACCATTTCAGAACTGGGACAACTTGTGGTAAAATATAAGTTTAGAATGTTCTTAAAAGTATTTCTATGTAGGCTGAGCTAGTAGTAGTAGTAATTAATTGTGCATGCTGTTTTGTTTTGTTTAGCATGTAATATGTATTTTTTTGTGCTGTCAGTTTTGTTTTGATTGAGAACAGAGCTGTTGTAAGTTTCACATTCCAGTTCATGGGCTTAAAGTTAGCATTTCTGACAAAATAAATCTTCTAACAATAATAATGAAGAAAAAAAGGTTTAAGGAAATTAAAATAAGGAAGGATAGCAAAAGTAAACCCAACACTTAGTGTAGCCAGACATTGACAAACATAAAAAGATGAACACTTGTAACACAATATTTTGATGTTGAACCTTGTCTGCAAGTAGATTAGATATGGCAAGGAAGTCAGATGTGATCACACAAACACCTGCCAAGTGAATTAATGTTGCAGTTGACTTTTTTTTCAAATTCCCTAGTCTCAACCTCATTTAACACCCCAATTATTTATTTATTTTTAATCTATCAAAATTTTATTGTTTATATTGTATTAAAATTTTCTATTTAGTTTATTTCATGTTTATCGACAGTTACAGAGATTATAATTATCATTGATCAACTTCTTTCCCTGCCATTTCCAACTCACTCTCCCAATTTAGTTTGTCTTTGGTTTAATTATGTTTGGAGTCCTGTATGCATATCCGATCCCCTTGCCATATGTCCTCCTCTAATCATGTTTAAGGTAATAGAATATTTTTAAGTGTGTTCATCTGGTTTATTTTCCCTGTCCTTAAATTCGTTGGTCTGTCGGATATGCTTAATGTACTAAAGTGTTGTTGATATAGTAGGGATGAGGACTTCTCGGTTAATGAAGTTGCTGCAAAAGTTCAATTGCCTCACTTTTTGCCTTTGTGAAAAATATTACATTCCTCTGTGGTATACTTGCTGAATCAAGAACCGTAGGGAAAAGATCTGGGTTAAAAATACCAGCATCTAATTCCAATAATTTTAAAATGATACCTTCTGATGTTTCATGCAAGTTTATTATGAGAACCTGATGCAGCCCAACAAATCATTCTGAAAATATTTAATGCAATCCCTTTGAGCAGGGGTTCCCAAACTTCTTCAATTCAGGGAGCACTTACAGGCTTTTTATTTTATCACGGCACCCCTCTCAAATTATGTGTGAAATTACAGTAATAAGGGACAGAAATTAAAACTACTTTCTTCAAAAGAATTTTATGATATAAAGAAAAATGTATAAATGCAAATGCTGAAAACATTCAAAGATAATTTGGTCAATGTGATGTGTGGGCTTGCTGACTTCCATATTTATTTTCTTCAAATTGTGAGATAAGACTCGATAGTGTTAATCTTATTTAATTTTCGATATTGATTTCTGAGTGATATTTACTCTTTATTACAGCTACAGCTGATAATCCAACTTTGCATAAATAGGAGGTTTCAAAAGGAATGAGAATTCTTGAAGCTTTTGAACTGTTTCTGACCATTGACCAAAACGCCAACAAATGAGAACAAGCAAATTTTATTTAAAGACAGCTGTACAAGAGAGCTCAATGATATTTTCTTCTTCTGAAGAAAATCTGGGTGGAGATCAAGCATGGGAAGGCTCTTGGCAGAGGCGGCCCTAGCAAGTTTTTCATGTGGTGCGAGATCTCATTGTGGCGCCCCAAATGAGCAATCTCTTATTAGTGATTAAGTTGTCCATATAGATAGATTGAAGATAACATACAGTTTTTATATCCTACTAATGTCATAAATGTAAAAGTTTGTTAGTTCGGATATTTTTCTATTTCACGTCGAAACTACTGAACTGCTTAGGATAAATTTGGAATAATGTATTGGCCATCTACTTTTATACCAAATAGCAGTTCCCGTGTGATTCGGATACGAATATGTATATGAATTCTTTATGAATGAGCAAAGCCGCGGGCAAAAGATACTCTTTATATATGATAATAACTCAAACCTCGGAAAGATTAGTATAGGATAGCAGCGGTATGAATGAGAAACAACAGTAAAAAGGAATACTATATGTTTGAAAAGGTTTATTTGAGCTACTGTGGCGAACACAATGCTCACTTCACTTACACGTCAAATTCGCAGTTTTTAATAATTTTTTAAAATATTTAAAAATAGAAAATATATGAAAATAAAAATTCCCACTCTTAATACCGAAAAATAAACTTTACCAAAATTTTCCCAGAACCCTCGCGAACTAATTCTTAAACAGGTTAAATGCATTTATTCCCCCCCCCCCCTCCCAGGTAAAACCATTTTCAACAAGTATTTTTCATTGTTTTTGCCCCACTCTGAAGCTAATCCTGCTACGCCCTTGGAAAGTTGTGCTAATAGAGTGACCAACAGCATTCTCTATTCTATCGATGATATGCAAAAACATGTTCATTGTAAACAATTCTTCTGGATCTGTTGCTATTTCATTTATGGCTAATACTCAAAAAATCTTTACTTTCTTCGGCATCTGACTGGGTTAATAATAGGAAATTTTCCAGTCTGAGAATCAACTTCTCCAGCTGCCAGTTATCAGAGCTCAAATTCCGAGCTGGGGTGGAAGGGGATATTATCCACCGCCCCGAAACTGGTACTGACCTGTTGAAATTTGTTTTAGCTGCTTAGTTATAATGCCCTCTTCACGTTTTGAACTCTCCTTTCTCGGAAAAGTAGCCGCGAATTAAATTAAAAATGCCGAAATGTGAGACGATACGCAACCGCGAAATGGTAGCAACAATGCAAAAATGGCACAAAGATTATTGGTACAGGGATCATATCAACCTAAACAGGTTAGTTCTGTTATAGTGATCGTGGTTAGGTTGAAATTCGGACTGGACCAAGAGTAAAAAGTTTACGGGAAATTCGTTCTGCGGCATCTATATCAGGAACGACGCATTTGTTTACAACGGAAGCAATCGATTATCTCTCATCGCTTGTATCGATTCTAAGATGGCGAGCCTTGTTGTACTGCATCTCGGATAAAAATTTTCTATCTGTTAATTTCGTGCGACTTTTAACAACGAAATGTAGCTAAAACGGCAATAAATATTACAACAAAGTTTTAACCATCATTTCAAAATTTTGTCATTGTTTTTGAGCGCCTGAGGCATCTAATAGCTGCGCTTCACTCTCACATTTCGGCATTTTTAATTTAATTCGTGGCGACTTTTCGGAGAAAGGAGGATGGAAAACGTGAAGAGGACATTATAACGAAGCTGTCAAAACAAATTTCAACAGGTCAGTAACAGTTTCGGGGCGGTAGAGAATATCCTCTTCCACCCCCGAGCTGTTTTTCAACAAATGTGAAGATTTTCATAAATCCACTTTCGTCTGCATAGCCTTTGAAACAATGTATTATACCAAGTCACCAATGTAATTATTAACTCAAATTGATCCATGATCTGGCTAAGTGACAAGGTATCCGTTGCTGCAACTGAATAATTCGTTTCAGAATGGCGTCACGAACTGAAGAGTAGTGATAACGAACTGTAGGGATGCTAGAAACTCTATTCTTGAAACGAGTTTCGCAAATTTTTTGGCGGTAGTCCTGAGTGCTTGAATACCACTTCCCATCGCTTTTTTGATCGAGAGAATAACACAAATATTCTTCAAAGAAATCCGGACAAGGAAACCGATTTAACTGATATTTTGGCGGCACTAGCTATTACCAAATTTAATGACAGTTACTTTAATTAAAAAATGCTTGAAGATACTGGTTCAGAATTTTGCTTTTGCCACATTTGTTCCTCCTACCAAATTGGATCGACTGTCATATCTTTGGCCTCGACAATCGTTCATATCCAAATCGAACTTTTGCTAAGTATCAATGCTAAACAGGGCAGGGTCCCAAAGAGTCACTTTCCGGATTGCAAGCACAGCGTAATACTTCGTCTTCATTAGTGTCAGCAAAAATCAAAGTCAAAGATAATTGTTCGACGTGACTTACATCAAGAGTTCAATTCAGTATGATGGAAAAATATTTAGATGACCTAACCATAGTCAAAATTTTATTACGAACTTCATTCGTTTTGAATACTTTTGCCAATCTAATAAGATATTATTCTCGTTATTAGCAATACGGCGGAGATGTTCCATCACCACAGGGTAATATTTTCCTAGCAGTTGCAATATACCCAGGAAGTTACCATCATTAGAATTATTTACTATTTCAGATCCAAAGCTTCCTCTGAACAAGATATCATTCATTAGAGGATTGCAACCCACTGTGATTTTTCGTCTTCAGTCTGTATATACAAATGCTTGTCTAGTTATTTAATGGAATTAACGCTTCTATCCAACTGAGCATTGTGTGATTGTGATCTGATGAAGTTTCGTGAGTTTTGAGACGCTCTGATAAGTAAATCCATTCATCCAATCCTTCTTTCCCAAATAAAAATGAGACCTTCTGTTGAATAAACAACATATGAACAATATACTTTATCCGCAGATTTAGAATAAAGGAACTATCTACTTTTATAAGTTTCTTCATTTGGTGTTTTTGAAAATACGTATTTGGAAAACGACGTCCATGATTTTTTTTATTGGATTTTTTCGTTGCTTCAATAATTATTTCATCTCTGTCAGCAGAGTCAATGAGCGACAATTTTGAAATATCATCATAATTTGTACTTTGAAAAGGCGACTGTGGTGGTATGTCTTGTATACCCATTTGTAATCTTTTGAACAGCAGACGATGTTCTAGCCATAGATATATCTTCTCGCACATGCTGCTCTTCATCATAAGCCTCATTTGAATAACTTCCATTAAAAATTTTCTTCCGTCTCGTGTTGAACTAGTTTTGGTGACGACGATTCAGGCGACTTAAAAAAAAATCCAGCAATTTTGAAGCCTTCTCAATTTCGTCTTGATTTTGTTTTCTTTTAAGTATTGTGCGCCATACAGATTTTTTTTTTTTTTTTTACTTTAGCGACATGTCCTGTCTGTAAAAGACAGATAAGCTTTGTAAATATTTATGATACCAACGTTAATTGTGATCACCGAAGGTTTAATATGGTAGAAAGAGAGAAATAGGTTGAATCTCGCCCCATGCATGAACTTCCCAGACTACAGCCGAGAAGGCATGAAACAGGTGCGGGAGAGGCGCAACGCGGCACGGGAGGGTGCTAACTTTCGGAACGAGTTGTGATTTTCATGATTTGAATAACTCGAACTGACTCGAGTAGCAACTCTAATTGACTCTATTCTATGATACCATACGACTATGCATTAAGCTGAAACTCTTACTTTTATAAAATCTTCTAGATGATGTGTGTTAAAATAATATATTAATTATTATAGAATTCATTTTTCATTTTTTGCGCAGACTGATCTCTCAGCTGCATTTTCGGCGCCCCCCATATAACGGCGCCCGGTGCGGTCGCACCGCTCGCACCGCCCTAGGGCCGCCACTGGCTCTTGGATCCTGTAACCTTCCAACCCCCTCCCTTTAATAATTCTCGGGTGATTTTATTTAATTATCGGACTTCGTTTTCTGGAGATTGACTGCATTCTCTATAAATCGTCCAAATAGATATTCCAAATATTAACATTTTCTTTTCATGTAATGAGTTTCTTTACCAGTCACCGTAGCAAGATTGAGCATGAGTACAGAAAACGGGTAAAAAATGGACTTATATTATGCTGGGCAGGCAGTCACCACAGTCAATCACACTGAGCGAGCTGAATAAAAGTGGAGGCGCTATTATATTCCGGTAGGTCTCAAATATCCTCTGTGTAACTGTGCTCTGGATTGGCTGATGTCTTTTGGGGTGGAGCATTGCCAACATTTACTTCCAACTTTCCCGGTTGTCGTGTGAACAATCTCTTCAAATTGGGAGAATACATTGGCTCCCACAGATACAACCCCTCCCAAAAGACACCTTTTGGTGTCCATGGGTTGGCGATGCAAAAACTCCTCCACGCCAACAGTGATGGTGGGAAAATGGTGATTGACCTCTAGGCTTTGCCCTGAAATTCGTAAAAATGAAGTACACTGCTTGGCTCACTCTCACTACAACAAAATTTAAAATTCTTAATTCTATTCCTTATTAAATATTTAACACTACCTCTTAGAGTTCCTACTTATAGTTTTTAAAACTTTTATCCCATAGTTATGTCATGTGGGATCACAATCCATGCAAATTTTTCAACATTATCTTCTGCAAAGTATTTTGCGAATCAATCAGTCAACTTTGAAACGTGTTCTGTGAAAAGGGACAAGTCTTGAGACATTGATCGCTTTATAAACCACGTATTTGTGCAATAGAGAAACAATCTTGAAGACTGTCCTCATTATCTTTTCTTTTCCACAATTGCAGCTTATGCATAAATGCAAAGTTGTTTGGTTCGGTGAAGTACCTTGAGTTCGCATGATCTTCCTTTACAGTAAAATGTAAATTTCTTGACATAATTCGAATGCAAGGGACAAGACGTATCAATTTAAATGCCATCGTGTTCTTCAGCAATGTATTCTTCAGCTGCCATGTGAATACCTAATTTTTGGAACAATCTGGCCTTCAGTAAATTTATTTTTATGTAGTTAACTACATCTATAGCACCTAATGCCAAATTCAACTGAGAACTCATCAGTTTTGTGCAGGAGCTTCGTTATGGATGATGCCTCGTGGTGCCCCTGCTTATTCCTCACGGCACACTGAGGAGCTGCCTTGAAGGACCCAGCAACACACATGTGTGCGAATGTGTTATGTATACTAATTTTTGTGGATAAACTAAAAATGAATAAGTTTGAACTTTCATTAATTCCATCAGTTTAACCAAATGAAGATTTTTTTAAATTTACTGTTTGATAATGTGGACTACATTTATAGGAAGTATCAGCACAACAGCAATTGTTAAAATTGTATCAACTTTAATTCACATTAATGTAGTCAGTCACAAAGACACATTAAAAAAGAAAAGTGACTCATTGTAATGCTATTAAAGCCTTGTTTATTTATAACTTTACAGTGTATCTAGTGCCATTAGCAGCAGAGGGAGCCTAACACTTGTATGTTACCATCTTGTTTTTGGAGAGCAACAGTTTTCAAAAATATCTTTAGATAATCATATTTACACATTTTTCTCAATATTATAAATTGGAAGGAGTGTCTTTTGAGGTAGTATATAACTAGCATGTTTCCTGAAATTATTAAACATTTGAGCTCAATCTTTTCGTTAAAGTCTACAAATTGAGATGTACACAACACTATTCATGTTTCTTCACCTTTTTAAAAATAATTTTAATCTTCTGTTGGTTGACTGTACAAGTATTAGGAATAACATCATTGTTGTTTTACACTCAGTCTCCTTTATATTGCAGCAAATTTCTGCCAGGCTTATCTGTGTAGCATAGTGTGCCATGTGCGTTCAAACTTAGGTGTTCAGTTTGTTGGATTTAATTTCCCGAAAAAATCATGGTGAATTGTTTGAAGCAGTATAAACTGTTAGTACAGATGTCTGTGCATGCACAGGTGTTGGGTATTTAATTTGTGAGGACATGGACTGGACATTTACATCAGCTCTGCTCTTGTATGTAGTGCTTTACCTGCTTGACTGAATGTTGCACGGTGGTGGTCGATAACAGCTGGAGAGCCGAGCCGACGCGCCCGTTCTCTCTGTGACGAGGCTGTTGGCGGTCCGACCTCTCCCGTCTCTCAGATCCCTAAAACGGGGAGCCACTTCTCATTTGTGGGTGGAGAAGTTGGCTCCACTGACTCAGGACCCACCTCTACGCACTCCGTCTACACCGACATCCCCGTCACCCTTCTCCCTCCGCCCTCGCTCTTTCTTGTGGGACTCCGCGTGGAACTCCCCGACCCTCCCTCCAGCTTTTGAACCAGAATCCCCGCTACCTTTATACCTTGGCCACCGACAGCCTGCCACTTTCAGCTTCCCAGAAGTGAAGTCCGTATCGTCACTATCGGAGCTCGAAGATTGTGTGGTGAGTAAAACTGCCTGGTCATTGCAGTTCATTGTGAGGAAATGATTTTCTGTATGACATAGCTTATAAACCATTTTAATTTACTGAGTGATTTACAAAGAAAGCAGTCTAAATCTCATTGCTACTACTTTTATACTCAATTTTGGTTATAATGTAATTATCTGTTTTGTCTCACTGGTTTGTCAGAAGATATCTTGTTTTGCTCCACATTCTGTAGTGATGTTCATTAACCCATTAATTTTTTTGTTTCTGAATAATAATGAAATAGAAGTATATATGTGTTACGAAGTTGACATGTTGAACAGTTGGTAGGTACAATAGTAAATAGTCAAGACTTTCTGGTCCGCTACACTATGAATATATAATATATATATTCTAAAAGTTGAATACTTCTGTGTGAAAATTTATACAGAATGTTTGAATGACAAAGGAAAGGGAAAATGACTCATTTCTGAAAACAGTTGGTAAAACATATAAACAGCTAGTCATTTTGCCTTTCCTTAGTCATTTATTTTGGCAAAAGCCTTTTCTTTTTCCCTAGTATCAATGCAGAATGTTTGATATGAAACAGGGGACGCTATTTAGTAAATATAAATAAGGAAAAGAAAGTATTATAAAGCACGAGATTAGAGCACAGTGAAAAGGCATGGAACAGTTTAGAAATGCAAGTTATTGCTCCTCTTTCTTTCCTCATTTATAAAGTTGTTTTCTGAGAATGTTAAAGAATTTCTGTTACCATTAAAGCCTGGGAAGCTTTCTCTTATGTCCTCTCCACACTGTGCTGATACTTGAGTAATACCAGTCTGAGTTACCTATACCAGTAAGTATGATACCCACATTCGGTTTAATACAACACACTGAACATTCTGTGAAGCAATAAATTTCTTCAATCTGCCTCTAGCCTTGTTGAGCGTCATTCTAATAACCAACCCTGTTGTGACTTAAGAGTTTTAACATGGCAGATGCATTAAGTGGTGATGATGTTATTGTTACTTATTATTACTATAACTATTATAGAAAAAGAAAATTCCGTATAGTGTTCATTCTTATATCATACAAACACGATAAAAAAAACCACCATAATGCACAATAAATAAAGCACAAATTTTAAAAAAATGAGAACAATCACTTATAAAATTTTGTAGTTAAAGCTATTGATAACAATATTAAACTAATGAAAAACAAAAAAAGTGCAAGGTATGTAATGTGGAGTTAATTAAATTCTTTACAAATTAATCTTCTTAATGTCACATACCCAGCTTGAGTCGATATTTGCCACCAACTACGGAAGATAACATTTCCTCACATTATGATTACTCTCACAAAATAAACTCAACTACTTCCTTTATTAAACTGTTTGACTCTTTCACAAATACATGAGAATGATTACTACAAAAATGCTCACTGTTGATTACTATTGATTGTTAACCACTTTAACTAAAATTGATTGTTTCCCGTACATTTTAAATTTAGTAATATTACGCTACTCTGACAGCAAGTACTTCGCAAACATAACAATCTAACATTAAAATTTTACACAATAGTCTGCTAAAGCCAAGTATTAATCAAAACCCACTTGAAATAGTTTTGAATGCTAAAGAAAATCAGTGAATTCCGATTACAGAAACTCTTTACTCAACTCAACCTCGAACTTTGAACATGTGTAGAACTATGTTTCACACTCGGGACAAAATACATAAGACGCAGCTGAAGGCTGACTTGCAGACTGGTACAATACTTGTGGGAGTGTCTCCCCACGACTCAACATACCTAGATACTGTTAAAAAAAACTTAAATAACTGTCACATTGTTCCAGAATTGTGCAGTGTGAAGAGGGCCATAGTGTTTTGTAATATTATAGTGGTTCAGCCAGTGACAATTGGATGCTTTGCTGTATTATCATTGCACCTTCAATATAGCCTTAATGCATCATATAATTTTTTTTTTTCTGGTACATGAACTGATAGGTTTTTTCATGAGTGTTTACTATTGTTAACATCACACATTTTATAAGAATTGAGTTTTTATTGTTCTGTGAAACATGGTGGTGTGTGTATATATGCTTTAAGGCAATAAAACTAAGGAAGGATAGGGAAGTGCAACCCAACACTTGTCACAGATGGCGGCGGCAGGGAATGGTGAATGTAAAAGAGACTAACACAAGAAATGCAATATTTTGGTGGTTAGCCTTATTCTTGCTGCTGAAAAATTGTTTTCAGCATATCCGTCTTTGTAAATTTGTAACTAAGGAAAATGGAAGCGGCTTCTAGGCGATATAAATAAGAAAAGAAAGGGAAATTAACCCACCACATACCAAAGTGGACGGATGCGATGAGAGAACACTAATGCTGACAAACAACTACACAATATTTCGGCATATGCCTTGCTCACAAATAGAAAAAAAACGGGCCCTTAGGCTCGGAACGTGTGTGCACAACAAACGTTACCCAATGACTAACCGTGTTGTGGGGGGGGGGGGGGGGACGGATAAGGAGTAGACTATCGATATCGGTATACAGTGTCTGAGCTAATATATTTAATATTTTGGCAGGCGATGGTAAAATGAGCAAATTTAGTAATGGTACGGTATAAACATGGCAAAAAAATAAAAATAAAAGGTAGTGATGGGTTAATTGGAATTTAACGGTGGTTAAGTCCAGGTGAGTGTCTTGTATCCAGGATATTCTGGTACGCTAGTTCCCATCTCCGGAGTTCTGCTGCAGTGGTGCTGTCAGGGAAAACTCTGACTGCTCTCACAGTGAAATAGTCATTGAGGTTGTTGGAATCATGGCTATTGGCATGTTCTGGTACTGGAAGGTACAGGTTACGAGTATGGACTGTTTGTCTGTGGCCATTCATTCTAACAGAGAGTTGCTGTGTGGTGAGGCCTATGTAAGAACTGGTGCAAAAGTGGCCGCTTCTTACATAGGCCTCACCACACAGCAACTCTCTGTTAGAATGAATGGCCACAGACAAACACTCCATACTCGTAACCTGTACCTTCCAGTACCAGAACATGCCAATAGCCATGATTCCAACAACCTCAACAACTGTTTCACTGTGAGAGCAGTCAGAGTTTTCCCTGACAGCACCACTGCAGCAGAACTCCGGAGATGGGAACTAGCGTACCAGAATATCCTGGATACAAGACACCCACCTGGACTTAACCACCGTTAAATTCCAATTAACCCATCACTACCTTTTTTTTTTTACCATGTTTATACCGTACCATTACTAAATTTGCTCATTTTACCATCGCCTGCCAAAATATTAAATATATTATCTCAGACATTGTACACTGATATCGATAGTCTACTCCTTATCCGCCCCCCCCCCCCCCCACCACAACACGGTTAATCATTGGGTAACGTTCGTTGTGCACACACGTTACGAGCCTAATGGCCCGTTTTTTTCTATTTGTGAGCAAGGCATATGCCGAAATATTGTGTAGTTGTTTGTCAGCATTAGTGTTCTCTCATCCCATCCGTCCACTTTGGTATGTGGTGGGTTAATTTCCCTTTCTTTTCTTATCTGTAAATTTGTAGTAATTTAATATCGCTTGAAATGCATGAAGTTGACAATTTACTCTGAAACCTTATTAAAACTGAAAATTGGACATCAGTTTCTAAAATTTGGAAGGAATTCAAGTCAAGAATGATTTTTAAGAATCACTGTTCAGAACACTGTGATATTAGGAAACTATAACTAAAACATTGTTGAAAAATGAGTAAATATCAAAAATATGTAATTTAACAGTTATTTACTATGCAGAACACTGTTTTGCAGTTTCTCTTTTAGCAATTTAGATAATTACATAATCAGCATTTTCACTTTTTGTGTGTCTATGCTTGATCTATCTTCCTAACAGACCTGTACATTCCCATCTGTTATTTCTGAATATTGTAGCACTTTAACATAATATTTGTGATAGTTTTCTCTCCATTATTCCAAATATAAAATGGCTAACTGTTGGAGAATTTGTTATGACTGTGTTACAAAATTAACTACCAGGAAGAGAAGTTTGGAAACATTACTGTTAACTTTCACTGTTGAATGCTCACAAAATCCACCAAAGGTTTGCAGGGCCTGTCATAGTTTCATGAGAAAATCATCAGCCCTCATTTTTCAGGGTAGGACATTTCCAGCGACTCGTGTATTTATTTTGTATGTAAATGTCTTACAATTTAAAACACCGACACACATTCAAGCACACAGATAAAAATAAGATTTGCATTAAACTTCGATTGACCTAAATCAGAGAAGAAAACGGCATTGAATGTATTATGGTTTTCAGTTTGAGCTAAAGGAGCTGAAACGGCGTCAAGAAGAAGAGGAACGAAAGAGACAGGAAGAGCTAGCGGCTAAACAAACGCCACCTCCCAGTTCACCAGACGACCAACCGTCTGAGAGGTAAGGGTTTAAAAGATTGTTATAGTTACTCGTTTACCTGTAGATTTGGTTGAATTATTTCTAATGCTTTACTGTGCAATAATACATAAAATTTCACAAAACTGACATTGCTGTGTAAAATAGTATATTGGGAGGAGGTTGAACAAGAATTGAAGAGTTTAAAAATTACTGTATAGTGGATATGTGATAGTGATTTTTATCTAGTAAGCATAGAAACTTGTATTCGTTTTTTCTTCACAACCAGAAGCTACTCAGTTCTGATGTTTTGAAATAATTCCATTTATAAGCCATGCATGGTCGTGACTAAAAATTCTTATATCTGCAGTGATATTTTGGGAGAAAATCGCCCAATATGTTGGGCACTTGCATACAACAAGAGAGGGAGACTTATTTTCATCATTGTACCAAGCGTGGTGGGTGAATGGTTAATGTTCTGGCCTGACATTTGGGAGGATGCAGGTTCACATCCCCGTCTGGACATCCAGATTTGAGTTTTCCATGGTTTCCCCAAATCACTCCTGGCAAATGCCGGGATGCTTCCTTCAAAAAGCCATGGCTGAATTCCTTCCCGTACCCTGTCCCCAATCCCTTCCCGCCTCTAATGACCTTGACGTCGACAAGGTGTAAAGCCATAAGTTAAAAAAAATCATCATTGTAACTGGGATTCGTTAAACTTTGAGGAGCTTATGTAATGAGTACTAAAATTGATGTAATATGTGAGACAAAAGCTATGACATTACATCTACAGTGACCACCTTCTTTGCTTATCCATAAATTTTTGGAAATTATTTGCAGAAGGCATACATTCCTTTATTTTTTTAACTATCCATAATTTCACACTTAATGGGCATTGTACCTCATATTCTCAAAAGATAGTATACAATTCCCTCATTGTTCGCAGTCATTTCTGGGGATGCATGCTTGTTTTAATTGCCAGTCTTATTGGCAGGTTTCTTCTAAGGTTTTTATTTTTTAAACATAGTTTAACGTAGTGAAAACTTGATTTATTCAGTGCCTATTTTTAATATTCATTTAATAATTTTTTTAATAAATAAATCATTTAATATTTTCTTCTGCCTTTACAGAGGGAAGTGCAACATTCAGTAAGAATATGATGTTTAAAACGTTTGTGAATATTAGCACAGTGTAGTCAAGTGTATGTAAACAGGTGTATTTATTTAACATTGCATAGTTTAACGTAGTGAAAACTTGATTTATTCAGTGCCTATTTTTAATATTCATTTAATAATTTTTTTAATAAATAAATCATTTCATATTTCTTCTGCCTTTACGGAGGGAAGTGCAACATTCAGTAAGAATATGATGTTTAAAACGTTTGTGAATATTAGCACAGTGTAGTCAAGTGTATGTAAACAGGTGTATTTATTTAACATTGCTTAAAATGGAATACAAGCACAGGATTTGATTCAAAGCAAGTCGTGTGATAGGCATGTAATGGACATCTTCTGTAATACTGGGTTCTTTTCAGAAGTTTCAGTAGTGTCTTCTACGGTGATAAAATTTAAAGCCGTTTACCAATGTTCCAGGGTGGACGGTGAGATGTCTCCAATAGCTGAGCAAGTCCAGATGAACGGAGAGGATGCAGAAGCTCGTGAAGGTAAAACTAATTTGTTGGTGGTGAGGTCACTGCATTTGGATGATTTGTCCAAAGCATTGTAAGGGAGCCTGGAATTTTGGCCAATGCTTACAAACCTGGCGAGCTTGTACTAATGTTTTTAACTGGCTATTCCTGACACATTTGCATAGGCAATTACTGTAAACTTCCTGAGAATTTTTGGGATGGAAAATTTTAAAATATTACTTGCAATGGTCACATTAATTTCTTTTTTATTTTATCTTTATTATCACAAACGGAATATGTTGTTCCAACAATTGGTGAAAGCTTACACTCATTAGTTTGGCCAGCTACATTGAAATGTGACCTTACTGGGGAAAGTAAAATGGTGCTCGCATTGACGATCCTGGCTTTGGTTTAGGCAACGTGCCGCAGGCGTCCAGTTGAGTGTGGGTATGGTTGCTGCTTTCCAACACATTACTCAAAACTGTAAACATGAGACACGGCAAAGAGTTCCCACGATATTCAGACAAATTGCGAGACTCAGTACCTTCCTTCATATTATACTGTTATTATGGCCATAAAATGCAATGACTAGATGCTTCTCCCAGCCTATTAAAAAAAAGCTGCTTTCATGCACTTTGATTTTGACCATCTGAGTCCATTAGTCGAGTGTGTTAGGGATTGTTGGGTTTAGTCTGCTTCAGAAAGTATCTTGAACACTTTACATCCCATCTTAACGCATTATCCATTGTTTGCAACCTTTATTTTCGGGAATGATCTGAGCCCCAGTTGCCTTGCAGGAAGACCCATTAAGTTTTGATATAACTATTGAAGATTGGAAAAAATCAAAATATTTGCTCATTTTTACTTGTGGAATACTAGAAATATTTAATTCATCTGCAACTTCATCAAATGTTTATTTTATTTAGGGTATTATTTCATCTATTTCAGTGACAAAGGAAATATATGCAAATTATCAATGTAATACCTAGGAATGTCTTTAAAGTTCTGTCTTTCTTTCTATTAGGAACGTAAGAGCTGTGTCTGTAGTTGAAATTCTCACAGTGTTATTTTCTGTCAACTATTTTTCCTGCACAATTAATATTGAGTTGCTGTTTGAGGGCAACTGCAGACCTGGATGGAACTGGTAATGGGCCGAACATCACTTGCACTGAGCATCATGTGGTGTGCGCACATCTCGCTTATGCACATCTTAGTTTCATTGCGTTTATGTTAATAATAATAACTTCCTAGTTTAAACTGTTTTTTAGTAGAGAAGATTGTCCCAATTCTGGTTACAGAGTGTGAGAGTTGTAATTTTTTACTGTTGATGGTTTATAAATTGAGTCCAGTTTCAGTTTAATATTTCATGGCAAAAAAGGAAGAAAGTTGCTACAATGCCTTCATTGATTTAACAAAAAGATCTATTTTGCTTTTGGCTTTATGCCTTGTTGAGGTTGTCAGAGGTGAGAAAAGACTGGGAAGAAATTTGGTTATGGATTATCTTTTTGAAAGAACCATCCCGATATTTGCCTGGAGTGATTTCGGGAAACCACAGAAGACCAAAATCTTGCTGGACATCGATTCGTTCCCACATCCTCCCGAATGAGAGTCCAGAGCGTGGTAAAAAGATATGAACTGAGATGGAAATCAAAGGCTCAAGCGCACTTACAAAAAAAACTAAATCTTAAAATTTTAGCACCATGCTGTCTTCTTGTTTATGTTTATCTGGGCTGGTATGTTGTCATCTGTTATAAACCAGGATTTTTTTTTCTTTTTTGCACCAATCCTTCAATCCTTAAATGTAAGGAACTTGTTATGTTAGTAGTGTGAATAATCAGCATTGACTTGGGGTGTATATACTTTATACTCAGAACCAGAAATGGAATAATCTGCTGTGCTACAAGGTGGAAGTAATTAATTTTTGTTCCTGTTAGTTTTATTATTTTTTTAAATACTTTAATGTAGTTTTAATTTGTGGTGAAAGTGAAACTTTTGTTGCATTTCTGCTAGCTATTTCTGTTCCTTTTAATGTTATCAGCATTTTAATTTATGGTTTTGGTATGCTAAGTTTCACTCTTTAATTCTCGCACACTTTTCTTTTGTGCTTATTTACACAGTATTTTGTTACATGAAATATTATTTGTATTAGAAACATTTAGGGAACTTGGCAGCATTGTTTCATTAAAGTTGCGATGCATAACATTCTGATGCTCTGTGTAGGTAATGGTACAGTTAACTTTTAGCTGTCAACTTTTTGGGGAAACGCTATTTGTATTAACTTAAACAAAAGGGAAAAAAAAGAAAGAAATTACTAGTCTAATTATTGGAACGTAAAGAAATCCATAAATTGGTGTTCAAATTGACAACCCAGTTTTTCAGTTTTTTTCCCCCAAGCTATGACATTTTTTATCCAAATAATTTTGTGGTACACAATTAACTACTGCCATTAAACATACAATGTGTTTGAAATGACAGTCAAAATTTATCCAGTGAATTTACTACTGGTTGCATAGACCATTCACAGTGCTAAGTGGACAAAACCCACTTTGGATATACGAAGAATTATTTGACTTATATGGTTCATGTACTTAAAACATTACAAAGTAAGTTTCGTCCCTCATTCAGATCTAAATAGGAAAGGAAATTGTTTTGAAGTACAGCATTTCTTTCCTACTGCATTTTCACTGAGGTTAAGTATATTTTCATTACATCTTTCAAGAATTAATATACTTATGGATAGACCTTATTCTAATTAAATAAGAATAGGGAAATGAATTATCACTTGCTGTGGGTAGTAATAGGATGGTGAAGCAGGTATCTGATATTTGCCAAATAACATCAATTGCACATCATATTATTTTTGTGAAAAATTTGATATCTAAGGACAGAGTAGTGGTTCACAAAGTTTTCTTACTATGCCCCCTTCCATCAAAAGAAAATTCCTATCTCCCTTGCTTCAATTTTATTATTAAAAAGGTAAATGCCTACTTCTTAGTACTAACATTAACATATCAGAGGGAACCCACCAATTATGTGATTTTTAGAATTAGGTTTTCGACTCTGAGTGGCAGTGAAGGTGACATAGTACTTGCGATGGTGTAGAGTATCATACGCACGAGTGGTGAAGCTACCTTGCACCACCCACCCACTCCCCCTCCCTCCCCTTGACATGTCTTAGCCCAACCCAAGTTTGGGAATATGAGAAAGTAGAGCAGTCCTCGAAGATGTGAGAGTGCAACCACAATAACAATAAAAGCAAATACAGTATGTTGGTCATTCTCTTAATTTGCCTGCATGTATTTGCACATTATTTTTTTAAGCCGTCTTCTTGCCTTCTCTTTTTAACGGACAGTTTACTCGCAGTGTCCGTTAGAAAGTTTATGAAGTTTAAACATGTTAGAGGAAGTTTTGTGACGGAATGGAATTGTTCATCACATTTGGACTAAGCAAGAATGCATTAAAGCAAGAAAACAATATTTGGGGTTCTATGGGAAATAAGTGCTGATTATCAAATATAATTTTGACAAAGAGTCAATAATGCTGGTAGTACAGTAAATATTAATGAAGATGTGGAAATAATAAGCATGGTGGTGTTTTTGGCTGTAGCAGAACATCATGATATTTACCTGGGTGTTGATTAGAAACTGTTTATTTTAGATTCATTTCATGCATGAAGACAATCGCTCAGTTGAAGATTGTTAAGTTGATATTGTGTTGAGGCTTGGCTGGGCTACATAATCATTGTTAAATGCTGTGGGCGAATGCATAAAAAGTGTATTTGCATTTTGTTCATAAGCTGCAACGAATGGATCATCATTACACATTTATATTTTAACATATTCTCACATTTAATTATTTTTAATCATACAAAAATTGTGTGAATCTCTAGCTCTAAACTTAAAGCTTTTGTACACCTGCTTGTCATTTCAGTATTACAAATGCAATCATTAAAAACCTTGCTTGTAACAACAACTGCCAAATTTGACATCACTGATCAGTTGCTTTTGCTTTTAGTGAGTAAAAAAACTAATTATTGTATTTTGTGGTACACAGTTTTCCTTTTCCATATCTTTTAAAATTACAGAATTAGCTAATAGATTTGATTTTTTGCCAAAAATATTGCCTGTGGGGGATATATTAACAGTAGATTTCAGTTTAAACAAACGTGTCTTTTATGTTATTTTATAATAGAGAATCTAAATAGTAACTTCGACTAACTGAAACAAATAGTAGATATAATATACAAGAAAAACTGGGTCACTTGCATCAAGAATAGTTTGAAACTTAATTTCAGTGGAATAATTAAGGAAATAATATAGAATGATATGAGTAATCTCTGCAGAGAATTTTGGAAGAATGCAATAAACAAAACTATTCACAGGCCTAGCCTAGCCTGGAATATCGTAGCAGTTCTTTAACATAAAATGTTATTTATGGGGTAGAAACAGTACGAGGAAAGACCACATATTTCTTAATGCAGACTTTCACATAAGGCTATGGGCATAGGCATACCATTATTTGGGGGAGAGAGTTTTTTTTTTAAGAAACAAGAAAGGCTTTGGTATATTTGGTATTCGGTATTTGTGCAGAGCAAAAATGTGGGATAATTATAATCGGTGGTTTGTTTCATGATCAGCTGGGGGGGGGGGGGGGGGGAGAATGATACTGTATCTGGGGATAAATTTCTATAAGGTTGACTAATAAATGGAAAGACATTTACATAATTGTGACTACTTAACATTGTCAGCTTAAAGGCAATTCTTAAAATATAATTCTTATTTGGATTGTACGAGGACAATCCCAAAGTTAAAATCTCCAAAGCTATGGGGATGCAGAGAAACTGCTTGGGCAGGTGTTGTCCTCACCATTATGACTCCCAAACAAGCATGTGTGCACCTCGCCAGGATACTGTCATGGCGCGGAAGTTGTTGAGAATGGAGCTTCTGTTGGAAACTACCACCAACTGCACAGTTGCAGTTCTTTGATTTTTGTACACACAAGGTATTGAACTGATTGAATTCCATCACCAATTGACAGAAGTGTATGGATAGTCGCACATGGGTGTTGAAAATGTTTGCAAAACAAATAGAAATTTTACTGAGTTTTTCTGAATTTCACTATGAACAAACAGGACCAGCGCTAGGATTTTGGGGCCCGAGGTAAGCATTATTAGCAATCACGTTACCAGTTGGGAGCCCTTGGCCAAATCATTGGTAAAGGACCTCCCCGAGATCAAATCTGCGGGCCCTGGTACATTTGACCCACTTACACATAGACGGTCGACTGGTGAATGGCATCTCAGGTGCGGATGGTAGTTTAGGTGGAAAGGGGGGGGGGAGAGTTAGCTCAAATATTGGATCGATAATCTAGGTACCACGTGAATGCAGTAAACAGTGAAAAACAAACAATTAGGTGAAACAACAAGATATAGGAAACAAAATCTTGGGAACTTAATAACACGACAAGAAGGGAAGGTGGAAAGACAAAGGATAAAGAACGACGAGATAGGAACGAGCAAGACAACACAGAAATAGGCCGTGGGACCGTTATAATATCAATGAGCAGGAAAAAGCTTTAAGGCAATAAAACTAAGGAAGGATAGGGAAATATGACCCAACACTTACCACCGATGAAGGCGGCTGGGACGACGAACAAAAAACAAACACAAGATAAGCGCAATATTTCGGCCTACAGCAGTTTTGTTTTGGAAAACTCCAGTGAGAGCTGGTATGACGTCATTGTTATATTACTGCATTGTCAAATAGGATTACTGAAGAAAATAGAAAAGGGAATTGTTTGTTAAACACAAAACTGGGTCAAGAGGGACTGTCTTGAAAACTGATATAATATATGTATTGTGCAGAATACTACTAGAGTGAAAATAAGGAACTATATGGAATTTAATCAGTATCCCACTAGATGAGAAGGCAGGAGAGTAACAACAAAGACTCCTACATATACACATGTATATGTTCTGAAACCTAAGAATGAAATAAGCTAAATGATATGCTAACAATTAGTTTTCATTTAGACAGCATAGGAATAAAACTGAGGGTGTGTTATGTGGGATTGGTGTAGCATTCTGTAAAATGCAGTTTGGGATTGATGACTGGGTGGTGACTTCTTTTACCTCCTCACACTGTCATTTCACAAGCTTTGTGCGAGTACCCTTGAGATCTGTGTGTAGTCCTAGAATGATGTGTTAGTGGCCTCACACTCTGGAATTTAGCAGCCGAATTGCAAACATTACTTCCTATTCAAAATTTCTAGTGAAAGTTCTTGATGCTTAATCTGGTGTTTCATTGTAAATTGAAATAAAACTATATCTGTGACAAATACTTCATCAAAAGTTTAAGTGATTGAGTTTTATGGGAATTTATTCAGTGCTAATTACTGAATGGACATGTACGAGAGATCATATGTCAACAACATCTGAAGAACAAAAAAATTTGTGCCTATAAGAGATTTCACTCCTACCCCCAGGCCAGACATCACATGTGAATTATTTGCTTTCAGTTCAAATACTAATTTTGAATGTTCATAACTACCTCCCATTTTCCTTATTCTCTCTCTATCTGTGCTTTTTTCTTAAAGCAGTATTTGAATAATTCTTTCATCACTTTGCCAAATAAACGATAGGATAGAATTTTTTGTAAGGTTAGTTCATAATTTATTTACATTTTTGTGATAAACTAGATGCAAAGAATACAGAAACAAGTTTTCACTGTAGGGAAATCTCAAGTAAAATATCTACATCTTTGTTCCAAAATCAATGTAATTAGGGATACTAGGCATTACTTGCAGGCATTTTTAATATTCAAATGGACACATTTTCAGAAAAGTGCCAATTCATAACTTCCTAAAGTTATTCCTGTCCCATAAATGGTTTAAGATGGAAAAAGTATCTTTTCAATATCTTGACTAATGTGCTGAAAAGACCAAGCCTTAAATTTTAATTTACATTCTGATAGACGGTTAAAATATTATATTTTCTGAATTTAAGGATGTAATACAAATAAGGATTCTGATTGAAAGAAATTAAAACAAAAGTTGCTAAAAGTGAAGAAAATGGATGCAAATCCAGGTTCTGTTGTGTTTGTTGCTCATCTGGCAGCTTCTGTCACATTTGATGAGTTTTTGTTTGTTTTCTTCCTATATAAATGAGTTGATCTACATTGGCACACCATGGTTGTGACTCACCATTTTATATGGTTTCTTACTACTTCCTTCAATTTAAACAACTACATGCTCTATATGTTTTAATATTGTCACTCTCTGTTAAAATGTTGTTGCTACTTGCATTATTTGGTGGCCTTGCCTTGTCAGATAATTGCTAGCGTAACCAGTATTCCTCAGGAACTTACTCATATTATACTACCAGAATATGAAAGCCACTGTTTGCTTATTATGTCCTCCAGTCTAGGATGACTTTGCAAATATTACTGTTGAATGCATAAGAGCTTGCTCTAACGCCATTATCCAAAGGCTTCCAGATCATAAAGTTCTGCATAGCCATATCATTGGCATATCCAAGGGAACATAAAAAGTCAATCTAAAATACAAGTTAAGTGTGAAACATAAAATGTTTCAAAGTTCAACCTCTCTTTAAACGTTTTTACAACTGGGATGTATTTGTCTCCCATTTTGCCGGTGTTACTTTCCGGAGTGAGGGGCCACTCCCAGACACTGCTATGCATGTGCTGACAATGTTTGTGTGTTCTGTGTCACGTATGCAGCCACTCGCAAAGCTTCCACCAAGGCAGCCGGTCCGCCAACAGAGAGATCTGCTGCACGTGATGGTAAGTCGAGGGCCACAAACTCTGCATCCTCCAACCACCATTCTGATATGAAATCCTATTGCCTTTTAAATTTGTATTTGCAATTTAATGTAATTGTAGTAGGGGGAAGAGGAATGGCAGAAACGGCTATGATAAGAATACAAAACAAAAATGAACAGTAGTATTTATACTATTCTTCCACATTTGGACCGGTAGGTGGTTAGTTTTGAGAGGGATTTCATTATTGTTTTTGGTAATAATAGGTTTTTCACTTATGGTTTAAGCCATTTGATTTTAAAACTCATGGTCCTGGGTTTAAATCCCAGTGAGGCCAGGGATTTTTTAAAAGTTCTGCTTAATTATTTGAGCTATGCCAGGATGTTCCATGGTTTGGAATTTGTATTAAACTATAGGTCCCCAGCCAAAACGGAGGCAGAATATGTGGCAGTTGGAAAATCTGTCACCATGTTGGTAGACTAGTTGAATTAAAATTTACCTGTGGGAGATTTGTTCGCATGTGTGTTAGACATTTGCTAAATATGTTATGTTTTTTGTGATTGTCTACAAAGTGTCATGGAACTGTAGTTACTGTTATAAAAGGATTCAGTTACGGCAGAAGTAATTTTAATAAATATGAGTGTGTTTTGGTTTTTTTTACAGAAATTAAATAAAAATGAAACTTCTCTCATTACTGATTTTGTTTTCAGTGTATTAGTTGGGATTAGTTGGTTTAGAATAGATGATTTTAGTGAAAAAGGTTAAACAATTGCTGATAAACATTGAAGGAAAAGAATTTCACAGAAATGCTGCAATATTAGTTTCACTATGTTCGTGTTAAAATTGTAGCTGCTAGTTGTATGTAATTAATGTATGTTTTTGTCATTACTTTTTAAGTTATGTGGATAATTTTTCAAATTTTTATCAGTAGTTTAGACGTAAGAATATTTATTTCATAGATTGTGTGTTGTTTTTTTGTACATATATTTCCTTTTATGTACTTGATGAATGCTGGTGAGGCTTTGTGAAGAATATACTAACATTTCATTCTAGGCACGGGACTGAAGCATTTCAACTTGCTAATGAACACAAATTTTACTTGACTTTCTTCATTTGCTTTCGCTTTTCAAAATCATATTGTATAAGGCACTATTTTAAAAATTTCAATCTTAAATTTTGACAGTGAAATGTTTTGTAAAAAGATCTGATTAATGCTTTTTCTCTTTATTTTTAATTCTGTCATGGGCTTAAGGTCTTTTCTTACCTATATGCACCTTGATTCACAGTCTAACTACTACCACTACCACATTTCTGGCACGGGTGACGGAGAAGCTGGAAGCATTTTCATACCTGTGTGTTTTGAAAGATGTTTCCAGGAAGCTGTTGACACGTGATTGTAATATACCTATTGTCTGTGCTTAGCATATCAACCAACTGATTGGAACATGGCAGTAATAAATAATTTTTTGACTTAGAATTTGTTTGCCGATTTGGTTACGTGACAATATACAATTGAACGTATACATGAAAACTATTTAAATAGTTTTCATGTATTTTTTTTAATATTGTATAAATTTTGTGTGATATTGGGTCTGCCTTTTGCTTGCCATGTCTCAAGTTGGTTTGACTATGTACTAATATCATCAAATTTAAACTGGTGCAGGTTATGTCTGGATAAAATGCATCTATTAAAGTGAGAGGTGATGGATCGCTTGTTACCGTGACGAGGTATGTACGTAACTGTTTGTCCTTGTAAGTTATTAATGTGCTTCTACGTAATAGAAAGGTAAGATGCATGTTGCATATTTGTCGCTTTTTTTCTGTTGTTGTTTTGTGTTTTGAGTAAAGTAGTTGCTGGTGATAGTTGATATTAAGTTGTTTGTAGGATTAGGGTCTTGAGTTTATACTGCAGAGTTAGTTGTAAAAATGGCAGTAGCAAAATACAGTGTGATTAGAAATTTGAGTTGCATGTGCTGACTGAGTAGGAAACTGTGTGTAATTGTGCTTGTGTTGTATATTTTTTGATGGAGTCCTTGCACTGTACTTGTGGTTAAATTTCAATATTCAAGTTAGGGAAGTGACATATGCAGATGATAAAAATGTGATGTTGGAAAAAGTTTGCTTGAAATGTTGTATCCATTGTGGGATAGTTTGTCCTCCCACTTTTAAATATGGTCACACTTTGTCAGGATGTTTATGATTATCATTAATTATATCCTGATTTTCTTTGTGATCTCGCCATGTGACCACAAGTGCTACTACTTCTTTTTTATGGCAGAATTGGAATGCCTTCCAGATTGCGTTCTTGATAAGACCAGATTTATGAATTCTTCCCCTCTTGGAGTTTTTTTAATGATCTTGTTTTAAGAGCCTCTGATACAGAGAACTTAGGGCTGTATTTAGCTGTACAGATTTTAATTTTTAGCATTACCTGGGAATAAACAGTGAGCGATTGTTTGCTTACTGTACAAAGATATAAATCTTTTAAAATTGTTGCTTCTTTATGCAATCATAGTAATCTTAAGGATGAAGAGAAATGTTATTGCACAGGGAAATATTTTACTAAAGTTGCTGAGTAGGAAATATAAAAAAGGTAAAAGAGAGAAACAATCACTTGCTACAGGTGTTGACAGAATAATAATAATAATAAAACATTTGCGAACAATTTTGAAATTTTCAGGCTTAAACGCTTCATTAACAGTTGACTATGAAATTCACAGGGTGGGAGGCCTAAAAATTTCATATTGTTTTCGTGGTGTTTTTTTAATACCTGTAGTAAAATATTGTATATTTTATGCAAGCCTAAGTCGCCACACAGTTTCCATTTAAAATTGTAATATTTCTTAGTAGCTGTCTCAGGCTGTATGCCATCATCAGTATTCCTGTGGGAGCATGGATAATTTTAGTTACTGAGTTACTGTGTTTTTTCACTTTTTATGCCAGAAGTGGCAATTAATTTCATTTATCTGTTTTTATTATATGAAGGTATTAGCTAGACATCATTAGACTATTTGAGATATTTTGATAGAAATTAATGATCAAAATGCTGCCAGCAAACTAGTTCATAAAAATTAATCATCTAAATTTTTGTTTTGTTTTGATTCTGCTAAGTCTCTCGGCATTTGTAAGGAAAATGCTGATATAGGAAAACTAGTACCAGATGGCTTGTATCCTAGGTCCGGGCTGCTCAGATATGACCAGAGGGAGATGCGTGTGTACGTAACTCTTGTAGCGAGCTTGCCAAATGTGTGTACCATTCCAGTCTAGCCTCATACTGACATTGCTTGACTTTAGTTTTTGTCTCATTGAAGAATGAATGAAGAATGCATGAAAGTATGTTCATTTGCTGGGTATTGAGAAATAATCTAATAGGAAAGCTACAAACACAGTGAGGAAAAAATAACACTATTATTTCAGTTTTTTGTTTTTCATTTTATTTTTTTATATCTGTCCCTTTTTTTAATCTGCATTTGCAAGTTTGGCTTACAGCTAAAAAGAAAGAATATAATTTAATTGATGTTGGTGTATAACTGTGGGTCGAGTGATATTTTAAATTTAGCACCAAATTATCTCGAAGTCTCCAAGTCTCCCAATTGAAGAGTACAGCAGCTATTACAAGCAGATGTTATCCACTCTAGAGTACTACCCTAGAAGTTAGTGCTGAGCAGCCCTGATCTAGATGACAGCTATCCATGCTCCCATTCCACTGCTTTTTTACACTACTTCTTGCATGGTGCATGATGCATGATACTCCTCCAGTGCATGAGGTGGATGCCCAGCCCGTCGAGCGTCCGCCCACTCCGATTCCGGAACCGGCAATTCCGACAGCTCCCCCGGCACCTGTGCAACTCAAAGTACCGACAGAGCCTACAATCAAAGGTGAGTTACAGTGTGGATCATCAGCCTGCATCTTGGTCGTCTGTTTTATCTGATTTTTTTTAAGCTGCTACAATTCTACAAGGATATTTCCTGAAATTTAACACTTAGAAACTTTAGGAGAAAAAGTTCAAATAAGTAGATTAGCAAGGAAATTAGTACACAAGAGCAAGCTTTAGTACAAGTGTTTACTCATACAAAGGAGGCTTTCGTTATATGCGAGTGTGAAGATGATGGTGATTATAAATGGAAGCACAAGCAAACCAATTAAAAATTTTAGTGCACACATTGATTATTCATGTCTTAATTGAAGAACTTTAGGTATAACTTGTATGAAAGTGGGGGAAAATGTGTTGCTATGATTGTATCTGATGATTAATTGAAGGGAAAATATTGGACGCTGCTCTAATGATGTGAAGAGTGGCCTAAAGATCAGTGCCAAAAAAATCTTGATTTGTTTTCCAAACTCTTTCATACTCTACTTGTTTAGACCATTCTAAGCTATCTGTTGTTCCAAAAAATTTCGTTATTTTCATTTACCCTTTCTTCCTTAGCTCTTTTACAGAACTTCAGAATGGACTAATTTTTCTACTAATGTAGTTTTTCTGAAGTGCTTGTTTTTATTTGTTGATAAATTTAGACTGCTCAGAAATAAAAATCTTTTATTTGTAGAGTTGAAGATACATTCAATTAGTTTGAAGGACAGTGTCCGTTTTAAAATGGATTGCAACATATGAAACACATTTTGGGTCATGATAGATGTACATATTTACTGTTGAAAACTAAAATAGTGAATTAAAGGATTTTATTTACATTGCAATTAAATGAAATAAAACAAATCACAACACACATACAACAATAAAAACAGTGCACCAGAAAGTTTGCTTAGACCTTCTAAAATATGAGAACAAAAATTTGAAAAATTCAAATCTCTGTACAATAAATGAGAAGACTTTGTTCTATAAAGTGCATTAAGAAAATGGGAAAACTGAATGGGGCCTACTGTATAGCATTATGTTCATTGCATTAAGGTTGCTTCTACTTCGAATATAATGGTCATTAGTTTGTCTTTACATTTCTTGCTCTAGAAAAAAAGTTGAAATGGCCCTTGAACAGATTTGTTACCATATGGAATAATCTAAATCAAGAAGACTTAAAATGACCAGAGAAAAAAATCATCATTCACCAATTATAATGGCAGGATGTAAAAGATGCATGAAAATTGTGAGAAAAATACAAATTTGTATGTGTGTGAATAATCAAAATATGCTGTCCAGTGGTGTAGTCCAAAAGGAACTGACAGGAATATTTTCAGAATCGATGGATTCTGGAGCAACAAACTAGAACAAAAGGAAAAAGATCTAGGTGAATTATAGAAGAAATTGTGCTTAAAGTGGTTATTAAAAGATACATAAATTTAAGTTAACAAATGGAGATGATAAAAGACAAGTATACTGAACTGTATCATATTTAGGTTGTCTGACCCAGAAAATAGTTTCCTTGGTCAAAGTGTATATATAATTAGCTGGTAGCAAGTGGTTGGAGCATGACTTAGTAATAATATTAAGAAAAGCATTCCTCACAAACTAATTTTAGACATTCATAGAAGTTGCATGCACATTAATATTTAACTCTGGCTCTAATAATAATAAAACAAACCAGGAATAGAGAACGTAAGTATTGTGTATAAGAAATTAGAAAGTGCATAATTGTACTTTCATTCAATTGTGTTAAGATTGTTCCCAGCTGAAGTATGTAGCCTCTTGCTTTTTCCTGGCATTCCTCTTACAAATGGTTCACAGTGAAAAATTGAACATAAGGTAAAATGTCGTATCTGAAAATTTAAACTTCCTTTTTATGACTTGAACATCAAGTGTTAACTTGCAGGTGAAAAATGTGACCCTACTTCGTATTGCATTAATTTTGATATGAGAGAATTGGGCTGTTACTGGCATCATTGAAAGCAAAATGTATAAGTGTACAAATTTTTGTGTAGAAAATGTAGATACTCAAATGTTTTCTCCAGTTAAAAAGAAGTGTTGTCTTAACTGTTCAAATTGTTACCAAATAAGGTGCATAATGAACTGATATGAAGGCACTGCAGTCAAAATAAGATTCCTGAATCTGATATTTTTGCATTTGCATTGAGCAGACAGCATAAACAGGGCTGGATTGAATCAGTTGGAGGCCACTCACCAAGAAATCAAAATTTTTGTCCCTTTGTTTTAAACTTTACAAAGTAACAATATTAGTGGTGAATAAATTAAAAATTGTAAAACAAAATTGCTAATTGCGAACACTGATTCACAGTATTATTAAAAATTTTAAAGAATTCTAGTCGCCCAACAAAACTTCAAACATACACTTCCTGTAACGTGTATCTCCCAGCATACCACGATTTAAAGTATATTTAAATCATTTAGTTAATTATGAAAGGATGCTAACATAATTTTGAGCTTTGTTAATTTGGTTTTATGGTCTAAAAATTCTTTTATTATGTTCAAACTACCTTTAAAAGCTTTGAAATGACTCCTGTTTACATTTAAAATTATTACTGAACTTTTTCAATTTTTTGAAGTTACTAGTTTGTCAATAGGCAAATTGACTGTTTTTTTGTCTGGCTTCATGTACAGCCATTTTCAAGGTTCTTTCAGCTCCAGTGTAAATCTTTGTGGCATTCCGAACAAGATTTGATATGTTCGACTGGGAAAATGTATCCTGCGTACTGTGCGTGGTGGTGTTATTCTCAATCAGTCTGCTAGTCAGTTTCATCTACTTCATCTGGCTTCATTTACACTATGCAACAATATAATACAGTAACATTATATTCACTGAGCTTTATGAAAATTTTTGGAATCCATTGTCTGCTGTACGTGGGAAGGTTTGATGATCAATAAAAATGGGGTGAAATGTAATCGGTGAATTATTATTGGTAATGGAGTTGCATGTCTATGATCAAGACATTTTTCAGGAATAAAAATAGAACTTTAATGATAGTGTAAATCCTCTGGAAACCAATTAAATCTGCATATAGTGGATCAGTGTAAGGAATAATTAAACACTGCAAAGTAAGTCACTAATTTTCTCGTTACCCCACTAGTTGACTTCTGTCAGGAATAATTTGATCTTGCAATTAATGAGTTATATTTCCTCTTTTTGTGTTTAAAGCTTTCAAGATATGTGGGAAGTTTTAAGTTGCATAAGAAATAATGACAAATTGGTTCAGTCATTCTTGTTAGTGAATGTCGGTAACAGTTTTTCAGCAATTTTACATTTTTCGTGGTCGCTATTAGGATCTCGATCCAGGGGCCTATTTGCTTGCTGTCCCTGATAACAATGCGTTACCATTCGCGGTTCCTCACATTTAAAAAAAATAAAGAAGTATCCTTATGTTTAATTTCTCACTGTAACTGGACCTTATTGACCTTTTAACACCTTATGCTTGAATTATCAAAGTCCACAGCTTTGTGCTTACCTCTGCTTACTGTCGCCACACTTCTCAGGATCAGCAACTGACTTAACTCTCTTCAATTTTGCATGATATCATTTACAAAATTTGATAAATTATAGTTATATCTCTAGCAAAGTGACAGTCAGTTTTTTTGCTGGTTGATGTGGCAGACAATATGCTTCCAAGTGTATTTTGTTCTAGTTTGTTTTGGCCGGACCTCACACTTCAAAAGATAGTTTGTCATTGCAGTGGTTACTATTTCAAAGAAATGAGGATGGATGTAATGTAAGTTTTCAAAACATGATTTTAAATCTCTTCGGGATGCAAAGTAATTCAGAACAAAAAGTTTATAAACGATGTTATTTGCGTTTTTGATGTTCACAGTAGCCAGAGATCACTTGTTTTTATTAAAAACAATTTTTCTCTTAACTATGGAGAGTTGCAGACACACATTTCTTAAAGATGTACCAGAGTTAAATAAAAATATTAAAAAATTATTTCTTTGGGAAATTATCCAAATGGATGGTGGTAAATAAATTCCATTGTTTCTCCAGTATGGAACTATGTTGGTGAGTAGAGGGACTGTCATTTAGAAAGACTCCAGCATCTTTTATGCCATTAACAGATTTGATAGATACGGAGGAAATTTGAGAAATGCCAAGCCTTCAGAAGCTGAAACTATTTTTAACAAAAGAAACTTGGAGCCTAATTTTCAATCAGTTAACGTCGTTCGCCATGAATTGATCATTTGGGCAATAACAGTTACAGAAATTACATTTTTCTCATACTGCCCACAGTGTTTCTGAATTATAATAAATGAAATTATCACTTTGTTGCGTCAAAATTAAATAAACTAATTAAGTCAGACCCATAAATATATATGGGCAAAATCAGGAACTGCTGAGGTAAACATTACGTTCACGAGTGAGTGTGGGGTCCGGTCTGTGTTTTGTGTCGTGTTGCTCTGTGTGACCTGCACTGCCCCTTCCCACCCTCGCAGTTGCGCCGCGCACTCGGCAGACTGAACCCGGAGCAGGGGCCACCGCCAGCCTCGACCGCAAGAAGGAGCGGTCACGCTCAAAGTCACCGTTCCGCAGCTTACGGGCGTGGCGCAAGTCGCCTAAAGCGGGTGCAGCACACAGTGACGACGAGGGTGCAGCTGCCGGTAAGGCCTCGGGTTCACTACCGTCATCACTGATCGTGAACAACATTTATGTTCCATCTACTATATTTCTAATCTTTAAACTGCAGTTAACTACGAATTGTCATATAACCATAAATGACTTTCTCTCGTGTGAGGTAAGTGTCAGATTTCAGTCAGTATTTGCTGTCCTTCCTTGTCAGATATGATATATTTGTTTTTAGTTTTAAATTCCTAATGAACTACTGTGCATATGGTTGAAAAATTAACTTAAGAGAATATTAGATGTTATTTATATTATTGCTGTGGTGTTGATTTCTTAAAGATTTTTGGTCTTTAAACCCCATAGATGACTATGGAATGTGAAGAGAAAACTACGTAAAGTGGAAAATATGTAAATTAATTATAATAATATAGTGATTTTTTTTTAAATATCTTCTTTGCTTTTTGAAGCTACTAATTTCAGGCTGCACAGCTACAATCTATATTGTTTGGAAATGAAATCATATTCATTGTTGATGGTAAGTAATGCATATCTGATGGGTTCGAACATGAAAGTGAACTGTCTAAAACGTTTGGTGTTGGCATTTACGGTATTTTTATAATTTATTGTTGAATGATTCTGTCTTTACCACATTTTCTGAAAAAATTCATAGTTTCTAATGCTGCACAAATCACTGTGGTTATTTTGTTGAAACTTGGTACACATGTTCCTTATAGGATGTCTAAAAATAATGCAGGAATAAATCAATCCCAACACCAACATCGGAGGTTAGCCGTTTAAATACGTATGAAAAATGGAGAGACTAACACGAAATTTGATTCACGAATGCAAAAAACTGATCCGTGTAATGAACTTCAGTATTTACTGTGTGGGCAAATCAACGTAGATCATACCAGGCTATGCCAAGAAGTAGCAGAGTTCTCAACGTTGCCGAGTGTTATCTACTCGTAGGTTGATTTTCCTACACATTAATTATTGAAGTTCATAACAGAGGTCAGTTTTTTGCTCTTGTGAATCAAATTTCATGTTAGTCACTCCATTGTCTATAGGTATTTAAGCACTAACCCATGGTGTAGCAGAAAAGAGATGGGGTTGAGGTTGATATATTCCTGCAATATTTTCAGCCATTGTATCAGGAATATGTGTGCCATTCATCAAAATAATGACAGCGATTCGTGCAGAAATAGAAACAATATTTTTTTTTTTTTTTAGGAAATACGGTAAAGACAACCGCCCTACAATAAACTATAAAAATACTGGAAATTTCAACACTAAAGGTTTAAAACAGTTCACTTTTTATGTTCAAACCCATCAGATATGCTTTACTTACTATTAACTGCGAATATAAATTTTACTTCCAAACCTCAGAGATTGTAGCTGTGTGGCCTGAGATAGCAGCTACAAGAAGCAAAGAAGATATTGAAAGATTTTTTCATTATATTGTAAATATTAATTTACATATTTTCTATTTTACATAAGCATCTAGTGGTATTTCATCTTTGGTGTTTGATGCAATACGCTCATCCGGCATTTTGATATGTTGAATCACAAGACATATCAGACAATTCAGTTGTGATTTTCATCTTTAAAGTGGTGAAAATCCCATCAAAATCTACACAGCAGTTTTCCTGGTACCAATATACATGTTTTATATTTCATAGATATAGATAATGCGAAAAATATTTCGTTATAAGCAGCTTTGTTAAAATTTTATATTCTGATTTATAAGTCTGCCCAGAAAGTAACTTACATTTTCAAATAAAAACCCAACCGACAAAGAAATTGTATACATTTGAAAAGGACGATCTTAAAATATTTCTTACATAGTCACCATTTAAAAAGAGGTTCTTATGACAACGAGACATAAGGTTTTCAATTCCGCCTCTGTAGAAATTTACTACCTTAGATTTCAACCACTGGTTTACATTGGCATGAAGTTCTGCGTAACTGTTAAAGTGCTGAGTCAGGTCTTCATTGTTGGAAAGAGGTGGTAATTGCTCAGTGCCAGATCTGGACTGTATGGTGGGTGATCAAACACCTCCCATCCTAGAGCTGTCCAGAACAATTTGCAGTGTATTGACATGCTTTGTAGTGAGGAAAAAAAGAAAACTTTTGAGCTTAGTCTTCCATAATGCTTGATTTATATTACTGACCTTAGTTTGTCAATTTTTCACAATACCTTTCTGGGTTTATTTATTGTGCCACATGCAAGGAAATCAATCAGAAGCACTTCCTCAGCTCCCCAAAATACTGTTGCCATAATCTTTATGGCTGACAACGTTTGCAAACATTTTATTGGTTTTCTGGGAGAACTCGTGTGTCCCATTACGTGGACTGTCTTTTGTCTCACAATTAACTTGCTTTATCCATATCTCATTTCCCATTATGACACAATCAAGAAGTGCATCGCCATCCTTGATGTAGTCTTCGAGGAAATTCGGTGATGCAGCAAGACACTATTTTTCGTGGTCTTTTGTCAAGATTTTTGGCACCCATCTTGCACAGAACTTGTGATAACCCAGCTTCTCCGACACGATTTCATGCTGTAAACTTTGGAAATTTGGGGGAAATCTAGCGAGAGTTCTGTAATCATAAAACTGTGAGTATGTTAAATTTTTATCGTCGATTTTCATTGTTGGTTCATCAGTCACAAGGTTAGGCTGACCACTGCGGCTCTCATGAACACTGGTGTTATGGCCATTTTTAAACTGAATGCTCCACTACCTCACTCATTATTCCCTCTCCGTTCATCTCAGAGTTGCTGATGAATTTCGTTTGGTTTGAGGGTTTTTTGCCATTAAAAACCTAATCACTGAATGCACCTTGCAACTCATGAGATTTTCAGTTGAAGTACACATTTTAGTAATTCACACCGAATAAAGTAGAAAAATCACAGTCCACACACTAAAACAGTTTGATGCGTACTGAATGTAGAAATATTTCGAAGCCAAGATTGCTGCTGTCACCACCCATCTTCACACTAGTTACAAATGTAAGTTACTTTCTGGATGGCCCTCATAGTACAAATACTACAAATGTCATTGATGTCTGAAAATGGAGAGTTGTGACTTCATAAGCTTTCTAGAAAGACTAATTGGAGATAAAAAGAAAATTCCATTATTGAAGAGGAATGAAAGATACATTCATTTGTACATTGCTTATATCTTACTCCAGTTATTCTTAACCATTTTTTGATAAATTTTTTCTGCTTGCTAGAATACATCTGAGGAACTTTCTATTCTTTTACTTCTAATTTACATCTTCTGGTTGTGAAATTTAAGAAAATTAGCTTTCCTCAGTTTTTTCTTAGACGTACATGGTATATACCAAAAGTAGTAGGACTGATTTTTTTTAAAAAAAATTATTGAAGATATCTTTACAATTCCTTAATCCTCTTCGAAATAGCACCCTTAGGCAGCTACACGCCAAAAATTACGCTGCTGCCATTGGCCATACGCCTTCTGGAAGTCAGTTTCGGGGACGCTGTTGAGAGCCCTCGTCGATGCTGCTTCAACGTCCTGGACTGAGTCAAACCGCTGTTCCTTCAGCTGCTTTTTCATCCATGTGAGTAAGAAAAGTCAGATGGAGCCAAATCAGGACTGTAGGCGGGGTGCAGCAACGCGGCAATGTCAATTCGGGCCAACAGTTGGCTCATGACGGCGCGCCTTGGCACGGCGCATTGTCGTGATGCAGAGTCCAGTAGGCGGAGATGACTTGTCGGACGCGATTCACTCGGTCTCGCAGGCGGTTTAGCACTTGCACGTAAAAGTTCGAATTGACAGTTTCCCCAGGGGAAACGAAATCCTTATGAATCACCCCACAACGGTAAAAAAAAACACGATCAGCATTGTCTTGATCTTTGATTTGCTCATGCGAGCCTTCATTGGACTGGAGGATGAAGAAGGCAACTGTTGGCCCGATTCAGCGTTGCCACGTTGCTGCACCCCGCCTACAGTCCCAATCTGGCTCCAACTGATTTTTTTTTTTTTATTCCCACGGATGAAAAGGCAGCTGAAGGAACAGCGGTTTGACTCAATCCAGGACGTTGAAGCAGCATCGACGAGGGCTCTCAACAGCGTCCCCGAAACTGACTTCCAGATGGCGTATGGCCAATGGCAGCAGCGTAATTTTTGGCGTGTAGCTGCATAAGGGTGCTATTTCGAAGAGGATTAAGGAATTGTATAGATATCTTCAATAATTTTTTTTTTAAAAAATCAGTCCTACTACTTTTGGTATAGACCTGTATATATTATGATACTGAAAAATTTAATTTTTCATTCCTCTTCTGCTGTTAATTTCTGTTTTCAGCTTGTAGTGTTGTGTAGCCTCAGTCACTAAAATAGTTACTCAATGTTTTTTTTGTTATTAAGTATATACAGCAAGAAATGTTGCGGGCACTATATAAAATGGATAATTTTCATTACAAATCTGCAGAGTGAATTAACCACATTAGTGTTTTTAACTAACCTTATTATATAATCTACATTTAGAATCTCTTTAATTACATTCTTTTCAAACTTTTTTGTTAGCATTCATCATCACTTGACATTTCCATCCAGCATATCTTCTTCCATTTTGACAGTCTCTCCAAGATTCTTTCTCACTATTTACCTCCAATCAACTATACTGGCTTCGATCTTTTTATGCCTAGTTTATCCATCTTGCCTGTTTCCAAAATCAAATGTAGCTGCCCTTCATTGCACCTTTACCCTTTACCCAACCTTTGCATTTGATTACAAATTATAGGTTATATTCACCACCATATTCAAGCAATGGCCTGACTGAGGTTTTGCAACCCAATTCACTTGCTACTCTAATACATTTCCTTACCGACATTCGGTGTCGAACCGTCGCTGCAGCTACTTCGCGATGACAGCTCACCAGATGAAGGCAGCGGAGGTGACTGCCGAAACGTCGTGTTTAAAAGATCTTATCCGGCAGAAGACCCGTGAAGAATTCCTGTCTTGTATCAAATTGTCATAAGCAGACATCCTAACTCTGACTGTAAATCACTAACGCAATCATTCATTAGAATAATTAACAGCAGTCGTCCCATTATACTACCCTGTGGTATTCCCATTTTGATTTCCCTCTACTTTCATAATGCATTCCCCCCCCCCCCCCTACTCTTTTCTTTCTACTTTTTGAGAATTGCTGTACCCAGCAAGTCACTTTTGGTCCCAATCCAATGGCTTTTCATGTTAATATCCATGCCTGAACCCACATTGTTGTTTTGCAAACCAGTTTCTTTACTCTCTGGCATTTCTGATATGTTTACATATAAATTTTTATCATGTTGCCTTTCATTAACATCAAACAAATAGGCCTGTAATTTTCAGCCCTATTTGTATTACCTCCATTAGTTACTATCACTACTTTTCCAGTAGGCAGCGAGTATCCAGACTAAATCTACATATTATTTCAGAATATGGTGCAATATCACATCCACCTGTCTGTAATTCATCTGTAGTAATGTCCATATTGGTTCCTTTACACTCTTTTTAGCTTTCTTAGTTCCTCAAGATCTATTTTCAATTTTTTAATCTGCTCATTTCTGCTTGTGTGGAAAGCACTTTTTCCCATTCCTGTTCCTGAATGATAATTCTAACGGTATCATTAAACCAGTTACTTAATATCTCTGATATTTTTTCAAATTATCATAAACTACTACTACTACTTCCTTATCCATAATTGTTTGTGTACCTTCATTTCCTCTCATTTTACTTGTCTGGCCATAGAATTATCTAGAAGTATCATTGAGTGGTTCCACTGGCACTCATTACGTTTTTTGTAAAGCCTCTTTGCAGCTATTAATTCTTCGTCTTAAGTGTTCCCTACTGCCTTTCTATCTCATAACTGTTGGTTTTTCTTCTAATCAATGTATTTAGCCTTCTAACCTCCCTATTGTAGTATGTAGGTTCTGTTTTGGAATAAACATTTCTTCAACCATTCTTATTATCAGTGGTGTAACAATATGATGGCAGGATGGGCAAAATGCCACAGGCCCCCACCTAGAGGGTCTCTGGCTCCAAACCCGAGAGGCCCTGCTGCCTCCTTCAACTGATCCCACCCATGGCAGTAGTAGGGCTAAAAAAAGGTTGCCCATACATTGGGTGCCTAGGTTTCCCCCCATATATATGGCACTCAGGCCTCAACGGTATAGTTATGCCACTGCTAATTATTTTCTTTAACTCTTCCCAAATCCTTTTCACCATCGAGGTGCTCATTTTTCCACATCATGAACATTTCTCTGAGGTATCTTCTCAGTTCTATGAAATGTGTATTTTTTTTCTTTCTTTATAACTACATTAATAACCGCCTTCAGTTTTGGTCACTGCTATGCTGAATCCTCTATCATCCATCCATCAATGTACTCCGAGACATTTTTTTAGGAACATGTAAAACATGTTTTCTTCCCTTGTACTTTTTCTTGTGCTATTAACCATCCTATTTTTTCCCCAGACTATACCCTGTAAATTAAAGTCCCTACCAATAATGGCCATCCTGTGCCAACCTCTGAATTTCTTTCATAGAACCTTATTTTAGTTACTCGTCCTTCCAGTATGTTAAGCAGCTCTTGTTTTTTCTTTCGCATTTCTCCAGAAACTTAACCCTATTAATCGAAGAACGTGACTATGAATAATCCTTACTAACCAGTATGTATGCTCCCCCACTGATCAAGATGAAGATGAATGTGTGATAATTCAGTCTGTTACAACTTACAGCATAACACAAATTATATTTTCAGAAGGGTTGTACTATTCAATAAAACTGTACTGTGCCTTAGGTTAAATTGTTCTTAATGACACTTGCGGCATCAAGACTTGGAAACTAGTTTATAAAAAAAAGATACATTTTCTGGTACTGTTTCTTCTTGTCTTTTTCGTTTTACGAATGTACTTAAACATTAGGCTGTAGAATTATATGAAGCTTTTTTTTCTCTCACTCTTTTTATTGGTTTCAGGCTGATTGCAACTGCACCTGACTTTTACCTCCAACTGTACACCCTGCAGTAGTGTAATACCTGTGTAACATTTGTGTTTTAGCAGAGCAATGTGAAGAGTGTCATTGGACGTCTTGTTTTGTGTTTCAGCTACAGTGGACATCCTGTGTTCTGTATAATTGAATATGTTAGATCCTTCATCTCCTCCTGCATTTTTTTTCCAGGTCCAAATTTATAATAGTAGAATATGTGCTTATCTCGTATTTTATAATAATATTACTAAAACTGTTATTATTTAGTTAAAAATTTGTGTTTCATTTTGCCACATAAAATTTTTCAATGACTAACCCATTACCGATTCATTTTTTAGGATGACTAATTTTTGTGTTTCATTTTTAGTAATTAGTACCATGTTCTCACATTGCAGATATCAGTGAAACCATAAAGTTCATGTAATGCGAATGTCCTGGGTGCTGTAGATCTTCTAGAGTGAATTGTCTTCATTTTTTTATTTGTATTTATTATTGTGTTTGCTACTCCGAACCCATCTTTTATAAAAAGGTGCAAAAATTAAAGCTAAGATAGAAGTTGATCTGCTATTTTTTAAATTTGTTCTTTATTTTTTATTTTTTTTTAGCAATTTAATTTAAGGATACATTTGAGACTGTGATGTTCACTAGTTGTTCTGCTATAAGCCTTGTCTTTAGTAGCAGTTTGAAGAATTTGATGTTTGAAACATGTATTCCCCCATCCATGGACTGTGTGAAGGAGTGTTAAGCAAATTATGTAATAATTTGCTTCACATCAGATGCAATGTAGCTTCAGGAAGATCAATATTGTTATATGAAATTCTCAATAAATATGTTTTTAAAACCATGTTAATATGTTTGTAGTATGAAGACTGAAGGTGTTGCTGAATAATAGGCCCCTTGTTTTGTTGATGGAAGTCTTTTAGTTTTTTTTATTTCTGACCAATGTGATTCAGTAATTAGCACTAGGAATGCCAGTTAGTTTGATTATTGCCGTAAGGCAATTTCCCATAACCTGTGAATATGAGTCACCATATTTGCTAAAAACTATACTATATTAATTTACAAGCAGAACATTACTGTCACTACCTGAACTTGACGTGAAGTCAAATAGCCCTGTCCGCCAACTAAAAAGTTCTTTTTGTAATTATTGCATATTTGTTTTTCAGATCAATACTATATGTTTTTCCATTTTTTGGTTCACATTTAGTTTGAACAGTGATAATCAAGATGAACAGTCTTGGTTGTTCCTTAATAAGTACTTTATTTTATACTGTACTTTCATTATCTGTTTTTAATTTAGTGGTATCACTTATTGTAACAGTGTGATTGTAGCCAGTGTAAATAAAATCTGTTGACATATTTTGCCAAATATTTTACAGAGAGGCCAAGTCCAGGTGCAGAGGATGATCACATGGAAGGAAACCTCGTAAGAAAACACGAATGGGAAAACACAACAAAGAAGGCATCCAACAGGTAAGGTGTCATTTGACGTGGAAGTTGGTCATTTGTCAACATATCAAGGAATATAGCTAGTAAAAGCTGTGTAGAAACATATACACTGCACATTATTGGCCTGTATTGAGTGGAGGGTATCGGAGATAGAACTTGCTGCTTGCAAATTTGACTGTTGTGGTTACTAACAAACAAGAGTTTGGGATTGTAACCACTTTTCCAGCGGCTGCTGAGGAAAGATTCAGATTGCTTTGGGTCATGGATAATGTTTTGGGTCATGGATAAGAGTCAAGTTGTTGTTGTACTCTGCCCACAATTCTACTGCCAGGCCATTATTATTACTTTGTGCGTAGCCCGAATCGACATGATGACTATTGAAATCTCCGATGACAATCTTGTTTGGTATATTATGAAAATTTTTGGAGGGTTGAACTGGAAGTCAGCTGTTGGTGGTTTATACACTGATGTGATGATACATTTGTCTGTTTCCACTGTAAGTATTTCTGTGTCATCAGAATCTGTCAAGTAGGCTGATTTAATAACAATATTAGGTTTGGCAAATATAGCACTCCCATATTTAGGATGTGGTCTCTCTATTACAAGACTCATGCCTTCAACCTTGGGTCTTATGTGGTTGTTATCACAGTGCGTCTCTTGAATGCATAAGACACCAGTCAAGTTTTTGTCATAGGTCAGTTAGTAAAACTGATTTTTTTTAAGAGAAACCTTCGACATTTATCGATATTGTCAGAAATTTTGGTCCTGAGAAGGACCGATTTTCTTTGTAGCAGAAGCTGCAGATGTTGTCATCATGGTGAAATTCTGATTATTTGTATTGTTTGAAATTACAGGTCGTGGGATAAAGTGTATGCCTTGATGCGTGGCAACTTACTGATGTTCTACAAGGACCAGAAGACTTACAAGACATCCCCAGAGTCCTACTTCAAGGGTGAGGCCCCAGTGGATCTCCGAGGTGGAGCGTGCCAGGTCGCCTCTGATTACACCAAGAGGAAACACATCTTCCGTGTCAAGTAAGTAGAACGACTTGGTGAACACATTGGTTATTTTAGAAAGAATATCTTGCATGATCCCATTAACAGGTTAAACAGCTGCGCTTGAGGAACCAAGGCTTCTATAGTGACTAGGTAGTCTTCAAGTTTTACTGAAGGCTTTACAGAAAATAAGATTGGAATTAAAAAATCAAATCTTTGTTTCTCAGGCTCATTACAATTTTAGGTAAGCTGACTGGTCACTCAACTGTTAAGACCCTGACTGGAGGTTGGGAGTATGAAATTTGAACCTTGGGTCCTGTATATTTTAAAGAAGCTTTGCTTTTGTTTGTGTGAATTATGCTAGGATGCAATTCAGTGTAAAACTTTAGATACCCTATACCAGGAATGGGAAATTGTTTCAGCGTGGGGACCACTTTATGCAAGTGGAGATTAGGGGAGGACCTCACTTCTTAAAATGATTGCATTAATTAGTTATCTTCACATTTCAGAAAAAGTAGAATCTGTACCATAAAAATCAAATACAATAAATAAAATATTGACATTTTTGTTTATTTTATTTATTGTGTTAATTTCATATCATTTACAGGGAATACAAGCAGCTTTGAAAAATGTAGTGCAAGGTCAATTTTATTGTTTTAATATCCAATAAAATACACAGTATATGTTCTGAGATATTAATGAAGAGTTCATCACAGTCATCCAGCTGTTGGCTGTGTTGTCTTTGCTCTCAAGTTTCTCCCATCTTTTTCTCTGTCCATCTTGGTCCTCTCTTCAACACACACACACACACACACACACACACACACACACACACACACACACACACACCTCTCAGCCATCTGTTACTTGGTCTTGCTCTGGGTCAGTTCACTTCATGTATTTTCTTTGGTACTCTCTGCTCCCTAATTCTTCTAACTTATCGACACCATCTTAGTCTTGCCTTCTCTTTCCTTTCCTGCAGGAGATTCTAATTCACTACGTGTTTTTATTTTTACTCTGTCCATTATTGTAACTCCTATTCTGCTCCTTAAACATTTTATTTCACTTGTTTGAATCTTGCTTCTTCATTGTCTGTTTCGCTGCACCGTAAGTATAGAAATGTAGTATGCTTGATAAATTAGTCCCTTATTTCTCTGTGTGAAAATTTGAGAGATAAATATTTAATTCTCTTAGTAAAAGATGCACAAATGTAGGGAACATATAAAATGAAGAAAGGCAAAAGGGTATAAAATGTAGTTGAGGAATTTGAGTATTAAATAAATACATGAGGGCCAAGGGGAAGTTTAAGTCTTGAGACGTTATAAGTATAAAGACGAATATACAATCAAATAAGAGATCAGTCGGCATTAACTAGTTTGTGTGGCTTTGACTAGATTTAAATAACTTGGTAGTAAGGTATAACTGTTTTACCAGTACTATACGTCATTAATAAAGGAAATTGGAAGTTAATTAATTGAAATTTTGAATTTAATAACATCCAATTGAACACGAGTATTTTCTGTTTCTGTTTACAGGCTGGCAAATGGTGCCGAGTACCTGTTCCAGGCACGTGATGACGACGAGATGAACGCGTGGGTGTCTCGACTGTCGCAGCAGTGCGAGCGTGACGCCTCGGCGGCCCCCTCGCGCTCGCAGACATTACCGGCTTCGGGAGACCGCAAGGACGAACCAAAACGCCGCAGCTTCTTCACGCTCAAGAAAAAGTAAATAGTGCTGACTCGTGTGATTGTGTATCGACAAAAATACCAATATCGTGTGGGCGCGACAGCGTGTTGGGATTCCAAAAATTGTCAGCGTGGTTTGCACAGAGAATTAAGTTATCATAAATTTTAATCTCTAATGGTATGAGGCTCTAATAACAGTCGACTTTTTGTGTGTCCTAAAGCCCAGTCATCATCAAAAAGATGTCCGAGAAAGATTACTTGAAGGCATCTGCAAGATGTCATTTCTTGTCTTAAATTTCTTGTAGTTAAAATTAAATTATGTTGGTCATGGTAGCCCTTCATTACAGATCTTTCTAGTCACTCCACAACATATGGTTGTGCTATTGCATACTTCCTGGCAAACTGGATCAAATATATTCTAAAAAATATTCTGGTATTAGTCTTAATAATGTTTGTGTCAATTATAATGGAACAGGAAATGGTGCTACAAGGTAGCATGAATTTGAACGAGGTTAAAGTAAACCCATCACTTTCCAAAAGATAAAGAGATGAGGACTAGAATGACTAAACATTTCAGATGACCTCTTAGAGCATGAATTTGATTCTTCGAAGGTGGCACCATAGCACTAGCTTTGCCTCATTTTCACATAATCGAGTGATTTGGAATATTGTAAATGTTTGTTTAAATTGTTTCTCATGCTCAAGACTTTCTCCCTCTGGTTTTTGTGAGTAATGGTTTTACTTTCCCTCTAATATTTGAATCACAAAATAGTATATTCATATTGCTTAATGTTTCTGGTTTGGGTTTTTACCTGTTTTCTAACTGCTTTATGTTCTTTATTGCCGTTACCTATCATTTAACACAGTTCAATGTCTATTGTCATTTCTTAAATCAATTTGAATGTTGAGTTGCTTGTTCCTTATAGGTAACCATTTTATTAATTAATAGGGTGTAGAAACTATTCAAGTTCAAGAATCAAAAACAAATTTAGAAATGGAAAGATCATTGATATTTCTGTGTGGGATTGTGAATTGTTAAGCAGTCTTTGATTAACATATTGCCAATATGTGTTTAAAAATATCTCTTACTTATGCAGTTACCTGTTGCAAATAGCTCTGAATTTCAGATTCTAGACATTGATTCTTGAGTGGAGGGGAAGCATGCATTTCCTGTTGACTGCTAGGGCTATTGAAGATAAGGTGTTGTTGAGCTGCCACAACAGTTGTAATATTTCCCAATGACTCTTATTTTGAGTAAGGACTAAAGGGAATTCTTAATCTCTTCTAAAAGTGCCTCACATTAATCTTTCGTTAGATGGAAATAAACTGTAGCTGAATGTTGTGTTAGGGCAGTTACTGTAACATAAATATTTCTCGTTTCTTCCCCTTATAACTGCACCCACACTTATTTTCATTCTTATTCACTAAATTAGTTTTTTTGCCTCTGCTGATGAAATTGATAAAATGACTATAGAAAGCAAGCAGAACTAGGCAGTCATGTGACATATGTAAATACTACAATCTTCTCGTCTTATCAGACTGTTGAGAAATTCTTATTTATTTTTTCTATAAACAAAATGAAGATCTTCATAACAGTGTTGCAAAAAGGCACTTATAATTTTGAAATTCTAATGCTAAGAAAACTAAAAATCCACATTAACTGTCATCATAATTAAAGTTGTAAATACTACCATGAACATAAAAATATAATTAAACCAAAAAATGATTATCAAATTTTAGAAATCTGATAATTATTGTAGTTATAGTTTACAGACGTTAATCAAAAATAATGCAACATATATTCTGTTTTCTGTTGGTTATAAAAATTACAGCTGTATTTATGTATGATAGGCAAGCTTGTAAATTTGTATAATTGTTGTAAAAGAAAAGGTTTGAGGAAGAAAATGAAATGTAATAAAATTCCCCCTAGTTCGCTGTAAACGGTTATTAATACAATTTTTTTAATAGGGACTTAAGATGTGCCAAATTAATAAACTCAATAGCCAGGACACTTCGATCAGGTGGTAGGGAGAGGTTTCAAATACTCCATTTCATAACATGTGTGATGAGAGGATGTTCCAAGGAACTGGGATACAAAAGCTCGGTCAGACCATTGAGTGTGGTGTGACCCACATAATAAGTGCGAGGAGTTGAAGGGGATTCAAAAGAGGGACGCTAGATTTATTTGTGGAAATTATCTCAGACAGTTAACTGGTATGATAAAGCATTGTAAGATAGATGGGTGAAGTTGGGCAAACACTTGCAATGAGACCTTGGTGAATATTAGGAATAGTATGTGGAAGGGAAGAAAGATCACAAACTAGAATTTGATTTCAAGTGTAATGAAGTGGAATGATTTTATTTTGCGAGTCATGTGGTCGGGGATTGGAATAAATTACTGAAAAAAAAAAATGCCAAATTTACCTGAAACGGTAAAGGTTTTTGAGATGGAATTTCATGAAATGGGGAAGAGGTGGCATAGAGGAATTACTACCAGGGCTGTAAGTAACCTAATACCTTACCAACATCAAGGTTATTGATGTCCATACAATGGTAAAGGCCAGAATTAAAACTTTAACAAAACGTTACTATTTTATTGAGGGTAATCTCAAATTTTGTGAAATTTTATGTTTCTAAGTTTGACAGATGTGTCAGTAACATAAATCGTGTAATGTAAAATGTATTATGCCGTTTGTGGAAAGGCTATGCTTGGAGCCGAGGTTGGGATTGGGGGAAGATGTTAGAGATCTGTATGAAATCAGTTGTTGGAATAATCAATTGGATTTGATCCATGCCCGTTGTGCTTCTGCAAGATCAATATGGCCTCATCGCAAACTGTTGTTGCTATGATTTTTTAAAAAATTTGTTGCTTTGTGGGAAGATTTAGGTAGCCTCTGCCTGTATATGGTACTAGGTGAACCCTTAGTATTGAAAAAATGAAAGACAAATAAGAGATGTGGTGAAAGAAGGTATAGGTTTTTATCTTCTAAATTGCAGGTTAGTGGGATAATTATCAATTGATTGTTCTACATCTCCAAAATGACTTTCAAATCTGTGGTTGCCATATCTAAAAACTTGGCAGTTTTGTATGTTTTAAACATTATGTTGCAGATTATTCTTTACATCATTTTTTATTAAAACTAGTTTCCTCAAATAATACATATGTTTCTCCATTGCCCAGTTACTTTGCAACTTAATCACAAATTTAACTAAAGTTATCATCACTCTCACTTTTTATTCCATAATGTTTCTTCTACAGACTATGAAACTTAATTGTGTAGCCATTTCTCCAGATATTTCTTCATTCCGTTTGAAGTAAAGAGAAAATTACGAAATTTTACACGTTATGCTCGTGGTTGCTCCTTTTTTTGTATACATTTAACTTAGAGCTGAATGTTAATCTATAACTGTACCTTATTACAAAGATTTGAAATCTATTGTACAAGCAAGACCTAGTATTACATGTAATTAATTATTCTGTAGTAATTATAGATAAGAAAATTGATGTTTAAATCAAAAAATATATTTAAAATTTCATGATTATATCCGCTGAAAAATATATTTTACAAGTAAATTACAGATCTTATACTAAGTATATGTGATGCAATTTAAAGTGTGCGTGTAACAGTATTTTTCTGGCTTAGCTTGATGTGTGTGAGTGTATATAGCCATCACTGCCATCTCGTTATTGTGATCTTAGACAAGACTAGTTACAGCAGAACAATATTTCCAATGTAGATATGCAGCCATGATATAAATAAAACTCTCATTAACAGCACTTGTTCATCTGAAAGTGTAGGATTACCAGTTTTTGCTAGTTTTGGGGTCAGTTAGGTGCTTGGCAAATTTACTGTCTTCTTTACAATACAATATTTGTAATGGTGGTCATTTTGCATTGACTTCTTGTAGAACAAAGATCATATTTAAAATAAGATAGGATAGGGAAAATAAACAGTTACCCGTCACTTACCACAGGTGAAGGCAGGAGGGCGAAACACGTAAAAACACAAAAACAAACGAATTGCACAATATTTCGACTTTAGTCTTAGTCATGTGGGAGGCGAGACATATGGCAGAGGGAAAGATGTGGTCACATCCGAGCCCGCCACATGAATCATGACTCATGTGGCGGGCTCGGATGTGACCACATCTTTCCCCCTGCCATATGTCTCGCCTCCCACATGACTAAGACTAAAGTCGAAATATTGTGCAATTCGTTTGTTTTTATGTTTTTACGTGTTTCGCCCTCCTGCCTTCATCTGTGGTAAGTGACGGTAACTGTTTATTTTCCCTATCCTATCTTATTTTCAGTGCCTCTCGGCAGTTTCTTTGTTTCTTTATCCAAAAGATCATATTTATCAATTTTCAGTCTGCGAAATTTGAAATATCTATAAAGAAAGGAAGGGACCTTAAATATAATAAGTAATAATAAATTGCCATATATGCAATCTGCGATAAGTGTAAATGTACTGGAGTACAATAGAGTCATTAGGGTGTTTAAGTATGCGAACTTTCAGTTCCTTGTGGCAAAATTGAATTTGGTTGTATTGCGAATATACGTGTGAGAAGAAAATTAAAATGTTTCATTATAATTTGCTGAAGAGAATGAGAGAGCAGGAATGCTCAGGCAAGATACGTTTAAAAAATTGTTTCTTTTGATATCCAGTATTTAATACCTTAGTTTATACACTGATTCTTTGTATTAATTGGAAAACTTGTTACTGCTGTGCAGTCTTGGATGATACTGTCTGTTTAATCTGCTTGAGGACCATGTCATATTGTACGTGCAGTCAACCATTCATCATATGAAAAATATTTGTAATTTTTGTTATATTTTGATAGCTCAAACTGGACATACATAAGTGAGGATTTGTTTGCACATAAACAGTTTTACTCCTGTGGTTACATACAATCTGAAAGGAGAGTATGACAGTATTTTAAATGGTAGCTATGTGGTATCATACAAACTGACTTATCAGGTACAGAAGGTTATGTGATGTGACTGTTATTCAATTTATAGAAGATTCAGGCCAGTCATTTCTGATTAATGTTTTAACATCATTTCCCTTAATTATAGAAGTTAGAAATACAACCGGGTATTATGATAAAACACTAGCACAGATATGTGGGGGAAGGGGGGGGGAAGAGGATAGACTGCTTCATTCAAAATGAACTGATGGGGCGAAAACACAATCTTTTCCTAATTACCAAAACCCTTTGCTTGGTATGAAAATTTTTTGGCTTCAACTATATCCTGATCATTGTAAATCATTTTGACAAGCTTGGGAAGCTTTTATCTTGTTTGTTAGCAATAGAAAAGACAATTTACTAGAACAAAATAGGTGTCTTTATAATAACTGTTAGTTCTTCTCAGTAATTGTTTTTAATTCAAACAAATCAAATTTTTCCTTATTCAGTATTGCAGCTAAAGAAATGACTGTGACAAAAACCTCAACTGTTGTTGGGTGAAGCAAGTTCATATTACTCTACAAGTTGGCTAAGATGAAATATTTGTGGGGGAAAAAAAATGGCTGAGTGGTTAATAGAATTAAGTAATTAAAAATTGGGAAATTCTAAAATTTTTATGTTTCTGTACCAACCCATTGAATAATGGAACTATTATTGATTAGCTAATTGTCCTTCCATCTTTCACACACTTCTGAACTTTTACCTGTGTGCTACTTAAATTGTTACTTAAGAACGAAGTTTCTCTTGGCGCTGAAAATTTATGAAATGCTCTCAATGTTTGGAAAACTAAGCAATAATTTTTGAAGCTTATGGGTTTCACAAAATAATTGATAGACTAATTTTGACAAATTTGAAACTTCAGCAGATAATTTTCACATGTCTCATTCAATATAGAATTTCATGAATCTGATAGTAAATATCTCGTGAAAATAATTCTATAAAATTTAGAAAATTTTCAAAGTTGCCATATTTTTTGATTTGTTTGATTTATGTTAAAGTTATATGCAACTCTGTTCAAAAATAACTTTTTATTGGTTTTTTTTTTTGTTAAAAAAGAAAGGTTTTTGCTTTGTTAAAAGTAAAATCAATTTAATACAGTCTTGAAGATGGAACCCTCAGTGCACGAGTGTCACTCGTTCATGAAGTGCTACTGCTGGTTTGATTTGATATTATTTCGGACTGGAGACATTAAGAACAGAGTGAATTGTACAGCTGTGTTCATTGGGAGGCAACTTGTATTGAATGCATTTATTAAATGCATCTCTCCCCGGTACTCGCCATCTTCCAACAGTCACTGTGAGTTTAACTTCGAAGCAGCCAAGATATTCAGTGTGGGTTAGCTGTTCACAGAGAAAGTTTTGTACAGATGTTTTATCTTTGTGAACTTACAGTAATACATCCTACTCCATCCAGCAACAGTTGAGGTTCTTGGTGCAGTTTCTTATTTGTTGTCACTTGATGTAGGAGTTTTTTCAGTGCATTTGAAAAACATAATTACCTAGGAAGTCTTAATGGCATAAATAAATATGCCTTAATAAACTTTTATATTTCTAATCAACGGAAAAAAATGCAGTGCTAGTATGTCAAGTAAAAAATGGATAGAGCTGCATTTTATGAGAATTAGGTGGTGTCATTATATTTTCTGGCACCAGTGTACCATTTGGTTTTCTGTAAATAATAAACACTAACAAAGGATTTTCAGAGTTATCAGTGTGTTGTAAAGTTTAATGTTTGTTCAGGTAATTGTGGGATGCTTTTGCTGTGGGAAATCTGGCAAATGCCAGGTAAAGTTTGTGGGTGTTAAAATGTGGCTTTTTATAAAAGAGAGAATTGTTATGGGATCTTTCTATTGTGTCAAAAATTTCTAGGTAGGCAAGGGCAAACATAGCATTGTATATAACATTGAAATTGCTTGGTAAGTTTGGTGATGTTTTTCTAAGTTTTTTAACTGTTATAGGAGATGGTTTAGCATTTGGCAGATGTACTGGAAGAGCAATATGTTGTCAGAACATTACCTTCTGTGCCTAGGGTAATATTTTCAGTAATATCGCAAACACCAGCTCGTGGCACTAAAAGCAGAGTTGTATTCGTGTTTTAATTTGTAGATAAGATAATGAACATGGAACATGTTTAAAAGTTGTCTTTCAAATAAGTACCAAACACAAAAGTTAATTTATCCTTCCAGTGCCTGACTAAAATACTATTTAAAACAAAAAAGAAATTTCTCTATTTTTCACTATAGTAAATAATCCCATGTAGTTTTCTGTCTGTAGATTTATTCATTTCTATTTCATTGCTCAGTTCGTGTGCCTGCGGGACAAAGTTTCCCTTCACTGTATCTTCTGTTGCGACAGTTAATTCAAATAAATGCAGAGGTATTCTAAGACTGTGGCCTACTAACTTCTACATTCTCCTACATCCCTCCTCCAATTCATTAATAATTTCTACAAACTTTAATCTAGTGTTGTGTGTGCATTATCTCGAGTCACCTCATAGCATGGAGTCTTCCTTAATTTGATCACTGGTGCTACTTTCTGAACATCGAGCCTTTCACAGGTATGTGTTGCACGCTGTAGATTTGGTTTCCCCTTTTCCTCCCTGTTGTATGCATGCAATTGAAGAACAACTTGTCATTTCAAGATATTGCACTTTTTTAAGGAGAAAGTATACCTGTTGTTGATAAATGCTATATTAAATTTTGACTGGGATGATGCAAGTAGCTTTCTCCTTTATGCTGGAGTTCTTGGATTCAGTTCTTGATGCAACCATTGTTTGTGGTTTCCTTAAATCAGCAGCAGTAATTCATTTTTATTGCTGCCCAATAAAGTCTCAGTATGAAATAGTTTATTTTCTAGTTTCAGATAAATTTTATACACATAATCTTCCTTAATAAATGTATTCCATTGATTATCGTCTTTGAATATCTTCTCAATTGCTTTCAACATGCTTAATGGGAAAAATGTTCTTCTTGCAAGTTTTTTCAGGTTTAGAAACCTCTAAATTTGTTGTTGCCAAGAGGATTCAATTTGAATTATTCCATAAGGAAATTTGTTGGACAATTTTCTTCATCTGTTTATCTTCTTTATTTCAGACCATTATAAAGGTGACATATGTTGTATAGCATGCTACATTTCTTTTGTCTTGGCTTGGTACCATATGGTAAAATTAAAAATATATTAACAGACTGGTTTTTTGACAGTAGCATGTTGAGTCTTTCATTGTTTCTCATATTTGACTCTTAGCACATATCTCAAATAAATATACATAAGATACTCCTTTCAAAATAATACAAATTGCCTTAGGACAATTTAATCTTATCGCTATTTAGATCAGTTATTGGTAGAGATGACATTTTATACCCATTTTCCAGGCCCATGTTGCTAACATGTTAACTAATTTCTTCTCGTAAAACTCAGTTTAATCATTTTTAAAGTCGATAATCCCTTTGCTGCAAACTATGAGTCAGGTTCCTGTTAAATTTAATTTATGTGCTAAGAATTTCCAATACACAAAAAAAATCTGAATTTTTTACAGAAGAAAGGTTCTTCTAAAGAGTTTTAAATTTTTGTAAAGGTATTCTTAATTCTGTTGAGAAACACCCCCTTCTTGCAGTAGGAAATAAACTATTCCTTAGAATGAATTTCATCCTTCAAATTTCTTGTAAATTATGTTCACCATTGAGATTTTGTTGGGTAGCTCTGTAGTCTTGTAGTGAAAGTTACCTTCCAATGTGATGAGTTTTAAAACCTTACATAGTTAAATCCTTTTAGTTACATCTGTATCTGTTCTATCTGCCCATCCTTTTTTCCCCCCTTGAAATTTAATAGAGCCAACTTATGTATTATAAGCAGTGTAGCAGATGGGATCCTTTATTAACCTTACACAATAGCCTTATATTTGAAGAACATTGTTTTCATTGGCCAAGAACTGTGAAAAGCAGAGTTGTAATTGCATTTCCTCATTTATGTACAACTTTGTTAGTAACAACACCATTATGTTGTTTTAGGAATGGATGAAAGCATGGATTTATGCAAAGATGTTTTGTAAACCCTCACTGTACCCAAATTGTGTAGCAAAGTAGAACAGAATGTTGGAGGCCTAGATATCTTAATATTCCAAAGCTAAAATTATCATTTTTGTACAAAGGGGAAGAGAAAATAACTTATGTAAACATTTGATTGGATAATGTGATGTGCATGTTGCAGCTGTATTAGATTCAGGTATACGAATTGCTCATTTTCTTCTTATCTCTATCTTGTTACCTTATCACATACGGTAGAGCACCAATTATCTGTAACATTCGAGGACAATGGTGTTTAGATAACAGATCATTAATGAACAAATTTGCACCATTTCATAGGAGGAATATGAAACCAAAATAAATGTATTACACACTGTACCAAGTAGCACTTACGGCAAGTAGGATAACACAAAATTAATAGTACTAACTTTTTTGACATCCTGTCCCGAAAACATACAGATTTGAATTTAGCACCTGGAACACTTTATCTGTATTCAGATAATTGATGCTCTGCAGTAGCAATTATTTGGCATTTGTAATATGTTGAACAAACATTTTGTTCGTTTGAACAAGGATAGAGAAAGTAAGATTGACAGATATCAAAGCTTGAGATGAGAGGTTTAATCCTCCATTCTTCACTAATAGCTAACCTTTTCTATCCTTTTTCAAATTCATACTGCTCTGTGGTATTTCCTGTTCCATTACTATGTCATAAATGATTTTATAGTATCTGGATAGATAGAAATAACTAAAAGCCACAGCTCTCCAAGAGCAAAGTTAGCAAGGGGATGAACTAACGCTGTGTAAACACGCAACAGTCAAATGTTCAGGGCATGCCATTAACTGTATTGTGGTCAGTATTATTACCCCAAGGTTACTTGTCTATGGAAAACAGTCTTCAGATTTTCTACACCCATTTAAATGTTTCTTTCAGAGGAAAAACGAGGCTGCTCATCTGGCAAGGGGAAATGAAATACCTGTGCATCCTTGGTGGTAGATACCACCAGGTTGTAACTCAATATTATCTTTTTTCTTTAAGAAAAATGTTGTACTTTTACTCGAATTTCTAGTCTCATTCCCTGTTGCCTGGTCTTTACTCAAGAGTCCTAGCTACACCCCTCCATCAGCATCAAGCAGAGCTGACTAGATTTTGACATACATAATTTACTGGCCTACATTCCTTTCTGGTAGCTTTATTTGTAACAATATATAATTTTGTCTAAGTATTAAACATAATGGTTGAATTTTTAGACATTTGTGGATTATGGACTCCTATCTCATATCAACCATCCAACATTTGACTTGCCCATTTAGACCAGTATCACTCATGATAAACATGTAATGTGGCTTGATTCCACTTCCAACACATCGGCAATGTATGGCTATTATCAGTCTAGTCTCAGTAGGCCCTAAATTGAAAGAATAAAGAAAGGATTGGTTTCTTATGTATAAGATCTTGGTCCAACCACAATCATTTCTAGGCAGAAATTTTTTACATTTTGAGAAAATACATTGATCAAATTATTTTTTAATGTCACAGTAGTTAAGCATATCATGGGTATAATTCTACTCACAATTGGCTGCTCTAGTTCAGTGATGAGATTTTTTAAAATTATGATGGAGGATATATCCCAGTAACAATTTCCCTACTTGCCTATTTTCGCATTACTCTTTCAGTATTTGAGATAAATTGTTTAACCTTTACGTCAATTATTTATGCCTCGCTACGGCTCACTTAATGACAAGAGAAACTTTTCCCAATCCCTTTATACTTGAAATCAAGTTCCATGTACAATTCGTATTTCTTCCACAAACATCCAAACAGGATTCATCACCAACTGTGTCCTTTCCTTCATGCTATTCTTTTCATTATAGTTCTAGTTCATTGATGAGATTTCTATTAATGTTCTTTTTTCACTCTGTTCCAGCTAAGCCAAGTGCGTGGAGGTATTAGGTTCTCGAAGCCTCTGTCACTGCCGGGTGTCGTCGTCGTCACAGGTTACGTTCGTCTCGACTGTTTTTTCACCCCCAATTGTAGTTATACTGCAAGTTTAACAGTGTGAAGAACTGGATAAATGTGTTATCTTTTACTGGTATGTACAATTCGTTAAAGCAGTGCTAAATAGTCAACAGCGCAACTGCCAAGTTTATAGCCTACTGTTATCGGTGTGTGAATGAACAATCTGCTGGTAAGCCCTGATGAACTGGAGTTGACTTGAGGTATTGTTGTAGTTGTGGAAAGGGGGCAGGGAAGCTTCTGGGGTTAATCTCCTTTTTTCTTTCTCCAAGTCAGTGATTTCTGGTTGCTAGGCTATATCTACTGTAAAGAAATCCTTTTTAATTATAAGTTTTATCTGCTTGTTATATTTTACATTTTTCTAGGCTTTTTATTGCTGAGAAAATGCTAAATTTAACCTTAAAGAAACAATGTTATGTGTTAAACTAGAAATTTTATAATGCTTATTGAAATGAAATGTGTACTGCAATTTGTAACCTTTGATTGTTGAAGTTATTTATTTTATTTGTCATGAACACCATTTTTTAGCAACACAGTACAAAGCTATAAAGCTGTTGTATATTGCAAATGTGTCACCAGTCATTTTCATCAAACTGGAAATTCTGTTACAAGTTCCAGTACACTTATTAAAATATATTTGTTCATATATGTTTGAACAAAGTTCACTCCTTGTTATCAGGACTGCAATTAGTAGACAATTTAGTATAATTTTTTTTAAAATAATTTCATTATCCATAGAAGATAAATATCCTGCTGAAAAATAAAGCTAATAATATATATTTTGAAACTGCTGTTGTGGGTAGTGAATATTAACTGCAATCAGATCGGTTAGGTTGCTCAACAATCACAAAGCTATATTGAAATTGTTTGGTTTATTATTACGGCTGCACGACTTCAAACAACCAGTAACTATAGTTGAAAGTGATTGCTGTGGAAATCACTAGAGGTTGAGTGGCTTGGCACATACATCATCGCTACATTAACAACTTAACTATCACTGGTCTAAAATAAACATTGTATTCTCATCATAAAGCTTTTCTTGTAAATTTCAAATTGTGAAGAACAGAGCATCGTCCAGTAAATACGTTTATTGAGGTTACACAGTTTAAAGAAAATATCCTACTATTGTGGCATTTATTTTTTAAGCATTTCGGTGACACGTAAGTGCCAGCAGGGGATAGATCACAGCGTCTATAGTCTTTTTGTTCTCATTTCAGATTTTTGGTGCGAGGTAATAGTGAACATAGAGATTTTTTACAGCATTTTTAACGTCAAAATGTACTCTCATTTAGCTTGGAGTAACTAAAATCTAAATTGGTTAGACTTTTTCCTTACACTAAAAAATTATTCCAACTTTTATTAAAAATTGATCCCATAATAATCATTTTTAATTTAGAATTCTTACCAAATTAAATTACTTTTATTTTGTTCTGCATAATCATCTATGTGCCTTTGTTTTGTCATATCAGCAATAGCAATAATCATGTGCTCAGTAATCTTATACAGTAGTTAAAATGACAATCATTTGCGCAATATCTTCTCAGGATTAATTTCCATCTCCTCTGACTGACTGTTGACACTACACGTTGATTTAAGTTTTGCCTTCTGTGCAAGGAAAAAGTGCTATTCATCAGAAAATCATTGTGTGAAATTAGTAATTGTACAACTGTGATATCTCCTACAAGCTAACTGCTGGCACTATTCTGAGGTAACATTTTGAATGTAGCATTCTCGTTTTAAAAGAAAGTATATATGTAAGTAAATATAATGTATTGTTGGAAGAATGTTATCTTGTGCTTTCAGTAATAAGATTATATATATTGATATGTATAAATAAAGTACATCTCAAATTTTTTATTTTGTTGTTTTATTCAGTATTAGCTTAACAGAAGTGGAAAATGTTTTAAATGAATACTACCTTAACATGGTAATTTGAAACTTGTACTCATGTTTGTTTTAAAGGGCAGGTTATAGTTTGTAGAACTTCAAAACCTGTATTTGATACCCACAGTTTGGGTTCAGTACTACCCAAAGAAATTAGAGCATCCCAGTTTCCTTACTTCTTTGGTATATGTCCTTGTCAACCTCTTCAATAAATGTATTATTCTCAAACCTTACTTTATTTTCAAATTATATGCCTAGATATTTTATGCCTTTAATAATCAATTCCTCCTTTACCTTATATTCATACAAAACCATTATTTTTCTATGTATATATCTAAAAAGCTGACTCTTTATGGCCCTTCATGCTAACCTACACTGCCAAAATCTGCCTCTAGTTGTTCACAACCCTCTTCTGTTTTAACTCGCTTTTAACATATCATTGGATTGTTAAGAAAAAAGGTGCTATAAGCTTCCATAAGGCAGCTATCTCTTTCTATTGTTGAAGAAGGGTTATGAGCACAAAAATTTCATTGCTCTGTGTCTACGCATTTTGCCAAATGTCCACACCACAACTGGCTTCTACTTTGGTAAACGATTATTCTCCTATCCAAATACATATACCATTGCTAATTTCTGATTCTACAACCATCATTCAACAGAATAATGAATGAAAATACTACCATATGGTACACCTAAATTCTCTTTCAATAATGCAATTCCGAGCCTAACACTTACCTGTATTCCTCAACCCAGGAAATTACTTTTTCATCCACCCCATGGTTTTTACCATATTTACATCTTTTTGTGACTATCTTTTGTAAAATTCCTTGGAGAGATTCAGTGCTATACTATAAACTTGGCCTCCCTTATCTTCGACTGAAATATCTTGCACATATTCCACTAATCGAGATAAATAATGTCTCCAAAATCCATGTTGCTAATTAACAATCCACTTTCTTTCCTCACAGGCAATGATTTTGTGGTTGGATATAGTTTCTCATCTTACCTGTCACTGATTTCAAACCAATTGGCCTGTGTAATTATCAATCTTTAATGTCTACCATTAACATACCATATTGGCTGTGATTAGATAACACTGGAGAATACATAAGAAATATTTCACATGCTGCTTTTATTTATACCCATTTTGCGAGTCCACAAAAGTTTCGAGTGTGAGATGCTGGTTAGATTAATATCCTGCTATTATTGCACAATCCGTAATCGCCCAACTATACTGGTTTCATCTGACTTTTAAATTTTACTGGCGAGCAATTTATGGGAACTGTCATAAAGTAACTTTCAATTTAAACTATACTGTTTCACATATGAAATATGTTTCTTCTTGTTTCAGGCTCTAATTACACAAACCTTAAGAGCTGAAATTTATATTTTTGCATAGAGTACGCATCTGGATGACATTACATTTTTTCAGATCATTGTCAGAGTAGAGGCTAGCTACAGTTTGCACTAGGCACTGCATGTTGCCCGTAGCAACAATACATAGTTGTGGAGAAGCTCCCAGTAGGGAGGAAACATTAAACGACAGTAAGGGCAAGGTCGACCATGTGCTACAATTCAGTTTTAAGATCATTATCTTGCTGTAAGTGCCTGAAGATGTCCAACCAGCACAGAACTTGCAATGGCTAAAGACCTCACAGCAACCTCTGGGTCTCCTGTTGGACATTATAATGTTGACTTTGAGAGGTACGTTTGTATGCATGGTGCATTCCCCTCTCACTCGTCTTGTTTATTGTGATTGCATCCTGAAACAGTGGGTTTTTGTCCCTTTCACGAGTGAGTCGTGACTTGTCCTGAGGTGGAGTCTGTGGCGTGCCTCTGGAACACATTATGCTTTTTCAGATCATTGTCAGGTTAGAGACCAGCAACAGTTTGCACGAGGTGAAAGACAGACATATGGCATTATGTTAGGAAGACGTACCCGACTACATGTACTGCAACAGGTGCTGTTTATAGGGATGATATTCTGCAACAGTATGTGTGACTTTTTCATGGTATACATGGACCTTAGTTACATCTGACGGATGATGATGGCTATGCACACTGGGCTGGCCTGGTGGACAAGAAGGAAATCGCCACAGAGCGTGGTGGGTGAACTGTTAACATTCTGGCCTCGCATTCAGGAGGATACCGATTCGAATCCCCATCTGGACATCCAGATTTGGGTTTTCTATGGTTTCCCCAATTCATTACTACAGTCAAATGTTGGGATGTTCCTTCAAAAAGTCCATGGCCAAATTCCTTCCTGTTCCTTGTTCCCAGTCACATCTCACCTCTAATGACCTCGATGAGGCATAAAGCCATAAGTAGGGGAAAAAAAAGGAAAATCACCTGGCACTAAATCCAATGACAATGTATGCTGAAGGATTGCAGTGCTAACACCGTCACCATGGATTGTTGTCGACTTCCAGCAGGTGCTTTTCCAGAAATTGGATACATTTAATTTAATTGCAACAGAGTGTACCCTCCACTGGCAATTTCCCTACATATCAATTTTCCTCCTTTCTTGTACCTGCTTACTTTTTTCCTCTGTAAATGTTAATCTTAAATTCTTTAAGAGTTTTTGGCAAATTATTAATTACTTTAGTTGGTAATTTATTTCAATCCCTTACCCCCATGTACAAAAGAAACCTTTCCCACACCCTTATGTCTGAAATTGAGTGCACCCCTTATTTGTTTCACCAATACCTTTCCATGCCTTATACACCCCCACCACTCTCTTCACCCTCCTCCTGTCTTCCAGTGAATCCCATTCCAGTTCCTTTGTCATATGAGTAACTTATTGTGTGTTCTGCAGTAATTCCTAGAGGCAAATCTTGCAGCCGTTCTTTGCCCCCTCCAACACCTGCATTTGATACCCAAAATGGGAGTCCCATACTACACCACCAAATTCAAGCATTGATCTGCCCAAAGTTTTGTAACCCAATTTTCACTCTTCTGTGGTACATCCCCTCTCCAATAAATGAAGGATTTTGAAACCTTTTCCTACCACGTGTCCAATGTTCTCTGCCCAGTTGAGTTTATTATCAAATATTATGGCAAGGTATTTACATTTCATGTCTTCACCAGGCAATTTTTACACCACCTTATAATTATAATCAAACTTTAAATTTTTATCTGAGTATCTAGTAAGCTGAATCTTATTTGCATTTATCTTCATCCCATATTGACCTACATAGCTAGAAATTCTGTCCAGATTACCTACAGCTGTTCAGTCTTCTGTTCTGATCCTATTACATAACATTGTCATCTGCAAACAGCTTAACATCTGACAGTAAACCATTAACACAATCATTCATTACAATGGTCCCAATGCATTTCCACTTCTTTTGATACTTCATATCCTACCTCAACTTTTTAAGAATTCTTCTACCCAAATCACTTTTTCATCTTGCGTAGTTTTATATCTATCTCATTAACTTACCTACCTCTGATGTCAAACTGATTTTGACCCTATTTATTCCCGCTCTTTACTTTTCCAGTCCTCTGGTAAGCAAAAAGTGTCCAAACCCATTCTAAATAGTGTTTAAAGATATGTTACAATGTTGCATCCTGCAATCTAGAAGACATCCGTAGTAAAGTTATCTATGCCAGCTCCTTTATGTTTTTGTTGCTTTCTTAGTTCCTCGATAGTATCCTCAGGTTGAATTTCAAATTTTGTTGTCTGACCATTTCTAACAGTGCCAACAAGCTCAACCTCTGATTTACACCCATCCAATCCTGAATCGTAGCCTCTAATGGCCACATCTAACCAATTACTTAATTTCTCTGCCTTTTTCAAATGCTCGGTAACTTTTTAACTAATCTTATCTATAATTGTCAGAATACTTTCCTTTCCATTCAGTTTTCAAAAATAACCGTAGAAGTTTCTAGATGCATCAGGAAGCAGTCCCCGTGCATTGATAGTATTTTTGTAAACCTATCTTCAGCTTCCTTCTTTGCTGCTAATAATTCATTGTTTAGTTTTTTCAAGTGTTCCTGCCTTGCTGTACCTTTATCAGTCCCTTTAACCTCCTCACCTCCATAACATAGTATTTAGGTTCTGTATTTTATTTTCTGTTTTGGTATAAATAATTCTTCACCTGTTTTTTGTTATCACCTTGAACTTTTCCCCACTTCAACCTTCCTTCCATTTGCTGAACCTTTCTCTGAAATCTCTTGAGTTATAAAATTTGTGACATATTATAATTGTGAATAAAATTTTCTCGGGTAGCTAGCCGAGTTAGTCCATCGTTTGACCACGACGTTTCGGCGGTCACAATCTCTGCCGCCATTGTCAAGTGACTGCTGCCGGTAGGTTATTGAGGTGCTTATATATCACGCGAAGTCCGCGCTACGTCATCATTTTTCCGGTCGGCCAATGGGTAGTGACGGGAAACGTTGGCCACTAGCGGGAAGCGTTCCTATTGGCGGAAGCCATTAGCTGCTGGTGGGTTCCGCTGATTGCTGGCGCGCAAGAGAGGTGCGTGTTTCCCAGTTGTCCTGCTGCACTCTCATTTTCTGGATTGCTGGGCTCCAGGCTTTACTTATCTGAAATCCAGTATCTCTGTTAACGAGGTCCTTCGAGATACGAATTTCGATAGCTTCCGAGAAAACACTGTCCCAATAACCTCTCGTACGCGCAAGAATTCTTGTTGCTTTGAAATTAAAGCCATGTCCCGTGTCAATACTGTGTTCAGCAACCGCTGACTTGTCGATCTGGCCCAGGCGGACGTTGCGCGCATGTTCAGCGCACCTCGTTAACAGAGATACTGGATTTCAGATAAGTAAAGCCTGGAGCCCAGCAATCCAGAAAATGAGAGTGCAGCAGGACTCCTGGGAAACACGCACCTCTCTTGCGCGCCAGCAATCAGCGGAACCCACCAGCAGCTAATGGCTTCCGCCAATAGGAACGCTTCCCGCTAGTGGCCAACGTTTCCCGTCACTACCCATTGGCCGACCGGAAAAATGATGACGTAGCGCGGACTTCGCATGATATATAAGCACCTCAATAACCTACCGGCAGCAGTCACTTGACAATGGCGGCAGAGATTGTGACCGCCGAAACGTCGTGGTCAAACGATGGACTAACTCGGCTAGCTACCCGAGAAAATTTTATTCATTTACAACGCCGAGAAAATCTCCAGTCTTACATATTATAATTGTACCTATTTCCCCCTTCAATTTTGCCACTGGTTTATTGAATCCTCTAATATCAATCAGAACTGCTTTATGATCACTTATATCTTCATTTACTTGATTCCCCACGAGGTTATCATCAGGCTTTATTAGGAAGATATCCAACATGTTTCAGCGCCTTGTGTTTTGTTCTACCTCTTTCCTTTCCTTACTAAGGTATTTGCAAAAAATCTCTTCCGTTGTGTTATTAATCTTATTTCCTACCCAGTTGACACATGGTAAATTTAAATACCCACCAATAATGACTATTTTACACTTACCTCTGAACCTTCATCATTCATACTACCACTACGATAAGCAGCCAATACTCTGATTTTTTTTCTTCACCCCAGAAGTCTACTAGTAACTTATGGTTATAATCTGTTAACACCAATGAACTGTAGTAATCTTTTGCTAACCAATATAAATTACCCCCACCAATTGCTGCTCTATCTGCGTGGTATATGCTGTAACCATCGGGGAAAACATCTTTGTCTACTACTACTTTTAACCAAGACTCTACCTGTATAATTACTTATGGTTCATGTATCTCTCTAAGTTTCCATATTCTGTTACTTTGTGCAGTAACTGGATTTGTGATATTTTCATTATTAACCCCCATCTGTTATTGTTTCATAAGCTTAATTAGCATTAGTGATTTTTTCCCCCCTATGCATCTACAATCTGTATCCCTTTGATCACTTATTTTTATCCCCTCACCAGCAGCCTCTAAATATACAGTAAAAAACACAGTCCTGCCCCCAACATAAATGGAAGTGGATTTCCTTAGAGCTTAATCTAACAACTCAGAAAGTATTCCCTTCCCCCTTCTATTTAGATGTAGACCACGCCTAGTGATACTCCACCTAATAGTGGTGTCCACAGACACCACTCCCCAAGCAGTACCAACATTTTCACATTTATTCTCCTGACATCGTGGTTCAACTGTGGTCAGTCATGGTGACTTAGGATCTTCATGAGTTCAATCCTGGTCTGTTGCACCTTGTTCACCACTTTCCTTGGGTCACTCTATACTATAGCTCGCATGTCTATTCTGTGCACTTCACACTATCACTACTCTGTCTTTAGTAATGTTCTAGGTTTTAAAAAACATAATACCTTGTGCCTATCTGATCATGCAAAAGGGGGCCAACACCTCTCCTATAGCTGCTACCTAGAAGCAGAACCTTTTTCTTTCTATTTTTTTTTTTTTTTTTTTTTTTTTTTTTTTTTTTTTTTTTTTTTTTTTTTTTTTTTGCATGCCTCTGTGCCTGCTGCATCTTTACCTGCCCCCACCATTACATGAGACTCTTCCCCTCCTGACTGTGGTAAGAGATCAAACCTATTTCTTCCCAAAATTTCTGAAGTGCCTGGATTTTTCAGCCTGTTAACCAGCTTACAATCATGCTCCCCACTAAACCCACTATCTCCCTGTAAGGTATCTATCAAATTTTGTAACTGCGTGATAGAATTTTATTTCCAGAACCACGATTTAGATTGAATACTAGTATTGCATTTCATTTCTATAGTTAGTTTCTATGTTTCTTTGAGCTAGAAAGCAGATTTTTTTATAGATTTTCAAGATAGTATTTTCAATTTCAACATTCTTCAGCATTCGCCTGGAATAGGATTAAGGATTGCGAAAGTTCGTATCTAAATTATTTATTTTTCGGTTAAAATATTAAAGTTACGAAATTTTGCATAATAACAAAAGTTAAAGTTTACTTCACGATCTAACTATTTGTAAAATTTCAGAGTGATTGAATTATTTTTATAGTCAAGGTCAAATTAGATGATGCAATGATTTCAGACATGCTATCTGATATCTGATGAGCCCGCCAGAAACTACCCATGTGAATGAGGAAAAGAGCCGTTTCCCACAGTTCGTTAGAGAGCAGAGTCACCAGGGATCTTCGAGAAGCGGGGAGCGCGATGTAATAGACTCGTGTGTTCAGTTAGTTTGCCAGGAACTGCGAACTCCATAACATGTAGCTCAGTAGGCCTGCAAGTTTCATACTAAGCACTGTGGTGCAAAAGTTTTACTTTGGTATAATGTAGGTTTTACTACAGTGCAGTTTTGAAATAACATTACTCCTAATGGGGCCTTGGGATTTCTTAAGTGTCGGTAACTGGCTAAAAAAGTGCCATAACAGAAGCGTGTGACGAACTTTTCCATATGTACTTTCCAGTAATAATCAGTATAAAGTGAACTTTGGGGTGTGGTCTGGCTCGAACGGTTAATCGAACTTGCAAAGTTTTCTTCTGTTAACTTGTCCTATCGACTGTACAGTTTTTGACTTTATAAAATCTGAAGAATAGACTTTCACCTTTCCTTAGCTTTTGGTTTAAATAAGTTATGTGGCGACCAGGTTATAATATTTAAGTCAGAACTGTAACATCCAAGGCTACGCACGGTCAGAGCTAAGATTCAAGCTTTATGCAGAACCCCACTGCAAGCTTTTTCCCTTACATCCCCTTTCTGCATCTAGTGTCCGAGCCTCAAGGGCCCTGAACCTCGTGCAACTTCGATAGTTTCGTCCATTCTCCCGATCTTTTTGTCCCTAATATAAAGTGGCCCCTCATTTAGTTCCTGTGTTCTCTCTCCACTACATATCTAATGAAACCACTTTTTACACTCAGCCAACATTATTCACCAAGAACCTATGACATGCACCACAGTTTCCAGGCATGATTTTCCCCAAATACTTCTAGCATCTTCTAAACGGCCTGACAGCTTGGGGAGCTGTTGTGCATCCTGTATTGCTATGCAAGGTCATCACAGTCTATATTGACGTTCCGTATGCCCTGGCAGAAAGGATACCATGCACGGTCAGTGCCACCCTCTGATCCACGTCTGGTTTTCCTGTATATCTTGTATCACTGTGTCAGGCGTGACCCCTTTTAGTGCATTATCGCCATGCCCAACGTGTTTTTGTGGATCTTATGAAGATGAGTGTATTGCACCTCAAACTTTTTGGATGAATTACAAAAATAATAGAAAGCAAGTATCTGTCAAATAATAATTTACTCTGGTACTATTAACCAAAAGGTGCATAACATAGAAAATTATAGAATGACAAATGGTGGTATAGTATACACTTATCAGTAAAAACTTACAGATGTTAATTTACTACATTTGTTATCAACATACAATTTTTATTAACGCTGTATACCTGCCAATCCTAAAGTAGCCAGCATAAGTAAGAACAGATTAAAGAATTTTTTGTACTGTATATAACATGGTTGTATTTCAAGGGTAATATGCATATCAGTATAATAATGTTCGTTTTTTTAACACTATGCATTAAAAGTAATTGGTAGAACAAACAAACATTCCCTCTATAGGCCGCATTTAGGCTTTGTGTGTCTCTAGGCTATCCATGTGGTGTGCGCCCCTGTCGGCAGTGGTGTAATATTTTTTTTAGCTCTACTGCTATCCTAGGTGGGGCGCCCACAGGCTGTGGTGTGAGCCCCTTGGCTGCAGCCTTGTAAATAAGACTAAGTAAAATTAATCCCGCTATGCAAACTTGAAAACGAGCACCATTCATTGTGCAGTAAAAACCAAGTATATATGATAAACTGAATAGTTATGTTATGTGGCGTTAAAGCGCTGGTTCTGGGCTTGGCTGAACACTGCCACAGGAGTTAGACAGTTCAACATAAGAGCTTTCTGGGGAACATACAACAGGAACAAACACTAGTTGTACACGCAACGACCAATTTCGATTGAATATTTCAGTCGTCTACGGCATATCGGGATATTGGATTGGTGGCTAACCAGGACTCGGAAACTGGTAAGATACATTCACTATATAACTATAATGCTTATTTCACGGACTCTGCCTAGAAAAAAAATAAAAAAACACTAGGCTCAATCCAGATAGAGTAAAATGTTGTATTTTGATGGGACAGAGTATCACAGCAATTCAGCTGTGCTCGACAACTGCTGTAAGAACTGGAGCCACATTTCCTGTCATCCAAAGATTACATATACCAATGGCTGCGATTTCAATCTCCTAAAAAAATCTCTCTAAATTTATCAATTTTGCATTTACCTCCGCAAGGTATCTTAATTCATGTCTTCTACTACGCCTTTCTGAATATGATAAAAGGAAATTGAGCAGAAAAGAAAGAAAAAAAAATTCTCATTATTCTGAGGAAGAAGGGGGAAAGAAACACTTATTCCTAAATAGAAAATAAAGAGAAACTAGACGACCCGTGGGAGGGTCTAAATCAGATAATGATCTTAACAACACAATTAGAAATGAGCAGACCAAAAACTTTGAAATTCAGCCAGAGGATATCATGAAGGAACTAAGAAAGCTGAAAAAACATAAAAGTGCTGGTGTAATTGATATTACTATAGATGTCTTAAAGCTAGCAGATGTGACATTGTACCTTATCTTGAATTATTATGTAAATTTAGTCTGGATACTTGCTGCATACCAGAAGACTAAAAAAGTGTTATTGTAGTGGTGGGTACATAAAGGAGGGGTAAGAAATAATCAGAAATTATAGGCCCAATCAGTGGTAGGTAAATTAATGGAGAAACTGATATATAACTAAATCAGAAATATATGTGAGGAGTGCAAGTGGTTTTCAAGTAGGCAACATGGCTTTAGGCAAGGATATTCAAGCGAATCTCAGTTGGTGGGATATATGCAAGATATTTCAGACGAAATGGACAAGGGAGACCAAATTGATAGATTAGGACTTGATCTTTCAAAGGCTTTTGACAGATTGAGCCATAAAAGGGTAGGAAATAAGGTAAAAACTATCGGAGTGGATAAAAAAAAATTATTTTCTGGGTAAAAGAATTTTTTAAAGCTAGAAAACAGAAAAGTTAACGTAGAAAATGCCAGGGGCGGATCCAGGATTTTGGTTTGGGGGGGGGGGGGGGGGCTTGGCATGAATGAAATTTGGTTCAGAGGGCTTGCTTCAGTGGATTTTGGTTTTGGGGGGTGCTTGAGTCGGCCCTTAGGGTGGTCTTTATAGCCTTCTTGGGCCTCAAATCCGTAGAGCTAAAAATAAAAGTCTCCAAAATTACAGTGGCGGGGGTGGACTTAGATACTTTTGGGGGGGAGTTTGAGCCCCCTAGCCCCCCCCCCTGGATCTGCCCCTGAAAAATGCAGTTTCAAAAGAAGTGAAAGTAAAAATGAAGTACCTCAGGGTAGCATATTGGAACGATTGCTATTCATTATTCTGACGCATAATTGTGTTAATGGTTTACTATCAGAATTAGATTGTTTGCAGATGACATAATGCTATATTAAAGGATCAAAACGGTAGAGAACTGTAAACAGCTGCAGGGTGATCTGGACAGGGCTGGCCCTAGGATTTTTGGGGCCGGCCCAGGTTAAGCGTTCTTAGTAGTCATATAACCAGTTTTTTGTTTTTTAGCTCTACAACTTGCCGAGCAGATTGGACAGATTCTTGGCCTAGGGGGCCCCTACAGCCGCTGATCAGGCCCCCCCATCAGATAACAGGCCCGGGTTACATTTGACCCCCCCCCCCCACCCAATGCCAATCCTGGAACGGGATATCTAGTTGGGTTGGTAATAATGGGATGAAGATAAATGCAAAGAAGAGTGAACTCTAAACATAATTACAGATATAAAAAAACTAAAGGTTTATTATGATTATAATGTGGGGAACAAATGTCTTGCTGATGACATGAATTGCAAATATCTTGGCATTACATTTGATAACAAGATTAATTAGGTAGGACACATTGGACAGGTAGCAGGAAAAGGTTTAAAATTCTGCACTTGTTGGAGAGAGTGATGAGGGGATTTTTATGAGAGAAGTAAAGGAATTGGGTTACAAAACTTTGGTCAGACCATTGCTTGAATATGGTAGTGTAGTATGGGACCCACATTTTGAATATCAAAAATAGGAGTAGGAGTGGGTGCAAAAAAAAAAGGGCAGCTAGATTTGTTTCTGGAAATTATTGCAGAATGCAATCAGCAACAAATATGGTAAGAGAGCTGAATTGGAAGATAGGAGGAGGGTGAAGAGGGTCATAGGAGTGTACAAGGCGTATATTGATGATGAGGCATGGAAAGGTCTTGGTGTAAGAATGAAAAGTAATGCATAGAAAGGAAAAGATGACAATGACCACATGCTGGCACTCGATTTCAGGCACAAGGCTGCAGGAAGATTTTCTTTTTTTAGGTAAGGGTGTCAGGGATTGGAATAAGTTACCAAGAGAAATGATGAATAATCTATCTGAAACGTTGAAAGAATTTAAAGTTAAAATTTGTAGAGGGTAAATGTAGGTGGGTGCAGGAAAGGGAGAAGATGGGTATGTAGGGAAATTGCAACCGGAGTGTGCGCTCCATAGCAGCTTTAATTAAATTAATTTTCATAAAAAAATGATACAGTTGGTACTGAAGTTTAAGTGCCATTCAATTTTGATTCGACTTTGTAAACATAATTATAGGTATAGAATGTTGCATTACAGGTACAACGTAAGTAATTTTTTTGTACTGCAGTTCCGACATATTTAAACAGTGGGTTGTACCTTCACTTCTGATTCTAGACAAATATGATAGTACTCGCTAAGACTAAACTGATAACTTTTCAATATTCTTCAGCTATTCAGCGCATTCTTCAAATTTCTCAACAGTGAGTACATTGTCTTAAAAAGTTCTCAATCGGAAGATTGCCTTAACTGGTGATTTTGGATTGGATTTTTAAGTACACAAAGGTATCCTCACTGTCAGCAGTTAATATAACTGGATTCTTTTAAGAACAAAACCTCAAATGCCTAGAAACCAGTGTGTTCATGTTTCATTATAAACTGAAATTATTCAAATCCATAAATGCCACAGAATGGAAAATAATGCCACACATCACTGGTACGTAAATGTCAATTGTTACCACAGATCAAATTACAATTTGTTTTTCACAGAAAGCTGATAGACATCTACTGTGTAGACTGCAGGGTGATCTGAACATGAGCTGCAAATTTTTTTATCGGACTATTTCAGAAAAAAAGTAAAGTCCCTTTTTTTTTGCAAACCAATAGCGTTATTTAAATAGAATTTTTATGGAAGCTACGAGAATTTCATTTCAGTATATGCGTCTCTTGGACGTCAGTGCTTTTCATTCTTTGAAACTTAATAAAAAGTTAATTTTAAATCCTATTGTGTTGTATGATATTGAGGAATAAGTAGGATATTAAATATTTTTACCGAGCATGGTGGGTGAACACTCTGGCTTTGCATTCGGTAGTACATGGGTTCGAATTCCAATTCAGGCATCAACATTTGGGCTTTAGAGGGTTAACCAAAATGCCGGGATGCTTCCTTGAAAAGGCCATTGCCAAATTCCTTCCTATTTCTTGGCCTAAACCTTTCCCGCCTCTAATAACCTCTATCTTGACGAGGCGCAAATAATAATTGTAATAACAATAATTAGATTTTAAAGAATTAACCGACTGATGTATCCATTAAATTATTCTAAATTTATCCGTCTAAAAGAAATCAGGCTGAAAAGCACAAAGTAAAACCTAATTTTAAACTTTCTTCTATCTCACTAATAAAATGTACGTTAAACAAACTTTATGCTAATCTTATTATCACGCAGGGCCTCATTTAGGCATAGGCTGTAGCCTAGGAGCCCGAACCATAAAGGGGCCCACACCACATGGAAGAAAAAAAAAAATTGCAATGAAAGTAACCAATTTCCAAAACAGTTTTAGCATCGAAAGTCCTGAAATACTCGTGAAAACAGTGTTCGCGCAGTTTAATCCTTTGAAGTACGGGTGTACTGTAAAATAACATTTCAGTGAACCTATACCGAAAAATTACACTTGTTCAATATAATAACCCTTGTAACATAAGGTTGCAGTATACTGTGTGTAAGACGACAAGCTTTTGCTTGGGGTGGAGCATAAACACGTTGTCTTAACTATAACCGTTTGTAGCCTAGGAAGTTACAGTTCTGACTTATTTGATGACTTTGCCACCACATAGCTTTTAACCCAAAAACTATGGAAAGGTAAAAGTTCAATGATGATGACTAGTTCATTCTTGTTAGATAAATATATTCTTCAAATTTTACAAGTCAGAAAATTGCACAGGCAATCAAACAATTTTTACCGTAGAACATTTTGCAGATCCGACCAACCATTCGAGCTAGACAAACCTCACGCCCCCACAGCTACTTAGCTACATGAGGTGTTTAACTTGACTTTCCCCCATTCAACCGTTTACGCGCAAGTTTGTACTATGCCGCGCCATGAACCCAAACTAGCTACCGTTGCTACATAGCTGGTGTAGTGATCTAGGTCAATCACTTGCCTAAAAGCTTAAAATTAATTTCCAAGACGGTATCCATGCCGGGCGAGCATGAAAAAAGTTAAGCAATAGAGCTATGACCTGAGAAGTAGCACGCATATCAGCAAACTGTAAGTCGCCAGTTGCCAAGCGCCTGTCATTACTGCAAGCTGTTAAAGTGACTTCATACAGCAGGTTAGCGAGGAGTATTGCCCTCTCCACATAGTGGTGATAGGAAGGGGGAGTATCTATTTAAACCCTGGGAGCAGGGGTCTGGGGGTCTCTCTCCAGAAGTCTTTCAGCGTACCACATCGACGCCGAAGGCGTCGTCGCCGGCGCCGCCGGGGCGGCCGTCGCAGACAAGAAGATGATGGCTGTCGTCTGCTACTAAGGTGGGCTCTGCTGCGATAGCTGGTTGTGGATAGTCAGAGGGGCATATTCATGTGGATAGTTAAACGAGTCAATCATTTGGTCATATTTATGTGGGCATAATCTTGTAGAGGTCTTATCAATATCCCATTTAGTTTGGGCTGCGAGGCGCCCCTCAGTTACATGCTCGCCCAGTCCTTGGCCCTATCTATAATGTTTTGTTTCAAAGCCAATGCAACATTGTAAATATTCACCTATGTCACCAGTCATTGCTAATGTGAATAAATATGTAAATAGCCAAATGCCGTTCACCGTAATTTATCCTAGCTTCCTGAGCCGTTCCACTATTAATGTTTGAATGTACTGAGCCAGAAAACCTGTCAGGTGTTGCAGTAGGAACCTATGACGAATATTCATATCAGAACTATGGTCGATTTTCTATGATCGGCCCTTATCCACGGCTCCAGGGGAAGTTACCATATCTGCTCTTATCAATAAGCTGGCAGGAATACTACACTGGTACTGCACACTTAGACTGCTGTTGTTAGACTGGGGCGAGACTAGCTTCTGGAGGGGGTATTTATAGGATCGTTGCTGCGTGAGCCGTGGGAAGAACCAGGGCCGGCGTTAGGGCAGGGTAAGCGGGTCAAATGTACCCGGGCCCGCTGTCTGACGGGGGGCCCCAATCACCTGCTGCAGGGGCCCCCAGGCTCGGAACCAAGAATCAGCCCATTGTCGACCGGCCCAATTTGTAGACCTAAAAAAAAGGTCGCCTATTTTACCCCGGGCCCGAAATTCCTAGCGCCGGCCCTGGGAATAACCTTTTCCTGCCGTTCCCACGAATCGTATCAGATAACTGATCAGTTTCTGACGATACTTTTGCCATACAATTTGACCTTGACAACAAAAATAATCCTATCTCTGAAATTTTGGGAGTTGCAAGATATTGTTACAAACGTTAAATTAAGTTATTATAAATTGTTTTGTAACTTTAATAGTTTCGCCAGAAATGAGTCATTAAGATGTGATTGCCATAACTTTCGAAATATTACTCCTATCAAGTTGAAAAAAATTTCATTCTATTCTCCTATTGCTCATCCATCATCTGATATCAAATAAAGTATTTTACCTAATTTAAAAGTGGTATAAAGTTTGAAAACAAATTTGATGACTTGAAATATTCAGAATATCGACTTGAAAATAACTCCAAACAAATTTCCATATTGAAAAACGGTTGCTGTAAAAATTTGGAATCTGTAAGTATATTCCCTGATTTATTACGAATTTTAGAAATATCGTTCCTCCCGAATGCGGTCCGATTTCGAGCCATCTCGTCCAAGCGTTTCTAGCGCCAAAACCTATTTTACTTTATTACAATCAAATGCTTTAATATCTTGAAATAAAACTTTTTCAAAAACCTTTATATTTAATTAAACTTTACTCTGAACATAATTTCTTCTCATGAATTCCCGAATAAGACTGAAATACTTAACTTTTTCATGAAGCACATGTCTTGTTATACCAAATTATATCTAAAAACGATCTTTAAGAATGCATAAAACTTTCCAAAATTTTAATATGTTGTTTCAACCAAAATTGCGCTACTTTCTATCTATCAATTGACTTCTTAACTGTTTTATAATGACTGAATACTTCGATTTTAGAGTGGAAAATTACGTGACAAAATTCTAAACCGGCAAATCACTTTTAAACATATTTAGACTCTAAGAAAGATTTTATAACAACAAACTTTCTCATCTTCTGGCTATTTATTTACCTAAACATCTTTTGAACTAAAGAAATATACTCATTTAGCAAAGTTATATGAAAGTCAGATATTACATGTTCAAATCTGAGGTTAAGTTTCTCAGCTGTTTAAATGAATTTAACTATTGAATTTAATGTTCATATCTGAATTACTGCTTATATTGGACATATTACTTGGACCATACTTAAGATGGTGGTACCATATACTTCAATTTAACTCGCTATCTAGGAAACTAATTTCGTTATGCGAAATTGTAAGATGTGTTACATGAGGCTGGAGCGTATGAATTTAGATAAAAGTCACTGTCGTGCACCAGTAATATGAACTAAAATTTCCCAGCCCTCATGCCCGGAAAGTTAAGTAAGATAAATTCATTTTGTATTGATGTAAACAATAAGTAGTGGTGGGAGGTCCAAGTTTGAATGTTTTGTTTGAAACTAAGTATTTATAAAAAGAAATACATTTGTTTATAATTGAAATAGATGTATTTAATATTAATTCAATTTTTAATTCGTTTTCATTTAATTTGTTGTTTTATTTCTGTATTCAGAATCAAATGTAATCGTAGGCTTCAGCGGCCAGGGTCAGTTGATTCTTGGCTGTCCGGGTGGCGCCGCGTCATGTTTCTTGAAACCGACGTTTCGACCCTCATTCTGGGTGTCTTATTCCAGTGCAGAACTGCATCTTCGATCAGTGAGTGGTCTTGTTTTATAGCCGAGGCCCGCATCCGTCCAGAGGGTTTGATTTTCCCGGCCAATCAAAGGTCCGAGCCGTCCGGTGTTTCGTTGCCCTGGTGGGGCGCGGCGCGGTCTGGTGGGAGGTAACACGTGACATGCTCTGTCCGCACCAGCGAGAGCCAGGCGTCGTGTAATTTAAACCCGTTGTCTTCGTTAATATTGTTTGGGCGTTTAGCAATTTCTATCGCCTCCTTTACCCTCCTTGGCCACCATTTATCCTCGCGCACTATAAGGGTGGTGTTTTCGAAGTCTATGGCGTGATTGGTTTCGGCTGCATGCCGTGCAATGGCGGATTTATCAATGTTACTAGATTTATCGTTGCGGATGTGCTCGCGCAGCCTGTCCCTTATAGTGCGCCCCGTCTCTCCTAAGTACTCCCGACAGCAGGTGCACGGAATCTCATAGACCCCGCCAACCTGTAGTGGAGGAAGCCTGTCCTTAACTTTGACGAGCAGGTTACTGACTTTGCTGTGCGCTTTGTAGACAGGTTTTATGACAACTTTTTTGAACAGCTTCCCGATTCTGTCAGTAACGCCACTTATGTAGGGTAAAACCACTACTTGGCGTTCCTGAGAGGTGGCTTGATTAGATGTTAAATTGGCGTCTTTATCTGTCGTGGCTGCATGCAATGCCCGTCTAATACAATGATTGTGGTAGCCGTTGGACTTAAATGTGTGTTGCAGCGCCTCCAACTCCGTCGTCAAACTATTTGCGTCACACACTTTCATCGCTCTTGTACACAAGGTCGTTAAAGGCCCGGCCACACAGAACGCACAAGCGACAACAACACGCGATATTGTGTCGCGGCGCGACGTCGCTATTGTTGTAATTCACATTTCACAGTTTTGAATCGGGACGGTCACACACAAAGCGATCCGTCGCCAGGCCGCAGCCTTTATCGCGGCGACGAGCGACACAGTTGTACAAAATTACAGAATTGTCGCGCGACATGGCCGATGAAGAAAATTTGATTTCCACCGCATCCTACGGCCACTACTTCAGGTGTACTAAGAGATGCATATGAAAAGATTTACAGCTCATAAAAAATAATTTTTCGCATTCAGAATTGTATTTTTTCTTCTTAGTTTCTCAATTTATGTTTGTTTGTTTACACTAATTATTTAAAATAAATAATACTTGTATTTGAGCCTATCTTTTTATTGTGAAATACATTGTCAATAATAAATTGTATATTTTATTGTGAATATTTCACTTTGTGACGAAACTTCTGGTTTTAGGGGTATTTCTTAATTTTGACCTCCACGCAAATGACACAGCTGCCTGCAGGGGGGAAGAGCTGGGAAGTGATAAGATTGAAAATCACTTAGAGGTCAGGGGCTTTGGCCAGGGCGCTAAGATTTTCGGGCTCCGGGTAAGGATTCTTAGCCCCCCTCCTCCTCCCCCCCAACAAAATTATTTATATTAAACTTTTAAATTTTAAGGCAAAAAAATCAAATTACACCTTCTTAAGCAAGATTTTTAAAGTTTTATTTTTATTTAATTAGACACTCTGGCAGAGGAGCCCCCTTCGGGGGCACAGGCCCGGGATACTTTTGCCTCGCTTAACCCCCCCTAGCACCGGCCCTGGTTTTGGCAGTGTCGTTTTTGTTTTGTTTTTAAGAATATATATTAAATGAACAGAACATACCTCATACTGTCATACAAATGGCTAATCTTTCTATTGTACCAATTACTTTTCTCCAGTTCGTGGTGCAATATAGTTGATTTTAACAGATTGTGTATTTTCTCGAAGCATTCTCGAGACATAGGAAAATATGTATAAAATCTATCTTCTTCTGATACCAGTCCCCGGCAAAGGCGGTGGTATTCACCAAGGCATTCTCTCTTCTTATTGATGTCAGGAACCCAGACCATTTTTAGTGCGAACAAAATAAGTAGAGTCTCCTCATCACTTGACATGTTTTAAGAATTTCCTAGCCCAAGAAAACTTATTAAGAAAGAAATAGAGAAGTACAGATTTCTTCGCGAGAGATGGTCTCACTGTCGCTATGGAGTTGTCGCGTCCTGTGTGACGTGTCGCCGCGACGAGAGAACGACCACTTGCCGCTGTCGCTTGTCGCGTTCTGTGTGCCCAGGCCTTAAGACGCCACTTTTTGTCGTTGGATGGTGGTGCGATGTGGCATGTAGATATCTGTTTGTGTGTGTCGGCTTCCGATACACTAGGTGTCCTAGGTTCCCGTCTTCACGTTTGGTTACTAGCACGTCTAGGAACGGCAGCTGTCCTCGTTCCTCCGTTTCCATGGTGAATTTAATTTTAGGATGTGCTTTATTTATATAATCCAGGAATTTGTCAAGGACACTTCATCCATAGGGCCACACAACAATAATCCAGGAATTTGTCAAGGACACTTCGTCCATAGGGCCACACAACAAATGTGTCGTCAACATAGCGTAAACACAGACGTGGTTTGAGGGGCGCGTTATCCAACACTTCCGTCTCCAGCTCCTCCATAAAGATGTCCACCGCTATCGGCGAAAGCGGTGAGCCCATGGCTGCTCCTTCCACTTGGGCATAAAATTTCCCGTCGCACTGAAGATCGTTGATTTGAGACAAAACTCGGCCAGGTCCGCCCATTCTTCTGAGATGTTAAGGGCCGATAGTTTGGTGCGTATTATTGTCACTGCTTCTTCCACAGGTACGTTGATGCAGAGCAACACAACATCAAACCTCACTAGAATGTCAGTTTCTTCGATTTTGAGTGATAATATGATTTCTACGAAGTGTGAGCTATTTCTGACAATCCAAGTGATGCCTTCTGACAAGGGTTTTAGTTTGTCGGCGACATAGCGGGCAAGTGGATGAGTTGGGGAGTTAATTGCGCTGACAATCGGCCGTAAAGTAACTTCTGGCTTATGTATTTTTGGCAAGCCATAGTAACTAGGAGTAGAGGTGTTGTTTCTCTTCAGTCTAACTATGATTTGTTGTTCGATTTCTGAACAGTTATTGACCATGGAGGAAGGAAATATATGGAGGAGAAGTGACGTTAAATTGGTGAAGCAGGCTCGCGCATGCGCAGTGGCGATATTGCGCTTCCAAACAATTGCGATGTTCCCAGTATATCCCGAAAACTAAGCAAGATATCGAAAAATTTTATTCTTTATTTTCGATTTGTCTCGTCGTGTTACATAAGAATAGATCATTAAATTTGACTTTTGCGAAATTTTTCTCCTCCATTTCAACTCAAGACACCTCACTTTTGATACAGTATATCTCTAGAACTAGGTTAGATATCGAAAATTTTTATTCTTTATTTTTCATTTTTAAATAAGAATCCATCATCAAATTTGACTTTGACCAATTTTTTCTTCTGAATTTCAACCAAAACCATTTCACATTTGGGACAGAATATCTCGAAAACTAAGGAGGATATCAAAAATTTTTATTCTTCATTTTTTATTTGTCATATCGAGTTACATAATAATCCACCACCAGATTGCGGCGTTACCTTTTTCCTAGAGTCCCCTTGAGGTTTTTGTACATATTCCCCGTGTCAGTATGGAAGCGGCCATGCCCCCTCCACTCCGGCCATGCCCCCCCCCCCCACTCCTCCTCCGCCCTGCTTCACTTCAATGCGTGGTGAAGGTCTCTTGCGTCGTCTCCATATATTTCCTTCCTCCATGTTATTGACAAGAGATGCCACTTCAGAGCTCAGTTTACGTAAAGGGTTCCTATCTAGCGGGGCATATGTCTCATCTTCTAAAAGCGTCACCGCCTAATTGTGGTAGTCATCAGATTTCATCAATATTGTTGCGTTTCCCTTATCTGCAGGAAGTATCACAATGTCGTCACGCTGGCGTTATCTGTTTAACGCTAGTTTTTCCTCTCGTGGTAGATTACTGCGAGGGAGTTTGGCTCGACTGAGGATTCGCGCCATCTCGCGTCGAATTTCGTCTGCCTGTTCCGTGTTTGACTTCCATACGGCACTCTCTACCCCTGCGACGATGTTCAACGTCGGCAGCTTCGTCGGTACTGGGGCGAAGTTTAGACCTTTAGCCAGCACAGCATTGGTGGATGCATCTGGTCTTCCCCAGTTAGGTTTACAACCGTGTTCTTTGTTGTTTCCGGGTGCTATAGACTTTTCAGTTTTTCGAACTTGCTTATATGCTTGCTTTGTCTTGGATATTCACTGCGGATTTTGCTGTGGCTGCGTCGAGCGTCGTAGGAAAGAAGACTGGTGAGATATAGGTGGAGATGGAATATTTTGCCTTCGATATGAGCCAGTTCACTTCTGGTGAGGTGTGACATATACTTTCTCTCAGCAACGCAAAACGTATTACGCAGAATTCTAAGGTCGGCTCTTGTGTTGAGGTGGTGGCAAATCTTGAGGAAAGACGGTAGCACATCTTCGTCTCTGCAACGAAGTAAAAACGCTAGTTGACAAAGTTTCCGGGCCCGTGTCTCACATAGTTTAAAAAATTCCAGTGTTCGATAAAATATCTTTTCCCCATAGACTCTACGGGAGACACGGGCCCGAAAAGGTCTAGTCAGCGCACCTACAGGTCTAGACCTATTTACAAACAGAAGCAAGCCCTTTACGAAATTTTAAAAATAGCCTTCAAAAGAATTCAGGGCATACTCGGAAGATATTGTACTGGTAGTGGATAGACCTATTTAATAGGGTATTTGACTACTTCTTGAAAATGGTTTTAAATTATTTATTGGTACACCTTATTCACCGAGTGAAGAGATTTTTTGGCAAAAGTGCATTATTTTGCGAAAAATTCAAAGTTAAAATTTAAAGAATTTAAAAGCCCGCCAAAACGCTCATTTGCTGCCTGGCGCGTGCAACGGCAGTCGTGACGTCACCCGTCTGTAAACGCTGCCGCTGGGAATGGAGCGTTTCCTATTACCCAAGTTATCAACTATTTTTTATTGTTTGTTGCTGGTTATTTCTTGTTATTAATGAAGGTTCGTTTTGAATATAAAATCGAAAGCAATTTGGAAAAGCCTACAGCGGAAAAATATTGAAAGTAGACGCCTTATTTGTGGGCCTAGCTATAGAAACAACCACTGTGGAGCTTAAAAATGTAACAACTTCAATTTGATATTGCAACAAAGTCACACGATTTTCTGTGAATCTCATTTACACCGCAATTTCGTAGAGTAAATGTAATACGTTGTTTAAGGCGAGAATTATTAGGGTTGGTCCTGAGGTTCGATCCTCGCTTCGGAATATTTTCAGTTGGTTTTCTTTTGTCATTTTCTTTGGATACTAGTTGCTGTTGGTTGCATTGCATAATAATTATTTCCCGAAAATCCACCAGAAAATCAATTTAATTTTTCTTTTCTTTTTTCTGAAGGCTTCACAAATTTTTGGATAACAAGCGAATTACAACCATTTGAAACAACCAAAGAAGATTTCAAAAAGGAAATTGGACGTTACTTGTTAGTTTTTTTTAAAATGAAAATGACTTGCACATTAAAAGTAAATATCGCCTACTAGACGCAGTTATGTCAGGAAGGTAACCTACAGTTGTATCGTCACGTAAAAATTCCAACGAAAAGGACACAAAGCGTTCCGGAACTGTTGCAAGATTAGCATGAAATTTCTACATGTGATGTCACTTCTAAAATAAATTCCATTGTTCACGGCCGTGCAGCTGTATTTTTTGCATGATATTCTCTCTCTGGTAAGTTTAAAAATTAAAACTTTTCATGTATGGTAGCAATTTGTTTCAAACACTTGCATGACGTTTAGCAACTATTATGAATTCATCGAATAAAAACATGGTAGTGCAAAAAACAGCAAACAAATACGGAAAAAAATTCACACAAAAAATATTATCCCAACCAAGGTTCTTCGAACGTAGGGCGTGCTGAATTCCATTACCACTCTTCATTCACGCAGCTATCCTGACACTACTTCTTAATTGCTTCTCTTTATGTTAATAGTGAACACTTCACAGTTTCTTCATGTGAGATGAAGTGAAACGAGGTAGGTAAATGAATAAACAAACAAATTCAGTTTTATTGACAAAAAATATTATTTATCCATAATCTTTAATCTGCAATTAAGAAAAATGGCCCACAACATCCAGTTGTTCCGAGCGTGGTGAATGAGCGGTTAACGCTCTGGCCTCGCATCCGGGAGGACGCCGCACAGTGTGATATTTTCTAAATCTAGAGGAACAAAAGTAAGTTTTGATAATTGTCTACGCAGGCAAAATAGTTATTTATATTCAAAGTAGATGAACCATACTACTCGGAACAAACGTTTATTTTCAACGAATTCACGCCTAACAATAGAAAAAATAGTTTGAACAATGGGCTTCCTGTGATCCACCGAACAAGCGTTTCATTCGGCCGCGCTAATCCATTGAGTTTGGTCGATGATAACGCTGTATTTCTGCGTGTTAGTAGTGATTTGTGTGTTGCTATTGCTTTTGGCGAGCTTCAAGGTAAGTTTACGCATGATTTTTCCGTGATACAATAGCATCATTAAAACAAAAAGAGATTATTTTTAATTAAAAAAAAAATAAAAAATTACTGAGCCAATTTCATGTTGAGTTTTTTTAGTTCATTATACCGATCTCTTACTATATTTATTTGAAAGAGCTGCTTATTAGCTACAAGAAATACCTTAATTTGTTTGCTCATATTTGCGACACCCATACAACTTTTCTTTATTTTCAGCATGACTGCACAAATTTCGCGTACAGAATGGTTTGCTAACGCAAAACAATCAATCTCTAACTTTCAATTTAAATATAAATGAGTCTCAAATAGAAGCTGTTACATTTTTAAGCTCAGTAGAATAAAAGACTTTTTTTTTCTAGAGCCAGCCCCACAAATAAGGCGTCTATTTTCGTTATTTTTTCCGCTGTAGGCTTTTACATAATGTTCTAGATTTTGTATTCAAAATGAAATTTCATTAATAACAAGAAATGACCAGCAAAACAAACAATAAAAAATAGTTGAAAACTTGGATAATAGGAAACGCTCCATTCCTAGCCGCAGCGTTTACAGACGTGTGACGTCACTCAGGCGACCACCAATCCTAGAGCGTTTTCTGTCACGTGATAAGAGGTAAGAAGAGTATAATTTTTATTAAAAATAATCCACTTTTCTTTTCAAAATTAAAAAAAATTAGCTTCCTGAAGCATTAATCTATGAGAATGAGTTCAATTTATAATATTTTTTTTAATATTGTCAAATAGTCTATTTCGTCAGCAGCATCAGTGCAAGGGGATTCTATCATTACCGTGGTGCCACAATCTGATGATGCCTTGTTATGGAACTCGATGAGAAAAATCGAAAATTAAGAATATATATATATATATATATTTCTCTTAGTTCTCGAAATATACTGTCTCAAAAGTGAGGTGATTAGGTCAAAATTTGGCCTGGACCAAAAGAAAAGAGAGTGAGATACCAAAAATTTTTGTTCTTTACTATCAATTAGTTTCGTTAAGTTACATAAGAATTCATCATCAGATTGTGGCGCCACGGTAATGATAGAACTTCCCAGTGCAATTACCCTGCTGCCATACATCAAAAGTCGCAAGCTTGAATGGGAGCAGTTAGCATCGCGATACACAATGTGTCACAAACAGGGTGCTGAAGAAGTTACTAATAACAAATAAATAATTTGTTCCTTATGCTATAAAAAGAATATTCTGCTACAGGCTACATTTCAACCTAATCACAATTTGACTTAATATTGCCGCTAAAAAGTCAAACGATGCAAACATAACTAAACACATGAAACTTATCGCGAATTACATTTCGGATAACAACAAAATGGAATTCATTACGATTTGTAGTTCGCATAGCACAAATTAACACAAAAAATTTCATCACACACTTTCAATATAAATTACAACTGGACTAAAGTACGTATAGTAATGTATTTGCTGCATCGCGATGTAAACTTAATCCACACGTGAAAAATAGTAAGATACAATGGTTCTCTGCATCAACACATATTTGATAACACCGACGTTGTATTGAGAACTGTGAATAAACTTTTTTTAACAGACATTTTAAATCTATTCTTTTCGTGCTACCATAGCTACTTATAAAACACTTTGAAATATCAGTACATGAAATGTTCACAGCAGGAAAGGTAATGAAAACAGACCAATGTTTTAAACCTGCTAATATGGCCGCCGCGCATGCGCAGTCGGATCCAGAGTTTACAGGCGGCTTCGCAGTTCTAGCGATACCTTGTATCCTCTCTTTTCCTTCCTCCATGTATGGTACTACCCCTGCGTTAACCAAGCAAAGCCTATTTTGGAATGGCGGAAGATGAACGTTGAAACAAATTCTTTGGTGATTTACATTCCTCATCGTCCAAGACAGAAACAATCAGAATTGGGTTTATTTTCTCTAAATTCTCGTTTCGCGCTTTAAACGTTATTTCAGACCTTGTGGAATAACTTATCAGCTCATTTCTCCTGCATTTCGATTTCTCTTCAAATGTATTCGCCAGTCTTAAGTATCAGAATAGCCGCTCCACCTGAAGCCGTTCCAGTGCTTTATACATTGTTGATTTATGTTGGAACTAAATGAAGGAGAATATGGTTAACTTACCCCATCACATTCCGCAGATTGTAACTAAGACTCAAATCACATACTTTGAAGATACCGCCACATTAAGTTTCAGATGTTGGCACAAGCATCAATTTTATTCAAGTTCATCATAATTTTCTTACTCAACATTTTGCGAGTAAAAATAAAAGATTTGTTACCGAATGGAACCTACTGACAAAGCGAATTGTACCAACTTTTGGAAATGGCTAACACCTGCTTGCAATATAGGCGGCTGAAGTTTAACAGCCACCTTCTGATAATGGACAGCAATAGGCTTACCAAGGTCTTCTTACTTATCAAAAGCTATGACAGGAAGCATGTGGCTTAATGAGGTATAAAAAGATTTGGATTCTGCTGGGATTTCTGACACTGATGTTTCAGATCGCTCCAAATTTTGTAATATGACTAACTCCTGGTCCCCTCCACCAAAAATTACTAAACCTCGAAACCAATCTCACAGGAGAGAAAGGAAAAATTATTAGCTGGACTTAAAAGGTATTGGGAACAAAGGCGAGCATCAAGAAGTAGTTATAAGCACTCAATAGTGGGCTTGAATCAGTAATAATAAATATTAAAGCAGCAACTTCAGCTCCTCTAAGAATTACATAAATTTCTTCTTTATAATATCAGATTCCATTATGTGTAAAATTAACTGTTACTTTATGGCCATATCTTCCCTACATTACACTGCTCCTGATATTTTTTGCTATCTCTTTCCAGGCCTTATAACCAATGTATGCTTTACACACACCTAGCAGTCCTCACCTGCCCAATATTTTCCAGTTACTCCCAATCTAGCTCCGTTGTCATATCAGTAACTAGTTGTGTTATACAGTAATTTCAAGAAACAAATGTGGCTGCATTCCACATAACTCCTGAGTTGCACAACAGTAACGAGGATTCCATAGGACCCTGCCATACTCGGGCTATGGTATAACCAAGGCCTAGTATTCTAATTTCCGCACATCCTTGGTAAATCCCTTCTGTGGTTGATGTAGAACTTTGAAACCTTTGGGCTTTACACCTCATCAACTTCTTCAGAGACAAAGAATTTGGCCATGAACTTTCCATGGAAATATCCCAGGGTGATTTTTGGAAATTATGGAAAACTGAAATCTGGATGGCCGTACATGGATTCAAACTAGCATCCTCCCGAATTGCAGTGCTGAGCGTCTTTAGCAATCTACCCAATTCAGTTTACACTTTATATATTTGACAAGTAATTCATTTTCCATCTCGTAATCAAACAAAACCTTTTCTTCTGTGAACCTATTAAGGCGTCTCTTTTTGCCATTTACCTTCATTCCATATCGACCAACCCAATTACATGTAAAATTTACAATAACCTTTCATTTTAATTTTGTTATAAAACATTGTCATTTTCAAACAACCTAATGTCTGGCAGTACTCCAACAAAATAATTCATTAGATTGATTCAATGGGCCTGGTATAGTACACTGCTCTAGTCTAGTTTTAAGTTTGAGGTCTTTTCATACTGTTTCTTAACCTAACTCTTTGCTAGTACCTACCTCTTAAGAATGTATTCACCTACCAACTTACTTTTTAACCCACCATAATACTTTGAATTTTATTTACAGTCATTCCGTGATTAACTCTGTCAAATACCTTGGAGAGCATCTGTGCTAAAAATATCAAATTTGTCTCTCTTGTCGATATAATCTCTCTGAAACCCATGCAGTGTCCCTTACCTTCCTCAGCCGAACTATGCGGTCTGAAATTCTTTCTTCCTTATGAACTGAATCTAACAGTGCCTCTTTTCCAGTCCTGTTGTATACAGTTGCACTTGATATAAATAACATTTCAAGATAATAGTATAATGGTGAATCATCTATTCTTAATACATCTGTGTTTTTGATATCTGTAACTCTTTCCCCAAGCTTATTCATAAATATCTGAATATGTTCTGAAATTTTAATAGAAATTTCTATTTGCATTTTTCAGTGTTCTCGCTTGAGCTAATATATAATTAGTAAAAAAAAAAACTTTTGCTTCAATCTTTATTACTGATAATCCCTCACCACCTTGCATTTTATTTCTGCTATTCTCTTCAAACAATGCACTTTACTCTTCTAATATCCGTTATTTTATATTCTTGGAACAAATTTTATTACATTCTTATTATCTCTAAAGTGTTCCCATTTTCTCTCTATAGTCCAGTACCTGCATTATTACCTTTCTTAATGTATATATGCAACTTTACATATCCTATTTCTAATCTGTGGCAGCTAAGTGTTGTGGCACATATACTAAAAATCAAAGTACTTTCAGAAGTTTATGCTCCCGATAGTCTCTCATGAATGTATCATATCAGTCTTACAGATAACATTAAATAACACTGGAGTGTGAAAAAAATCTATCATGGTTCTTAATTGGTGAAATGTAAAGTAAATATACTTGATTTTGATTTACAGAAAAAAATGTAGCATCAAATACAAGTGTCCTTAACCCTTGAAAGACATATCGGCAGTTTACCACTGAAAGAATTTTTAAATTGCGGATGTATACAAGCAGAATAAAGATATTCATTCTTCATTGAGTGTCAAATTGGAAGACTACAACTAAATAGGAAAGAAAAAATGCTTTGTAATTTTCCACTAGTCATATTTTTAAAAATTATTCACATGTACATATTTGATAGATTTGAAATAATGTACAAACCAATTACTGTGACAACCCAATAATAGTGACAGTGAAGATGCTATTAGACAATGAAAACTAGGAAGTATAGGAAAAATAATCCATAACTTACCACTGATGAAGGTAAGAGGGCCAGGACAAACACAAAAACTATGAACACATTTTACAATACTTTGGTATAAATCCTTATTCTTGTAAGAGGTGAGACATATGAAAATATCACATTTAGTCCTACAGAAAATAGATCAGAAAGGCTGCACATGAGAGCAAAAGACATGTTTCTCATATGGTATCGATTTATTTTCAAACCTACATGACATTATTAAATCAAAATAAAGTTTATAAAAATGTGTAAATGCCTTTTTATGGAATAAGTGAAAATTTATCTGCCTAAACAAAATTTTAGATGTAAAGGAAAGATAAAATGAACCCACCACTCACCAAACATGTAGGGAGGACGACATCAGCAACAAAACCATTCCACAAACAAAATTTATTTTGACTACACGCTTCTTCATGAAAATAGAAACAGCTTGAGCAGGCACCACAGGTGTCTGCTTGAGTTCAGTCACGTGTTTTTATTTTTATGAAGAAGAGAATAACTCAAAATTTTGTGTTTGTGAAGTGATTTTTATTGCTGATGCCCTCCCTCTGTTCAAGTTTGGTGAGTAGTAGGTTTATTTTTATCTTTCTTTTCTGTGTAAATGTCACCTCAAGTCATTTCTTTCTGCTCCATTGTTGCTAAGTAACATTTATATGATTTACTGTTCCCACAAATTATCCACCAGAGGAAAGGAACACAGCTATAGAAGGAAAGAAGAGGCAAAAAGCAATGAGAATTATGGCTCGATTAGTTTGACCCAAACAGTGGGAAAGTTGATGAATGAATGGAAGCTTTCCAAGTACATCAACCACATAAAATGTTTCCCAGCCTCCCACTGTGATTGTGCGTCAACTGGATGCGACATTTTGAAGCCGCTTTCTGACTTCATCTCCCGATGAAATCAGAGAGTGACTTCAAAATGTCTCATCGAGTTGATGTGCTAGACTGGTGGGAGGCCTGGAAATATTTTATACAGTAGAAAGTTGATGGTAGAGCTCAACATCCAATACCTGAATGACTGTGAGGAAAATAAATCAACAGTATGAATTTAAGAGAAGTTATTCATGTGAATGTCAATGAGTTGTAGGCAAGATATTCTAGGTCAAATGGACAAGTTGAGAATGTAGCTCTGGATCTCTAGAAAGGTATCTGACAAGAGCAAGCCACATGATTGTGGTGAATAAGCTTTAAACCATTGGGACAAATTAGAATCTAACCTGTTGGTGGGAAGTAAAGAATAGAAAACACTGAGGTGGAAGTGCTTCCTGGTAGTGTGTTGGGGCCACTGCTATTCATTATTCTAATGAACACTGTGCTCTTAGTTTAAGCTGGAAGTAAATTCTTCTGCAGAAGAAAGCTGTACAATCGGATTACTATGAGAGAGAATAGCTTGCTACAGTGAGATGTGGATATGAAACATAGTTGAACAAATAAATATAAAAAAAATCAGCTTGTACACAGAAAATTGTAGTTTTCAATTATTATACAGTGGATGGTAGATTGCTTCTTGAAGGTATAAAACGTAAGTACCTACGCATATCATTGAATAATAGTCAGTTTGTGATGGAGCAGAATTAGTCATACACAGATCTGTGGACAACATTTGTAGCCAACTCTATAATAGATCAGGAGGCAATCGGCTTGAGTGTTGACCTTGTGGAGTTCAGTCAACAGCATTCAGCAGAACACTCTTCACTAGTTACGTATATTCATTCACCTTCTTCAGCTTTACAACCTTACAGTTAGTGAAGTACTAACGGTGAAGTGCTAGTGACAAATTTAACGTTTATTGGTAATTTTGCCTTTCATGTAAAAGAAGTGTTATGGGCTGACTACGACAATAAACTGTAAAAATTTTGTGAGGATAGAATCCTGATACAATTTAAAATTATTTTTTAATACTTTAAAGAATTTGTATTTTTGATTCATTTTTCTACTAATGTAAAATATTGAAATAAAAAATTACAGCAACATACAATTATAAGCATAATTGCTTCACACATCAGTAAACATTTATTTCATCATCATGGAGCACCTAATTTACACTACAAAAGTAGTTAAATAAACTGGAATAATTTCGAAACAAAACCTGGACAGTTAGCCTTTTAGTTTCTCTCTAAAGAGTTACAATGTAGATCCGCACAAAAATCGAATGAGGCTCCAAATTGGAAATTTAAATGCTCTGTTGATGAATGATATAGGAGGGAGGAGGGGAGGGGAGCATTTGAAATAGGGAAATTGTTATTGCAAACTGCTAAATGTAAGAATTTCAAACATGGTTGCTGACATTTAATTTCAGAAACATTCATTTTCCAAGCCAGTATACAGCTGTGGAAGCTACATATTACACATATTCAGGTCTATTTTCTAGGGATCTACAGAAGGGAGTTCAAAAAAGAAAGTAATCCAGGCAACTTAAAAATTCTATGTACCTTAAGTAGGTGTTGCCATTCTATACAGAAATCATTTTAACACCATCCTTAATTTATTTATAAATTAGATTAGCATTTATGTAAAGACACACAAAATTTCAGTTAATACTAACTAGTGCTAACATTATAACGTAAATATTTTATCACTAAGCATCATACTGCTTGCAATAGGCACCAGCATTGTGCAAAACAATAAAAATTATAGCATAATGCTAAGATTAAGTTCATAAATTAGAACGACAAATCTTACATTAAAAAAAAAAAGAAGCAAAATATGAATTATTTAATTTTGAGACAGCGAAACCATGATATAGTGCTTCCCCACACTTGGTAAGTCCCCAACGAGGATTCTCATCTCTGATTACAACATTAACTATTTTCATGCACATAACATCCATACGTAACCACTGTGTTATACACAAGACATTCACTGTCTATGCTTAGTATAAAAAAAATAGAAGTTCTTTCAGTTTCGGACAGGAAAACTAAACAATCTCATCTAATATAAAACATATCAGTTTTCAGAAAATAAGTTTCATAAATGTCAGTGAACAATAAAGCTCTCACAGATGTGACCGTTTCCTCTGAAACTGATAAGTCACTCATAGTTTCCCAAAATTTTAGAATTGTGCTTCTTTGAAAATTTAGAACGGACACTTGCAACTAGAACAAGTGTAATTCCAAGTTGCAGTGATGAATATAAATGCAAACTTTCACATCAACACAAAGACTAAATAGTTCAAAGAGACATTTACACAGTGCTTACTAGCTTAGTCATGTTTAGGACAATGGGGAAAAAAGCCTTCGCTTATCACAGACAAAAAAGTGACAATAACGAAATGGACAAAACATCATGACAGTAAAATCCTGTATTTTAACACATGATGCAGAGGGTTGTCCAAAAATTTTAGCTTTAGTGTTTGTTTCACCACAATTTTTCCAATTTTTAACTTGTTTAAATCAGCAATTATAATTAGACTGAGTTCTGTACCGTTCTGTCTAGTCCCTGGCAAAACACTATTAAGTGGTTTCGTTGCTTAAAATAGCAATTATCACTTTTTACAAACTGCACACTATAATGATTACAACCTTAACGCTAACAACAAATTTCATTAGAATAAAGACAAAGACATTTCAATAATGTCTAAAAATTGAGTTCCAAAAACTAATAAAAATAACAAATCATCTTTAAACAACACTGACTACAAAAATCTTTTAAGATTCCCTTCTGCAATTTAAACACCTTTTTGAATAGTTGGTACTGTGCTGCTTTCTTCCCCCCATTGCACAAAAATCATACGAATGGATGTCAATTAATTTAGATTTAAATTACACATTACCTCAGGAGACGAAGTGCAACTAACACCAAAACTTCAACCGACAGCCTTTACGTTAGTTCCGTCAGCGTTTACCATTGTTGTAGCTCATGGTACGCAGTGGGGCCTTAAAGTTGGTGGCCGCCTGCTGCTGAATTTGATACGCCAGCGGGTGGATCTTGAAACCGTAGAGGCGTGGGACAAACTGATTGGTCGGGCGTTTCGGACGGTACTCGGGATGCACCATGAACAACATCTGGGGAAAGCCGGTGCCAAAGTACGCTCCGTCAGTGTGGTGGTGGCGAGACGACTTCGGAGTGTAGACGTCCATGCACTTCGGACAGTAGGTTTTGACCATGGCCTCTCCCGGGATGTCCGACAGACCGACGGGCAGCATCGGCTGGCTCTCGCAATAGACCCGCGGGCAGTGGCCAAAGTCTCCCGACTGGTACTTCTCGATCATCTGTCCGATGCCGCGGTTGGTGAGGATGTAGCGCGCGTGGATCAGCCCGTAAAGCATCTCCGCCGCCTGCTCGATGAGGTCGGACTGGTTGGGGTTGTCGTCGAGTTCGTCGTCCGGTTCCAGGTCGAGGATCATGTCGAGTGCTTGCCTGTAGTGGGGCACCTGCTCGTTGAGGCCCGTCAGATTGAACTTGTCCTGGATGTAATCTTCGTCCACCTCGCAGAAGAACTCGTTACCGCGCAAGCCGCAGAACCAAGAGATCCAAGACACCTCTTCGGAGCTGCTCATTTCGACCAGCTTCTTGTTATTAATTTCTTTTTTGGTAGGAATAGTAACCACACTTTTGGTTTCTATTTGTGAGTAGAAGACTTGTTATGCCATCTGTAAAAAATAGGACAAGTAAAAACAAGACTCAGCAATTTTGATACAGAAAAGTCACATCAGATTTCAAAGGATGATTTTAAAAAATCATATTCTGTTCTAAATGAATTTGAATCACATCATAGAATTTAAACAAATTAATCATACTGAAGGTGACAAATGAATTACACTTCTAGATTTTTACTGTTTGATTGATAGTAAGTGCGTATATTTTTTTTAACTTGGAAATTGGACAATTTTGGTAAGATGTTACTGAGTAACTGCGACATAATTATGATCAGAATTTGGCGTGGCCACTGTCTTCTTCACTTAGAATCAACTAAGCTCCATAGAATATTAGTAGTTATTCTGGTCCAGGCTGCCGTTCAACCTAAACAAAACTCGGTTACACATATTACTGCATTAGCAGCAATAAACGTCTCAAGCCACGTGTGGCGGCATTATAGTCAGAATTTGTTATGGCAGCCACCTTATTCACTCAAAGTCCATAACACACCACAGAATATTAGCTGTATTTCTGGTCCTGGCTGCATTTCAATCTAACCAGACCTTCTGCCAGTACAGCTCCTTGAAAATCATGTGTACTGCACGAGGAACAGCATATTCATAATAATGATGGCTGCTACACATCGGCTAATACTGCACGTAACTCCATGATTTGCAATGCATTACTTCTGTTTTACCTGTTTTATCGGCTTCATGTACACACTATCTCGAATACTAATGTCTAAGCAATGTGGTTATCATATTTTAATCCTGAAATAACAGTTTTTTCTACTGGCTGTACTTTGCACAGTAGCCGTCCTTACTTTCGTTTTGTCTCGTCCAATCACAAAAGACCATCATCAAATTGCGACACCACCGTAGTTGTAGAATCCTCTGAATATCTGCACATTATGCCCACAAAATGCATATTAATTTTACACTATAACTATCATAATGTGTCACCTATGATGTGTAAGAGTGATGTATATAATGATTAGATAGGCTATGTTGTGCATTAAGCGACATCTACTTTTATAACACTGACTGTACACCAACGAAGTTATCATCAAGGAAGCCGTGAGAGACATTATAAATGCATTACAATTTTGATGGCAATTTTACGAAGTTTATATGGACTTGACAGGGGATAAAATCATTTGGCACTGTCAAATACAAGATAATAAGAAAAGATAAAATAAACACAGTAACAGCGTCAGATTGGACGTTTTATAAGGGCATCCATGTATTGTGTGTGTAGTCTTACAGTTAGGTTACTCTGTGGTCCAGGGTTGATTCTGCACACATGATGGTACAAATTATTATTTTTTGATTTATGTTGTAATGATGCCTGGATCTAAGTAACGGCAACAGATTGGGCAATTTATAGAGGCATCCATGCAACGTGTGTATACAGTTAGGTTATAGTGTGATCCAGGATTGATTCGACACATATCACGGTTCAAATTGCAGTTTTACTAACTGCGTTCTTTCAAAACTACCAGCAAACTGATTGATCAGGTTATATTAAATGCAAATATTGTCTCTCTCGCGGCTTCCTTGATGATTCAGTCAATGGTTATGCTACCTAGTGGCATTCAAAGTAACTACATTGGTGTACAGTCAGATTACACGGCCGCTATAAAAGTAGACATTGCTTAATGCACAACATAGCCGATCAGATAAAAAAAAGTAGATTTATTGTATGAAGTTTAAAATTGCCAAAAAATTTGAAGCCAACTACAAGAAACTTCTGTTTTTGGACCAGGCTGTGGGGATTCTACGATAACCGTAGCGCCGCAATTAGATGATGGATGCTTATGTAACTTGATGACACAAATTGAAAGTAAAGAATTTTTTTTGTTGATATCTCACTTAGTTCTCGAGATATTGAATCTCAAATTTGACATGATTAGGTTGAAATGCGGCCTGGACCCGAAGAAAAATTTCGCCATATCATAATATGATGACGAATTCGTACGTAACTTGACGAGACAAATCAAAAATACAGAATAATTTTTTTTGGTATCTCGTTTAGTTCTCGAGATATTGTATCTCAAAAGTGAGGATGTTAGGGCGAGATCTGGCCTGCACTAGAAAAAAATTCCCCAAAACTATTATATCTACACGGTGGAAATGCACTATAGACATTTTATTTTCTTCCTAGTGGTTGTTGTTAGGTTGAAATACGACCTGGAGCAGAAGAAACATCACCAAAAGCAAAAGGAACTTAATGTATAACTGATTTTTAACATGTTATGTTTCGAAAATCAAGGGAGATATCAATTTTTTTTAAATCTATTTTCGATTTGTTTCATTGAGTTCTACAAGAATTCATTATCAGATTGTGGCGTCACGGTAATGATGGAACTGCCCAGGCTGCATTTTTACATTAGCAATAAACATATTTCTTGCAGATTGATTTGTGTGGAACTGCCTGCATTAGGAACTAATTTACTTGGCAGGTGGTTATTATATAAATGCATTTTTTAAATATCACCCAAGGAATCTGCGGGCAAATTTTCAGATCAAAAGTACAATTTCTACTCTAGTCGTCCTTAATGCGAAGGGTTATCAATGGTTATATATCACATGAAACAGAGCAGCGGTACCGTCAGCTCCTCAACAACCGTTTTACTAATAAAATATTATCTATTTGTTTAAGTCTGTGTCCTTATAGCACCGGTTATATTCACATGTTTATTTGTACACCCTCGTCGGTTTACGTAAAAATATGCAAAATAAACACATTCCATAGAGTATCGGCATACACCTGAAAAAAAACCATCCCGAGTTTCCAACCAATTCATCTATAGATGAAAAACATTATGGAGCTTATAAATAAAACGAATATCTTTGAAAATTTTAGTCATTTTAGAACTATCGTATCTTCACAAGGCAAACAGTTTTGATGTAGTGCAACATGTTAATTGACTACTTCAGAAACATGTACCTGCTAACACCACTTTACTACCTTCACCTATTTCTCCACACGGCTATGTCTTTTGTATATTAACAAAAGATTATTATGAAAATAATAACATACTTACATTAACAGTTACAGCCAAAGGCAATCTATTTCTAAGTTTTTACTTTCCCGGTACGACGAACGACAGATACATGAAATAGAACAATTATGCAAAGATCGTAATATTGTATTGTGACAGATGTAGTATATATGACCAAAGACTATATTACTACGAAACTTATTTTATAAACCGTTGTAAGCATGATTTCCAACCATGGAGGAAGGAAATACCATCCTCCATGTTTCCAACTTGCTGTGCTGCTGATAGTAAATTGGTTTATTTCTGTATACTATGTTTATTCTGGACGCTACGGATGTGTGTGACATCTCTGATTCTCAAGAATTTATGCTTGTGAAATACGAAACAAAAGAACCGAACTAGTCATATCCTACGATACCATATGTTTAGGATTAAAGATACTGTGAGAAACTTCTTTGGTAGAGGTCATATAAAATTCACGGTTTTTATTGCAAGTGTTTGTTATTAGTATTGTTTCATTTACAGTTGCAGCCACAGACAAATGCAGCAATGGTAGACTTTGGTGACAGAGCTGTTCAAACTGCTCTGCTGGCTAGTTTTTTGACAGGCTTCGTTGTGGGTTATAAAATGAAGGAAATGCGATTGTGGTGGTTACGTAGGAAAAGAGATTTATTGGCCCGTAAATTAGCAGAGACACAAAAAAGATTGGATGTAGCTTAGCTTGCATTGAAGCTAGCGACTTGATGCAGTGAATTGGGTCATCTGACAAATGTATAAATTTGGGATGTCATTAGGTAATTCTAGGATCGTGATAATGTCTAAAAACATCAAATCAGTTTTCCCTTTTATACTGTAGGTAAAATGCTGGCCCACGACTGACAGCAGGTGATCGAATATTTTGTAATAAATGATTCTCTAAAGTATCTGTTTCTGCTATCTGGACACTGTTTGATTGACCTAATCGTGGTCATCAAACATGGGATTGTATGCAGAGTACTTGCACTGTTATGTTTGAGTTCATTTCTGTTACACAAATTTATATTCCAGGAAATCAATTCCTACAGTGAAGATGGCAGAGTATGCAATACTACCAAAACTACTACTACTTCTGTGCCACAGCTTTTAGATAATGTAGTAATATTACTTCTCTATAACTGCATATCTGTCATTCTTATTACATTAGTAATTATGTACCCATAAGCATGCAGTATGACTGGCATAAACTACTAATATGCAACTGAATTTTCGTTTAAATTAAAGGGGAGAAATACGTATTGAATTGGTATATGGACCTACTGTACAACAGAATACTAGGTTAAGTGATTCTCTACTGTCCTATATTTTTTATACAAAACTGTAATTTTCACTATATTTTTTCTGAATAGACATAAGTAATTCATGAAATTGTGGCTTTCCCACTTTTAAAATTACAAACTGAATGATGCCATCAATATATTGTAAATTTGTTCCTAATTGTTTATAATAAAATAGCTGTTGACTTTTTAACAAGATTGTATTTGTTTAATATTGACTATCAGACATTACTTATTTGTAGAAGATTATCATATTACCATAGTGTTTATGTAAAATTGTGTGTACTGAGTACCTAACATGTCAAGTACCACATAAGTAGTAGTTCATAATCCTCTTCCTAGTCGTGGATCAACACAAACATTTTTTTTCCTCCTGATGGTCACGGTGCTCTTACTATTTTTTGTAAGATGATTCTAGTCTAGTTCTTACTTTACTTTTTTGTTTGTTAATATCACAGTGAACTCTCAAAACAATTTAAAAAAAAATTGCATTTGTTGCCATCTTAAAACAACTATTAACAGAAGGATTTTTTTTTCCCCAGCTTTTGGAGCGTACTCTCCAGGTCCCTACGTCTATCCTTTCAATGTAAATGCTCAGTGGTCATACACACTCTGCGCACTTCTGGTACACAGATCTAAAACTGACTATTGTTCACACATGCAATGTCAGTTTCACATGTCAATACTCATTCAATTTTTGTTTGAAGTCCTTGATGATTTCATTAAGTTTAAGACACTATTAACACATACAAATTCAAAACTTGAAAAAATGTGGTTATGAGGTGATTTAAAAGAATTTGTAGAATCCTACAAGAGTTGGGTCCTTTAGCATTAAGTGGAACTCACTGTTTATTTCTGAGTTTTTCCATGGTAAATTAAAAAGTTATACTACGGAGAAAATATTATCTTCTATTAGTATAATAGACAAGATGTAGCGTGTAGCACCTACGTCATGTCACGCGGTGACGTCACGCTTTACGATATTATTTGTGGGAGTGCGCGTTATTTAATATCATCTCCAAGCAACAGTGAATAAATTAACTCACAGAACACTGAAATAAAAGTATGTATTGCGTTAAAATCGATATATCAATCATTAGATGCTTATATTTACGTAATATTCTTTTGATATATTGAAGTATTCCTTAAATTCTTTGTCCATAGATATTGTAAGATAAAAGCTTTGTATTTCGAGCACCAGTGCTGCTAAATGTTTGGTTAGAGTATAACTAGCATGGATTAGAATTACAAGTTTCATTTGACGTTAACGCAGAGGGCATGAATAATTTAGTTTTTTTCAAAATTTAAACTGTGTCGTATTACTGAAATTATTTGTGTTTAAATTGGCATATTAATTATCAGTTTTTTTTACTGAAACATTACATGGTTCAAATGAAAGAAGTTGCAAATTGTTCGCAATATATACGGCCTAAACCACAATGAAATATTACATGGCATAGCTTAAGTTGTTATAGCAACCTTCGTTCTTGCTGGAGTCATTATTTCAGCAGATGTAAGCTTTCTTAGCCGTTAAAATATCGATCTTCATCATAGGTAGCTATTAAGAAAGAAATGTGTCAGAACCTGTGAAGATTTGGGATCAAGTTTATATCGCGATGCATGGAATGTATTAAATTGCGCGTGATTGAAGCTTTGCTTTTCTATCAGAAATTATAGCGGATATTATGGTTAAGCTGAAATGCAACCTGGACCAAGATGACAACTGAAGCTTTTTGCTACAGCACAATGAACGATAAATTACAATGAGCTTTATTTTGTAACAATTTTGATTAGTTAAGCAACTGCAGAGAAATATCCACGTTATTTAATAACATTTTTAGGCATCTACGAATAAAATAACTGACTGAACATACTTATTAGTTGCTTAGATTTATTTAATATTAGTTTATGTAGAATTATTCGTTGATATCATATATATGTAAGTTAATTTTCGCAATGTTAGCGGCAGTTTTGATAGATTGTTATTAGAATTGGCACTTGAAGTTACAGCAGAGGGCATGCGTTTTTTTTTGTTTTTTTTTTTAGTAATTTCTTTTCTGTTACTTAATTCATTACTTCGTTCTAACGAAAGTGTTGCTAACATTTTTCGGTTGCGGAGCGTCTTACGTTTCAGAATTTTTAATTTAATTCATGGCGACGTTTCGGAAAAAAGGAGGGTGCAAATGTGACGAAGATGCCATTATAATGAAGCAATTGATACAAATTTCAACAGGGCAGTACCAGTTTCCGGCCGGTGGAAAATATCACCTTCCACAAATTAAAACTAATATTACGTTGGAATGACGTAAGCTGTTAAGATTTATTTTTAATTTACTTTGGTTTTACTGATGCCTTATTTCAGCCGCATGTAACTGTGTCAGCTATTCAAATGTGTTAGTATAATTCTGAATAACGAATATAAAAAATTAAGATTGAAGAGCCCTTATGGATTTTTTATTTGGTTTATTTCGCGATGCAATGTGACCATTGAAATGTGATAAGTATATGTATTAATATGCGTGTAAAGTAAATATTGTTTCTCTGGTGGCATGTTTAGCACATGGAGGAAGGAAATATTTCCTCCATGGTTTAGTGTAGTACTGTACGTGGTTATGGGATTCTACGATAACCGTGAAGCCGCAATTTGTTGATGGATCCTTATGTAACTCAACGAAAAAAACTGAAAGTAGAGAATAAAATGTTTTGATATCTTACTCAATTCTCGAGATATTGTATCTCAAAATTGACGTGGTTAGGTTGAAATGCGGCCTGGAACAGAAGAAAAATTTCGACATTGTCAAATTTGATGATGATATCGTATGTAACTCGAAGAGACAAATCGAAAACAAATAATACATTTTCTTTCCATATCTCGAGATATTGTATCTCAGAATTTAGGAGGTTTGGGTGAAATCTGGCCTGGACCAGAAAAAGCAAATTACCAGAACCGCTACATCTACACGGTGGAAATGCACTATGTGTGTTTTATTTTCTTCCTGGTGGTTGTTAGGTTGAAATACGTCCTGGACCAGAGGAAACTTCACCAAAATCACAGTTATAATTGATTTTCAACATGTTATATCTCGAAAACCAAGAAAGATGTAAAAAAAATTTTATTCTTTATTTTCGATTTATTTTGTCGAGTTCTACAAGAATGCATCATCAGATTGTGGTACCACGGTAATGATTTAACTGCCTGTTGTTAGATTGAAATGCAACCTGGACCAGGATAGCAACAGAAACATTTTGTTATTGCGCAAGGCAATAGGAATTATATTATGATTAATTTTTGTGTTTATGTAAGCGATTGCTAAGAAATGATTTGCCAGAATACTGAAGTTGTTACGATTTAATTTAGTATCCTTCGTTTTCACTGTGGTCATTATTTCAACTGTAGGCTATGTAATTTATGTCATCCGTTAACACATCGATCTTCATCGCATTATTAGCAAAGATTGTGGTTTGACTGAAATGCGGACCTGCATCAAGTTGACAACTGAAACGTTTTGCTACATCACAAGGACGAGAAATTACAGCACATTGAGCTTTATTTCAAAACAATTCTGTTTAGGTAAGCAACTAAAAAGAAATTAATTGCCAGAATACTCCAAACCCATCAATTTTGACGGGCTTTGTGGCTAGTTTAATACATAAACCACAATGACAACTCATAACACAACACCACTTTCACAATTCTTGAAGGACAGTATGGCTAAAAAAGAGGCCCACTAACAAAGCGGATATTGACTTTGGGGGGGGGGGGGGGGGGTTATAAAGTCTAGAAATGATGTAGATACTGATTTTAGAGGGAATAGTCACCCTATGGAGCAGGAGTGCTAAAAAAACTAAGAGGTTGATGGTGTCATCAAAATCTCATCATCTTAAAAAGGGGGGGGGGGGGGGGGGGGGGGGAGGGGTCCAGAATTCCCGAGAAATATCTCGCGTAATTAATTGATGCCTCCCCCTCCCCCCACCAAGTCTTCAGAAAAGAACCGAAAAAGATATATGCAAGCAACAGAAGGAGAGAAAATTAGCCTAATCTGCAGTATTTTGATCTTTTAACATTTACCAGATATCAAGAAGAATCAGTAGAAGTTCTAACCAATATTTCTTCAAATGCAGAATAAAATTAATATGTTGGAACAGGTATTTCGTAGTATGAAGTTTTGGAGGAAGCTTACAATCTAGTAATGGAAACAATATAAATCACCAGGCTTATTTCGTGTATTTCTGAGTAGGAGCACTAGTTCAAAATTTCAGATACTATGGGGATTGTACAGTTTCCAAAAAATTAAGAGTATCAACCAAATGTTCATGTGTAGTTATGTTCTGCTTCATGGCTATACAATTTTTGTTTTGATATGTTTGGAGACAATGGTGTAGCTAGGTTTACAAGGGCCCCCACGCAAAAAAAAAATTTTGGGCTCTTAGGCCAGATGAGCGACTTTTTTTTATCAAGCTCTTTCAAGTCTTGTGAGTTGCACTTGGGGACCCCGGTGTACAACACTGCCTAGCCCTCCGATAGCTCGATAGCTACGCCACTGTTTGGAGATAACTGACTTATAAGATATAGTCTAATACAGCGATTCCCAACCTATGGGTCGCGACCCACTGGTGGGTCGCGGAAAAATCGAGGTTTTTGCCACCAAAATATATCTTAATGTTTTTGAAAAACAAAATACAGAAATAAACTATGTGTAGAAAGTGACTTAAGGTTAAAATTAACCAGTGTTAGCACTGATATCGACGCCCTCATCAGTAAACACCCGTGTCAGAAATCTCACTTATTGTAAAGTTGTGTTTGTATAATGATTAAACGTATTTTTCATTATTTTTATAAAAAAAGGGGGAGGCTTCTGTACAAAGCATCGCCTCATCGAGCTGACGGCTGAAATTCCAGGATTAGTTAAAACTCGATTTGCAAATTAAAATGGCTCTGATGTGCCAAGTCATATCTTGGTGGGAAACACCTATAAAACATATTTTAGTGGCAAGTTTACCATCGTGTTTTCCTGCTCCCAGTCTTCCATATTTTCATACATTTGGTTGCAGTAAAACACAATTATAAAGTTCCCAATCAACCATGAAAATCAGATCTGCAGGTGGTTTCCACCAAAAAGCGACTTGGAAGACCAGTTGCATTTTAATATGCTGATTGCGTTACTTCTAATCGTGGAATTTCAGCAGTCAACTTCATGAGGTGATGGTCTGTGCAGCCGCCTCCCGTTCTGTAATATGTTTGTTGTTTTATGTATTAGCAATCCTTGTTTTTGTTGATATTATATCCTTTGTACTAAAATTTGCCTTTTCGAAGGATAGGATAGTCCATAGCGTATCGAGGTCATACAACATTTACCATTCTGATATTAGATAGACTCTCGTATTAGGTGGGTCGTGAAATTTTTTTTTACTTAAAAGTGGGTCGTATACCAATAAAGGTTGGGAACCGCTGGTCTAATACCAAACTATTCAATCACAAATCATTTTGAAATTTGCTTATTTTCTCAAAGCTCTCTCAAAAAGAGAACATTTGTCCACTTTGATCCCTACTGTGAAACAATTTTTATATTTTGTTTTTACAGTTCGATCCGCACTGAAAAAATGTATAAAATCAACATACACTATTGTTTCATTTACAAACATGTTACTCGTACTTATAAATATAATGACTCACAAAACAACAATGATGTGATAGCTGGATGATGTCAGTTGGAGTGTCTAAAAAACGTTCCAACTGTATGTGTCATGCCAAAACTCTTGGGAATTGCACTTACACAGGCACGTACACTCCAACCCAAAGTTCTAGTGCGTGTGACTTGAGTTGACCATTTTTCATCACATGCTCCATTCTCATGTTCTGGCATGGCACTCTGGATTGTTGTTCCAGTCTGGCAGTTTGGCGCATACGGGCCTCTTTTGTTAGTTTTTCACCCTTGTAAGGCTATATGTATCAGTGGAATAAAAATGAATGTCTTCCAGAGTGAAATGTTTAATTCCACTAGCGTTATTGTTTTGGTGATGCAAAGTTTATTTAAATAGTTTCAAATTGATTTTTACAATTCCTAAATGTGCGTTTTTTAACGATTTCTTGTTTAAATCTGTCAAGGCTACTGTGCAATATGAGGCCAGTAGAAGAAACTATCCTTTCAGGTCGAAAATACGGTTATCACATTTCTTAGGCTTTCCTGTTCAAGAAATAGTGTTACAATACTGACAAAACATGTAAGACTGAAGTAATACAATGCAAATCGTATTATGCATGATATTACCCAATGTATAGCAGCTGTTATCAATAGTGGTTGCAATTTCCAATAGTGAGGCAGCATTGTCAGCAAACAAAAACACATTGGAATACAACTGTTAAGATGATATTTGTGTAGGACCACGTGAACTTGTGGAATAATAAAATATATTGAAATGATGCTTGGAACAATAACTTTAATAGGGATGTTACATTGTTGTGTTTTTCTGGTAAAAAGTTTGCAGTTGTAGTGTTTGAATTGCTGATTGGCTGGCATGAGTGAAGAAAATTTTAACAAAATGGATTAGTTGTAGCTGTTACTTACACAATATGTACCTAGTATTTGCTATTACTCGTACCTATGCAGTAACAAGATCAAGGATGAGGTAATTGTCTCAAAAACTTACTGTTAGTATGGTTATTTCTTTGTGATTTCTGCTTATCTGAAACCACCTTTATACTTCTGAGAAACTTTCCAAAAGAAGGTTCAAACAAACATACCACTGACCATTGGTTCTAACTTGGAGCTTAACAACACAATTAGAAATGAACACACCAAAACATATGAAATATATCTTGAGGATATCATGAAGGAAATAAAGCTGAAAAAAAAACATAAAGGGGCTCATGTAGATAATATTACTACAGAAATCTTAAAGATGTGACATTGTACCTTATCATGAAATATTTAAATAGAGTCTAGAGACTTGCTGCTTACCACAGGACTGGAAATGTGTGATAGTAGTACCGGTATATAAAGGAAGGGTGAGAAATAGAGTCAAAAATTACAGGGCGATCAGATTGACATCAGTGGTAGGTAAATTAATGGAGAGATTGATATGCAACCACATCAGAAATATATGTGAGGAGCATAAGTGGTTTTCAAGTAGGCAACATGGCTTTAGGCAAGGATATATGCAAGATATTTCAGATGAAATGGACAAGGGAGGCCAAATTGATAATGTAGCACTAGATCTTTCGAAGGCAGAGTGAGCCACAAAATGGTAGTAAATAAGGTAAAAACTATTGGAGTGGATGAGAAAGTGATTTACTGGATAGAAGAATTTTTAACAGGTAGGAAACAAAGTTACATTAGGAAATTCAGTATCAAAAGAAGTGGAAGTAAAAATGGGAGTGGTAACTTATTGAGACCATTGCTATTCATTATTCTAACGAATAATTGTGTTGATTGTTTTCTATCAGAAATTAGATTGTTTGTAGATGACATAATGCTAAATAAAAGGATCAAAACGTTAGAGGACTGTAAACAGCTGCAAGGTGATCTGGACAGGATATCTAGTTGGGTTGGTAAACATGGGATGAAGGTAAATGCAAAGAAGAGTCAGCTTATTAGACACACAAATAAAAAAACTAAAGGTTGATTACGATTGTCAGGTGGGGAAAGAATTGCTTGTTGAAGACTTGAAATGTAAATATCTTGGCATTACATTTGATAACAAGCTTAACTGGGCAGGACACATTGGTCAGGTAGTAGGAAAAGGTTTCAAAACTCAGCACTTGTTGGAGAAAGTGATGAGGGGCCATATGAGAGAAGTAAAGGAATTGGGTTACAAAAGATTTGGTCAGACCATTGCTTGAATATGGTAGTGTAGTATTGGACCCTCATTTTGCTTATCAAATAAAGGAGTTGGAGGGGATACAAAAATGGGTTGCTAGATTTGTTTCTGGAAATCACTGCAGATTGCAGTCAGGAAAAGATATGATAAAAGAGCTGAAACTGGACTTATTGGAAGACTAGAGGGTCATGGGAGTGTACAAGTTATATATTGGTGATGAGGCATGATACTGGTGTAAGAATTAAAAATAATGCATGGAAAGGAAAAGATGACCATGACCACAAGCTGGCACTCGATTTTAGGCACAAGGGTGTAGGAAGAATCTCATTTATGGGTAAGGGTGTCAGGGATTGGAATAAGTTACCAAGAGAAATGATGACTAGTTTACCAAAAATGTTGCAAGAATTTGATGCTAAAATTTGCAGAGGACAAATGTAGGTGGGTGCATGAAAGGCGGTTGATGGTTGTGTAGGGAAATTGCCATTGGAGCGTGCACTTTATCACAATTCAATTAATTATTATTATAATATACGCAACTCACATTCTGTGGTGCAACTTGAGAATTTTAGTATTTATATTGCTGGGTTTGGCCGCAGGTCACAGTCCGGTGAATGTGTTTTTCTGTAAGCAATATTTTTAGAGCATGTCGGGTTGAAATGCAGCCTGGGCCACAATGATTACTCACATTACATGGTGCAGCATAAGAGACCAGGAGTTTTTGTTTATGTTGCTGGGTTTTATTACAGGTCAGGATATGGTGAATGTACTTTTGTGCATCTGGTAGATGCACTGATTTTTGGTGAGCCGTATTAGAAGTGGTTGGACTGAAATGCAACCTTGACCACAATTACAACTAACATCCCATGGCTTGTTGCGCTACATTTGTACCTTGAAGCATATTTACAGGGTAAAATTGTGCTTTTCCTTGTAGTAAAATTGAAACCACGAGAAAAAAAGGGTATAGTGTTCATCTCAATCTAACATCTGTATATTTATATATATCTCCTACCCCCACCCTCACTTCCCGCCATGTTTTCCCCCCACCATGAGCCACCGACATTGTGGCACACGCAGTTGGCTGCCGGCAGGGCTTGCATGCAGATATCTCACTCCTACTGAGGAAGAGCCATGCTCGAAAATTCTATTCTTTGTGTGATCATTTTTTTCGTGTACCAACGCCGCAGGAATCTCTTTCTTTGGCAAGCGGTGGTTTTTTATCCTATCCTAATGTTCAATATATGTACTTATGGCTATACGCCTCGTCGATGTCTTTAGAGGTGGGATGGGACTGGGGACAAGGAATGGGAAGGAATTCAGCCATCGCCTTTTTGAAGGAAGCATCCTGGCATTCGCCTGGAGTGATTTGGGGAAACCATGAAAAACCTAAATTTGGATGCCTGGATGGGGATTCGAACCGGCATCGTCCTGAATGCGAGGCCAGAATGTTAAGTTTAATTGTAATATGACCGGAAAACCTCGAGAATGTTATTTGGCCTGGCACTATACGAATCTTAACATTTGTTCCATAATTTTGATAGGATACAGGGGCAAATCACATCTGCAAACCGATTATCCATTAATCCCAAATTTTTAAGGATAGTGTATTTTGACTGAAGGTGGCTGCCGTACAAATTTCGATTGTGTAGTGACATCAGAGGAGTTCCAAGATGTCTTGCTGCTACGAAATCATGTTCGTAACTGTATCTACAAATTAATCTACTTTATGGTTTAACTGCAGCTAATCATGGTAACTCAAACAAATGTTTTATACACGTCTGTTACGGCCATCATCTATGGTGAGTTTATTTTCCACATGTTCATTGAAATAAAGTTTTTTCCCCCTCCCATTACTTATTTGAATGTAAAACTGCTAATTATCTTTATACCACCTAGTTCAGCTATAGAATACCGTTTTCAAATTAATTACCAAGCTTTCGTATATTTCTAAATAGATAAAACTGACAAAGTAATGAGGATTAACTAACAATAAGATTAATTAAAAGTATTATTTATAGACATAAATAATTCCAATTGTTAACAATATAATTAATTGATAAGTTAAAGTTTCAAATTAATTTATTGCACAAAACTTAGCCAGCTGTAGAACAAATCACTGTCCACAGCAGTTACTCAACATACAAACCAGAGATCATGCAGTCCAGTTGTTCCCCAAGCTAACAATTTCAGTCATAAATTTCCATCTGTGTAATCTGTGAATCAATTTTGATTTAATATGTTCAGATCAAGTCATTTTACCTGAATTTCATTCTTCCTTTCACAACCTGACCTATCATTTAAGTCAGTTCCCAGTATGGAGACAGTCACAGGTCTGAGTCAAGGATTCAAGAATTACTTTCATGAGCTGTCTTCAGTTGTCAATTTTCTTAAATGCTCAGCTAAATACCCAGTTAATACATCCACCAATCAGTTTCCTTAGGACTTAGCATTCACATCGAGATCATTAGAGGTATGAGAGGATTGTGGTCAAGGAATGGGAAAGAATTAAGTTCCAGCCTTCCAGGGCAACTATCACAGCATTTCAGGAAATTGAAATCTGGATGGTCAGATGACAATTTCAACACACGTCCTCTGTATGCCGAGCCCAAGTATTATCCACAAGGCTTGGAGTTTTCATTTCTAGCACAACACATCCCTTACTCCAGCCTGAAAATATGTAAGGAAACAACTTCAAGAATACTTAATTTTTATTTTGATTACATAGCTAGGAATGCATTTCACAGAAATAAAAATGATCCAATAGGTATTTATAAGTACAAAAATTCACTGCCTTTACACTCTGAAATCTTTTCCAACAGAGAAAATCTTTTGGCCTATTAACAAGCATTCAGTCAGTTGGTTAATTTCGTATGGCTTTACACAACAATGACTGAAAAAATATAAACAAGCAACCTTCAGAAGCATTTCCAATCCCACATCATAAAAGCCACTTCTGACAGGACACCTCTACATTACACACAAGCTGAATAAAAATGTATGCCATTATTTATGTGCAGAACTTTGAGTAACATTAAATTGGGAGGGGGGATGACATATGTACATAGCACAAATTTTTTAGAAAGTAAAACATAATACAGTTTTGTTCAGCTTGTGATCACAGGCTACCAGGTACACGATTTATCAAAATACATTTCCAAGAATCTCATATTTGATTTCAAAGATTAATATATATATTAATTTACTCATGTTGAAGAAACAGTCTTCAGGATATTTAAAAAGCAACAAATACATGTAACTGATCTCTCGATTAGAACTGGGGGAAAATCCAGACCACAATATATTTGTCAATAATAGAACATAGTTTTACAATAAGAGGAATAAGAAAGAAGAAAAATTGTTCACAAGAGTGCACTCACACTCCCACCCTGGGGAGGAAGGAGAGTGGCAAGTGGTGGACTTTCAAGATCTAAATTAATTTGCCAATACAATTAAAGTTTGTTATTGGAAGAACAAGAGTGCCTCCTGTTGCAAAATTATGTTCTATTTTAAATAGCACCATTGTGCAATGAAACCATTCTCGTGTTACCAAATCTGTAAATAACCCAAAAGAAAATGTTTTGACAATTATTCTATCTTAATGCACACTACTTCAGTTATACCAGGTAGAGATAGTAAGATCAAATGTCAAAACACCAAGCAGGGGCGATTGGAAACTCGAGAGAGGTTTCAATTAAATCCTTGAGTTACCAAAGACTTAAGTAGAAACGTACACCAACTAACACCAAAACAGAAATGTGTGTAGACACATCGATTAATTGAAAACTGAATTAAAATACCGAACAAAGATTCCTAAAATTTATACCGAAACGCCGCCGACACAGCAGTTGTCGTAGAGTCGTTTTGAAGAATCATTTTCTCAGTCGGGTCCACAGACGAGCAGAATTTTAGGGAGTGATAATCTCTCAACTCCCTAGACAGGAGGAACTGTCACAAGCTTCCCACCACTCAAGTCCAGAGGGACTTGGGGATTATCGAAGAAGATGCAGAGCTCTGGAAGTGTGGAGTGTGCGAGCTAACTCGCAACATATTTAACTTGCCCCAGGCTCATGGTCTGGAGCGAAACGTCAACATGTGTAGTGATGCAGGCACACTAATCCAGAGTAACTGCCCCATCAGTCCGGCAGCTCAATAATTGCGACACAGTGAAACAACTTGCCAAATGGTTATATTTCCTTGGAGAGCACTGTCTTTAAAATATGGAGAACAAGTTTTTTTTGTTTTTTTTTGTGTCACACGTCTCAAAAGAATTTCCTTAAACGGAAAGTAAATATACATAATGAGAAATTACTGTCTATGAGCACATTTCTGTTTCAGCAAATTAGTGTATTGAAGTTTATCTCTACAAATAGGGGGAGGAACGAGAGATTAATTTTGTATAAGCTAGGAAGAATTATCTTATCAAAAATGCCTACACTTGGCAGGAAATAATATTACTCATAATTTCAAATATTATAAATGAGTAATAACAGGATTTAGTCTACTCAGACACACTTGTCAACCAATCTCAGTACCTATTACACAGTTAACAATATTATAAAATATGCTCAGGAAAAATTATCATGTGCACTACAACAAACATGACTTGCTGAGATCAGGAAAGCCATCAGAGTAGTATAAATCCAAATGAATACAGTCAAATCTGCTGAGTAACAGTTTAATGTGACAAAAAATTGCATATAATTGGCAAAACCTCTAAAAAAGGGTTACAAACAGATTGGACTGTGCTGTAATTAGATAATAGTACCTGGGTGACCGATCTTCGCTCGGCATCTTTCGATTTCTATTTAATATCCAAGATTTTGAGTAAAGTTTGATTAAAGTAAAAGGCTTGAAGACTTCCTAGGCGTTTTGAGGTGCACAGTTAACCAAAGAGAAACTTCACTAACATCATTAGGCTTACTGGTACCTGAACCTTCTACGTAATGAGGTTAGAGCCCTTTTCGAGAAACCAAATACAAAAATTGCATATTTTTTTTTTTTTTTAAATCGTGTTAAAAACTTGAATAGCAAAACGTTATCTACATATGAAATTTCATCCAAATCGTTAGATCCATTTGCGAGACTGCCTCATAAATTGCTTTCAAAGAAAAATGCTATTATTATGTTAAACAGAAATCTTAATGCCAGTCAGGGATTGATTAACGCTGCGAGATTTGTGTTAATTCAGGGCATTCTACGAAAACCCTTGATGATTAATTCTTATGTACCTCGACGAGAAAAATTTAAAGTACAAAATATTTTTAAATTTATATATCTCGCTTAGTTCTCGAGATATCATATCGCAAAATTGACGTGGTTGGTTGAAATGAGACCTGGACCAAAAGATAAATTTCGTCACAGCCAAGTTTGATGATGAATTCAGATGAAACTCGTCAAGAAAAATCGAAAATAAAGAATTTATTTTCTGATACCTCAAGTGAAGAGGTTAGGATTAGATCCGACCTGGACCAGAAAAAGAATCCACCAAAAGCACTATGTCGATACGGTGGAAATGTACTTTTAATGTTTTATTTTGTTCCAAATGGTTGTTGTTAGGTTGAAATACTGCATGGACCAGAAGAAACGTCGCCAAAAGCACGAGGAACTATACCTATAACTGATTTTTGACATGCTATATCTCATAAACCAAGCGAGATAGCAAGAACATTTATTCTTTATTTTCGATATGTTTCGTCGCGTTCTATAAGAATTCATCATCAGATTGTGACGTCACGGTAATGATAGAACATCATCAGTGCTAAATCAATTCACTCCGCTAAAACTATGCTCATACCTCGCGTGGTAGTATTTAATGACAAACTAACAAACACTTTTTACGGTCAAAAAGTAAACGGTGATTAGTCTATAACTGGTACCGGTAATATTTTCAAAGAAGTTTATCACCTCTGACAAAACCAATCACAAATTTTTAATTATCTTCCTTTTTAAATGTTTTACAATTAAACTTGCAATGTTACTATTTCCACGCCTCAGCCAGTATACAAGAACTGTTCGCTTAAATATTCTTTGAAATCAGAGAGAATCTATTTGTAGGCTTTCTGGTACCTGAATTGTCTACGAGATGGCGCTAGTGCCGTATGAGATATCAAGTGAAAAAATTGTTTGTATTTTGCAAACTCTCTTTTTTGTACGGAAGAGAACTATTGAGGTAATCTTAAAAGTCAAAACATTATCTAAATATCAAATTTCATCCAAATCTGTCATAGCCGTTTCCGAGATCCGAAATATATATATATATATATACACACAAGAATTGCTCGTTTAAAGATATAAGATTTACAAATCAAATAATTTTTTCTCTCATTCAGCGGTCTAAAATAGTTTAACTGGTAACACATCATGTTTCATTGCAACAGCAATTGAACTTTTAGTCATTGTAGACATCAATTATGGCTTGTAAACCAAATTAATACTGTATAAACTGCTCTCGGGTGACTAGCCGAGTCAAGAGTGCGTTGTCACACGATATTTCGGCGACTAGATTCATTGCCGCCATCTTCTGGTGAAATAAATGAAAAGATACAGCCGATTAAAGTGTTGGAACAGGAAAATCAAACAAAGACTCCTCTTATGTAATACTCTCAAAGTTGAAACTTAAGGAAGAAAAACTTGAGGCCACATAGTGTGTTCAAAGATGCTGCTGAAGTTGTTGAACAACAGTTCCAGACAGAACAGATGTTATCGGAACAGGCTGATGACCTTCTTGCAGTCACGAAAGTTTCGACTTCAGACATTTGCAAACTACATTATAAGATTGATAGGCAAAGATATATTGAACAGGAGAATTCCTGCTTAACACAGGATTTCCAATTGAGATTACACAGTGAAGCCTCATTGCTGCAGGAAGACATAAAAAACTTTGTACAAGACATGACAGATTGGCTGAAACTTAATCTTGTTGATAATATGCAGTGGAGAAATGCAGAACTGACGATTCTTGATCAGAAATTTGTATCATTTGCAGCATTTCTTAATGGCACATTGCAGGTGTGGAATAAAGAATTTTTAGAACTGGAGTCTTCTGCACAACTTTGTTGGAAGGATATTAATGAAACCCTGAAAACTGACACTGCTACTGAGTTTAATTCATTTACGTCCTTCATAAATGATGTTTTCCAGTCCCTTACAGTCCTCTCCTGTCTCTCAAGTATACAGCAAAAATAAGGACTTCTGGTGTACAATTACATGAAATCAATACAATGTGACTGCCTGTAGAAGTGGCCAAATTAATCTTTATGTTACCTACTTTCAAATTAAACGAGGGTTTAAATGAAAAAAAAAGAAGTAAAATAAAAAACTATTTAAATGCATTCAAACCACATTCCACTGAACGCAATCACAGATCAATTACTTGATGAAGGCTTCTGTTGGAACCAAACCCTTTGCACCGAGTTCTGAGAAGGCATGCAGAGCCATCTGTGGGTCCCAGTTGGTATCGTCCAAGCACCTGAAAAAAATTAATTTTGTCAATTATTTCTCTTAACTCCGTATTTTTTAAACATAACCACCATAGAGATTTAAAGTTCTGGATTATTTTGATGCATCAGCTTTCAAGGAAATCTGCTTTTCCCCATGTGTCCCGATCATAAAAATGTAAATGCACTGAACATTTTATTACGAAAAAAACCTTACCAAGTTTTATCGGTAAGATTGTTCAAGATGACAACAGATTTTAGCACAGTACTCTGCCATATGAGTATCAAATTATTGTTTCGTCAGTAGGTACAAGGAAAATATGAAAATCATGGTTGAGAGGGCACTAAACACTGCAAGAAACTTCAACTAGCTTACTACTACCAACTCACCAATGTTCCTTGTCACAAGCCTCTCCCAAATTACCTATTTTGTCTCATTATTGTTAGTCTCCTATCCTACAAGATGAATAACCACTTGCTATAATTTTTAAAATGAACGCTGTCTGAATATCAATATTTGCCAAAAGAAGTGGGGGGAGGGGGGCTGGTGACTGACAGCAAAAAACAAATTTTAGGCATTGCACTTTTTCATTGATTTAGACATCGATGAAAATGGCTGGACACATGCTGGTCTATCCATGTGCATCAAGTTTATCTTCATAATTGCCAAAAAAATTTCAATTTATTTTGTCACAACATTCCTTTCAATTTTGGTGACTGACGGGTCAACTTTACCTTCCCCTTCCATATTATCATCACCTCAAGGCATTTTTTCCTATTTTGTAAATTCCCCTTCTCAACCTTTCAGAAAACCAGTCAAATCTATTAATGAAATTAAAAAAATATAGTTGAAGAAAGGAAGGTCGGTTTAATTCGACTTGGCGATTCCGGCCGCCTGGAAACTGTGAACGTGACGTCATGGACACGTGACGATCTCGTACAGTCAACCGCGTATAAAAATATGTCACTAACGGGACTGCACGGGAAGTAGGGGTTTTTTGGGCGGGGACAAATTGCAGGAAAATATTGCGCGGGAGGGAGGGAAAAATTATCTTTTGCAAAATGTGGTATCGCTTTCTCGAATATATCCCATCCGCGTAATTCTATTTCAAGATACCGATCCGTGATTTCCCGCTTTATCGAATATATCCCACCCGCGTAAAATATTGCGAGGGAGGGAGGAAAAAATAAACTTCTCATATGCGAAATGTGGTATCGCTTTCTCGAATATATCCCATCCGCGTAATTCTATTTAACGATACCGATGCGTGAATTCAATGTGGTATCGCTTTCTCGAACAAATCCCGCAGGAATGTATTGAAAAATCTTGTGAGGGAGGGAGGATAAAATAATCTTCTTAAATGCGAAATGTGGTATCGCTTTCTCGAATATATCCCATCCGCGTAAAATATCACTAACCGGACTGCACGGGAAGCAGGGGTTTTTGGGCGGGGACAAATTGCAGGAAAATATTGCGAGGGAGGGAGGGAACAATTATCTTCTCAAATGCGAAATGTGGTATCGCTTTCTCGAATATATCCCGCAGGAAAGTATTGGAAAATCTTGCGAGGGAGGGAGTGAAAAATTATCTACTCAAATGCGAAATGTGGTATCGCTTTCTCGAATATATCCCATCCGCTGAATTCTATTTCACGATACCGATGCGTGAATTCAATGTAGTATCGCTTTCTCGAATATATCCCATCCGCGTAAAATATCACTAACCGGACTGCACGGGAAGCAGGGGTTTTTGGGTGGGGACAAATATTGCGAGGGAGGGAAGGAACAATTATATTCTCAAATGCGAAATGTGGTATCGCTTTCTCGAAATGTGGTATCGCTTTCTCGAATATATCCCGCTGGAAAATATTGGAAAATCTTGCGAGAGAGGGAGGGAAAAATTATCTACTCAAATGCGAAATGTGGTATCGCTTTCTCGAATATATCCCATCCGCGTAATTCTATTTCACGATACCGATGCGTGAATTCCCCCGTGTAACTGTGTTAGTTAATAATACGAACTCCACAAAAAATTCCTGCAAATACCTATCCGGGATTTATAGTTAATGCTGCAAAACAGTTGTGTCCCCAGCGGCAGAAATTATAGTTGCACGGGGTACGTAGTGTTATCACGTTAAGTTGGAAGTTAACCATGACTATCTCCTGGTCCAGGGTGCATTTCAAAGTGATTACAAATGCGAAGGAAGCAAAGTTTTAAGCAACGTTCATATGATCCCAGTATCGTCAATGTTCATGGCGAGAAGTATTGAAGCGGTATCGCAATATAGAATTAAACCCCATCCGCGTAAATCGAATTTGCGATACCACAGCATACGTATGGCTTTCAGGAAATATGCCTCCCTTCAATTTCTTAACAGTTGAACGTTATTGATATTTTGTTTGCCATTTCTTAACAGTGTATGCCATTCGTTTCTTTTCGTAATTTTTTTTTTTTTTTGAATTTTCGTAATTAATTTAGTAACTTCCTTTAAATCCCATCATGTCTTGTCACTGATAAGTTATATTCGAGAAAGCGATACCACATTTCGCATTCCTAGCAATATTTTGCTAAAATTTGTCCCCGCAGAAAAAAAAAACCCTACTTTCACGGTGTTGATATCATATAACAGAATTACGCGGGGAGAAATTTCGGATCAGTATCGTGAAACAGAATTACGCGGATGGGATATATTCGAAAAAGCGATACCACAATTCGCTCCCTCGCAATATTTTCCAATATTTGTCCCCGCCCAAAAACCCATACTTCCCGTGCAGTCCCGTTAGTGATATTTTACGCGAATGGTATATATTCGAGAAAGCGATACCACATTTCGCATTTTAGTAGATAATTTTTCCCTCCCTCCCTCGCAAGATTTTCCAATATTTTCCTGCGGGATATATTCCAGAAAGCGATACCACATTTCGAGAAAGCGATACCACATTTTGCATTTGAGAATATAATTGTTCCCTCCCTCCCTCGCAATATTTTCCTGCAATTTGTCCCCGCCCTAAAACCCCTGCTTCCCGTGCAGTCCCGTTAGTGACATATTTTTATACGCGGTTGACTGTACCTGAACGTCACCATGACGTCACGTTCACAGTCGCCAGGCAGCCGGAATCGCCAAGTCGAATTAAACCGGAAGGTCAATGCAATGCAATAGTAATGACATCATTGCATCATGTTTTTTGTGTCATCTCAACTCTCTTGCCTTCAATTTTCCTTTCATAGTTCCCACACTCCCCTTCCCTTTCCCCCACTAATGTAACTGTCAGTTGCGACACTACAGTAACTACATGAAACTATTATTGTATTTTATTTTACAGTTTGGAATCTAGTACAAATTACAGAGGGAAAGAGACATTAAGCAAGATCCTGAAGATATCTCTCTCTCTACTCATTTCATGGGTAACTTACTTCTTAGACCAGATGAGGTTCATCACCGTTTGCTGAGCCAGTGCTTCGACAACTTGTTGTTTGATAGCATCATCGGCCATGGCAATGGGCGACACCACAGTTGAGGTAGGTCCCGCAAGATTGGCAACGGGCGAAGATACTGGAGTCACTACAGGCTTTGGAGGCTGAAATGCTACCTGAACAGGTGCAAAATTTTATTACAAAAAACCCTCTGCTCTGAACAGCTATGACAATTATCAAATGTGTATATAAATAATAGAAACACTACCTAAAATTGCAAGTTCTAGAGGTCCTATCTCTTTCCCACTCATAACATTCTGCTCATTCAGTTTTAAAATAGCACTGCCATACAAGAAAGTAACAGAAAAGGAAAACACACTCTGCAGTGATAAACAATCAAGAACTGGGACAATCTGACACATTCAATGACATCCTACTATTTTATAAGATGTTGTCTGGGTCAGAATTTCAACCAGTTTTATTGTGACTCAGACACTACTAAACTACATGTAGCAAATTACAGAAAAGATTTTAAAAGACAAGGTGTTAATCGTCTATAATGAAAAGCTGCACTATTTAAGCAAAAACAGAATACGTTAATATAATCTCCGCACCAGAAATATTCAAATTATATTAATGGGACTAATGACATTTTTGCAGAATCTCTTAAACTGCAAAGACCTGTGCCACATAGAACTGCAACATTATCACCTTTGGCTCGGACAACTGGTGAAGAAAAAAGTAGTTCTACCAGTATTGTACAGCTTGGTATTATTGGGATTTTTACAACTTATGATATGTTATAATTAAGCAAAGTTATCATTTTCAAGTACAACTGTCGGATAAAAATTCATTGTCTCTAACTTGAAACAAGATACAACAGTAATACAAAATGGCGTGGCAAATATTATACACTATACAGCCATATCAACAAGCTGCAAAAAGTAACAATTGTATGTAGGATGCAATATTGATATAATCAAACAAAGTAGAAGGGCTAACTAGCTTGGTTTTGATAAATAAAGTTGATGGTACATTAGCTGCGAGAGGAAATTATATTACTTTATATAAAATCAGTCTTAAAATTACCATTTTTTCACATCCATGAATTGTAAGCAAATAAATCCACATATAAGAGGACTGTTTCCAAAAAATAGCTACATTAAAAAAGCTAAATTCTAGACCCGAAACAGTTTCTTTTTACAAGCCGAATTCTGAAATGAAACATCAATGGAAGAGACAGAGAAAGCACATACCTTTAATTGCTGAGGGGTAGCATTCGTTATCAGCAACTCGTCATTGGTGATGCACATTCCAACTCCGTGAGGCACGATGACCATAACACGACTGAAGGAACGCACCAGTGTTGCCAACTCGGAAAGACGGAAAGTCGCTACGGGAAGGACAGAATTCCGCTACATTCCGCTACATGCCGCTACGGCTATCGAAATTCCGCTACAAATAAATAATTACTGCAAAGATTATCAATAAAACCTACCTGTAATGATGAAATTTCTTGTTAAACATAAGACGTGAATTCCGACATTTTAGGTTTCTGCCAGTGTGTATGTCGAATACTGGATGATTAAAGATTTACGCTGTTGTTTTCGTGGTGTAGTATCAGCACCAGTTGTTTTCGCTTACGAAGATATTTTTATCATACCAATGAATATTTCACAAAATAGGACGGAATTCATTAATAGGTTAAATCACTTAAATGCGTAAGAATGACAATATTGAAGGATTAAATGATTTAACTTATTTGAAATTATACATACATTATTTACTAATCATTTCTGGCAATGGTATAATAATAGTGTAACTACAGTCAGTCTTCATCAGACGAGGCAAAGGTTTCAGTTTCACTTTCTTTAAATTGATACATACATTTACCAAATTTCTTAAGATGATCATTGGTAATTAGATAGGTCAAACAACAACTGTTTTTTGTTTGCAAATCTAATTTCACTCTTAGCAGATCACTGAGTGTTTGAGGTTTCAAGTGGTTCCTTTTTTTGGTATTTATATCACCTATCATAGAGAAAACTCTTTCTACTTCTGCATTTCCATGTGGCAATACTAACAACAATTTTGCTAACTTGCAAATGTTTGAAAAAACATACTCTCCTTCAAAAGTTTTAGTTTTACTTAACGCACACCAAAAACTAACAACGCCATTTAACTTTAACAACTCTTCCTTTTCTTCTTCTGAAAAATAGTATGGGAGCTTGCCGAATTCTTTTACCACTTCCTGTTTGTTTATTTTAGATTCAAATCTCGTCGCAATTTCCGAAACGTCACACTTTTTCTCAACATTTTGGTTCAATGCATTACTTGGAACAAGAAATGACATATTCTTAAAGAGGTTGTCGGTCACCGGAAATCTTTTGAAAGATTCGCTGACACATTTTTGATAAAACTTGACACAGACTAGTCTGAATTGCTCCTTGTCCCTTTCACTACACTCTGATAACACTTTCATAGTATGTTCCCCAACATTTACTTGTTCTACAGGGAGTAACACGTGAGGATCAAACACGTTCAATTTATCTAAATTGTTCTCATTATTAAAGTGAATGGGTTTCACGAAGTTCGCAGACAAAATTCTGACAAATCTTCTGCTTTCAGGATAGAGATCTTGGATAGATACCTTCTGTGACTGAAACATGGCATTGAATTGATTGAATGTAGGTAAGACGTGACTCAAAAAGTGAAGGTACGCTTTGATGTAAGGATTTTGAAGATCTGAATAAATCATGTTGCCCACTGGATTTTTGTCCTCAAATGCTGCATCTCCGAACAATTCAAAGAATACATTCCACTGTTGTAGAATACGATCAACATAGTTCGACAACGCTAGCCATCTAGTCTTACTCGAACTTAAGATCTTTAATTCAGAAGCATGCATAAACTTTTGAAATTCCAGCAAAATGCATTGTCGTTTTGGAGAACAGGAAAAATAGTTATAAATATTGTGCAACAAGGCTTCAACATAAGTAGGAATTTCATTTGATGCTGCTACGGCAACAAGATGTGCTGAGTGACATATACAGCTGTTTACAAAAACTTCTGGATTGTCATTTACAAGATGGATTTTGAATGATTCATTTTCACCATGCGTAACACTGGCGTTATCAGAGCAAAATCCTATTAAATTTTGAACATTTAATTCAAAATTAGACAGACAACTGCTGAAAAGTCTGTAAAGCCCTTTAGCATTACCATCATCACTACAAATGGGGATTAAGTCAAGAAGTTGAGTCTTAACTTCGTCATGGTATATGTATCTTGCTAAAATACATAACAACCTGTTATTACTAATATCAGTACTCTCATCTATGAGGACCGAAAAAGCATTGTCTTTAATTTCTTTAGTTACATCATCCTTGATTTTTGATGATAGAACATTTCGAATAATAGCTGTACACTTTGTGCGACTTTGTTGAACATTTTTCGCAATTTTTGAATCCTTTAAATTCAGTTTTGCAACTTTAACAATATGACTGACGACACTGAAACTAAGATTATTAGCAGCCACTAATAAACTAAATCTTATATCTGCTACTATAGCTTCAGATTCTTCTGTCTTGAAAATCTGAAAGCAAAAAGAAAACTAGATTTGTATATGTAGTTCAAATAATTGAAAAAATATCAAACAATAATCGCAGCAATTTATAAGAAGTTCTAGTGTATTAGCTTTCTGATATCATGATATCATATAGGCCTATATTATTTCTATAAGGTATTTTTTTGTCACAAGCCTGTATCTTCTTTCATACTTAACCGAAATCAATGAATGAGGTGTCATTTTAAAGCTAATGATCTCCACTTTGGTCACATCATATTTTAAGAAATGAAGTTTTCGGAATTCGACCCTTAAAGGGCAAAATAATCTTTCTAAGCTGTTTTCTGTGTTACGAGTCATTTATCTCCCTGGATACGTATATGAAATCGTTTAATGTAGTATCATTTTAAAGATTAAGATCTCCGCTTTAGTGACGTCATATATTAAGACAGATATTTTTCGGAATTTGACCCTTAAAGGGCAAAAGTATCAATATTTTTGCAATGCGTAATTGTGTCACGAGCGATTTATCTCTCTTAATATCTAACCGATATAGATAAATGAGGTATCATATTAAAGATCGAGGTTTCCGCCGTGGTAACATTATATTTCAAGAAAAGAATTTTTCGTTTTTCGACCCTTAAAGGGCAAAAATGTCGATTTTTCTAAAATGCGTTTTTTGAATCGCCGGCCATTTATCTCCCTGGATATCTAACCAAAATCGATAAATGAAGTAGGATTCTGAGGAGTAATGTCTCAGCTTTGTGACATGATATATTAAGAAAGAATGTTTTTGGAATTCAACCCTTAAAGGGAAAAAGTATAAATTTTTCAATAACGTATTTTTGTGTCACGAGTGATTTAACTCCCTTAATATCTAACCGATATAGATAAATGAGGTATCATATTAACGAATAAGGTTTCCGACGTTGTAACATTATATTTTAAGACAGGAATTATTCGTAATTGGACCCTTAAAGGGCAAAAATGTCAATTTTTCTAAAATTCGTTTTTTATGTCTTGAGCTATTTATCTCCCTGGATATCTAACCAAAATCCATAAATCAAGTAGGAGTATGAGGATTAATGTCTCAGCTTTGTGACATCATATTTTAAGAAAGAAAGTTTTTGGAATTCAACCATTAAAGGGAAAAGTATACATTTTTCTATAATGCATTTTTGTGTCACGAGTCAATTATCTCCCTTGATATATAACCGATATAGATAAATGAGGTATCATAGTAAATATTAAGGTCTCCGCCATAGTCAAATTATATTTTAAGAAAGAATTTTTCGTTATTCGACCCTTAAAGGGCATAAATATCAGTATTTCTAAAATGCGTTTTTTGTGTATCAAGTCATTTACCTACGTTGACAATTAAACAAAATTGATAAACGATGTATCATTTAAAAGATTAAGGTGTTCGTAATGTCTTCGGTTCCGTTACCAAATTTTAAGAAAGAAATTTTTAAAAATTCTAACCTTAGAGGGCAAAAGCATTAATATTTTTATAACGCATTTTTCTGTCATGAGCTATTTATTTCCCTTGATACCTAATCGAAATCAATAAATGACGTATCGATTTAAATATTAAATTATCCACTATCGTCACATCATATTTTAAGAAAAAACTTTCTCCAAATTACACCCTTAAGGGGCAAAAATAACATCATTTCTCAAAACTTTTTTTTTTTTTACCTTGCTTGATAACTAACCGAAATCGATAAATGAGGTATCATTTTAAAGACCAAGGTGGCTGCTTTGGTCACACCATATTATATAAAAGAAATTTTTTGTAATTCGACCCTTAAAGGGCAAAAGTATCAATATTAGTTGTAGAACGTGTTGATTTTTTAAATTTTTGTTTTTATTATATGCCATTTATCTTCTTCGATACCTAGCTGAAATCGATAAATGACATATCGTTTTAAAAATTAAGGTCTCCAGCTAAGTAAAATCATAAATTAAGAAAAAAAACTTCAGAATTTGGTGCTAAAAGTGGTAGCGCGTATGAGACTGTTCAGAGCCAAGTCCCCAGATTTCAGTAGCGGATATCACAGAGAAGTCAATAAACTATTTTTACTCAATAAGTAGTTTTTCGTATATATTTTATTTCTTACGGAAACACTGTCGTTTTGCTATACAATTCCAATGTAATCATTTTATTCGCTCAGCAACAAATATCACAGAGATGTTGATATGTTGTGTGCAGTTTGTTAAGGTTGGTTTTATTCTACCAAGATCAGTAACAGTTTGTCATAAATAAAGTGTGTTTTAAATTTTCCTAACTGTTTCATAATATGTTGTGAGTATTTTGCTGTGTACCTATTACACTAATAAAAAATATTTGATAAAAAACTACGGTTCTACTATTCATTATATTACAAGCATTCAACCTCACTGTTCGCCGTATTTTATTCGCGAAATTTTCGCACGGGTCGTCTAGGTTTTTATAAATTATACATTAACAAACACCAGTATTCAAAACGAGGCTGTCAGAATGAGAGGCCCCTGGCTAAGTCATTAATTGCCTAGCTCAACGTTTATTTACTCACACGTGGTGCAAGTAAAAACCTAGTTTAATTACCTGAGAAATCTGTTTTGTGTTATCGATGGCTTTCACGTTCTTCAAGTGTCTTTGACTTTCACTATGCTTTACCAGATCACTTCTTTTCGCACCCAATACAACATTGCAAGCCCTACACCTCGCTCTTGAATTGTCCTCTTGCACTGGTAGTATCCACTTTGAAAAAATATCTTCATTTAACCACTTTTCTGAAAATAACTGTTTTCTCGACTTTATTTGACCTTTCGGTAATTCTCGACGGTATTCTCGTGTTTTCTTGGGTGTAGAACAACCCGCTTCTTCTGTATCACTCATCACGCACCCCTGGTTACTTGCAACAATTATTAGCAAACTCGTACTGAAGGCCCGAAGCAAACGTGTTTAGAACCGAAGAGCAAGCATATAGACGCTACAAGAAGAGCGGGGAAATAGAGTTGAGGGGATTCACAACCAATCTGCCTGTTTTTATTGGTTATTCAATTGCGTAAGGGTCGGTAACGATTTATTTTAGCTGGTTTAGATTCCAGGGAAGACATTATTAACAAAATGAATATTTATTCTTAAGAAATTCATTTTCGAACGTTATAGCAATGAACATAGGAAAATGTCGCTACGTTTTCGACAATTTGCACATTTCGCCGCTCTGTCTCCCTAGGGGTAAAATTCCGCTACGCGTAGCGGAATTCCGCTACGGTTGGCAACACTGGAACGCACGGGAGCTGGCTTCGTAGCACCCGGCTCACGGAAGAGGCCACTAGGGCTGTTGACAGTGTTGCCAACCCGGAAAGACGGAAAGTCGCTACGGGCATGACAGAATTCCGCTACATGCCGCTACGACTATCGAAATTCCGCTACAAGTAAATAATTATTGCAAAGAATATCAATAAAACCTACCTGTCATGATGAAATCTCTTGTTAAACATTAGACATGAATTCTGAATAAACATGTGAGCACCAGTTGTTATTGCTTACGACGATATTTTTATCATACCAATGAATATTTCACAAAATAAGACAGAATTAGTTAAATTACATAAGTGCAGAAGAAAGACGATATTGAAGGAATAAATTATTTAACTTATTTGACATTATACCCACATTACTGTACTTACTAATCATTTCAGGCAAAACTATAATAACAATGTAACTACAGTCCGTCTTCATCAGACGAAGCAAAGGTTTCAGTTTTCACTTTCTTTAAACTGATACATACATTTGCCAAATTGCTTAAGATGATCATTGGTAATTAGATAGGTCAAACAACAACTGTATTTATTTTGTAAATCTAATTTCACTCTTAGCAGATCACTGAGTGTTTAAGGTTTCAAGAGGTTCCTTTTTTGGTCTTTATATCACCCATCATAGAGAAAACTCTTTCTACGTTTGCATTTCCATGCGGTAACACTAACAGCAATTTTGCTAACTTGCAAATGTTTGAAAAAAAGAGGGCAAATGTAGGTGGGTGCAGGATAGGGGGAAGATAGCTGTGTAGGGAAATTGCCACCGGAGCCTGTGCTCCATTGCAATTAAATTAAATTAAAAAAAAAAACATACTCTCCTTTAAAAGTTATGTTTTTACTTAACGCACACCAAAAACTAACAACACCGTTTAACTTTAACAACTCATCTTTTTCTTCTTCTGAAAAAATAGTATGGAAGCTTGCCGAGCTCTTGTATCACTTCCTGTTTGTTTATTTTAGATTCAAATCTCGTCGCAATTTCCAAATGTCCCACTTTTTCTCAACATTTTGGTTCAGTGCATTACTTGGAACAGGAAATGACACATTCTTAAAGAGGTTGTGACACAACAGACCTGATGATGGCGGCAGTGAAAGTCGCCGAAAGCTTGACAGTAGAAAATGTAATTCGGCGGCAAACCCGAGAAGAATTTATATCGAAGATACGCCGAGAAAGACTTATATCTCATACTTTCATAGTATGTACCCCGACATTTACTTGTTCTACAGGGAGTAACACGTGAGGATCAAACACGTTCAATTTATCTAAGTTGTTCTCACAACTAAAGTGAAGTGGTTTCACAAAGTTCGCAGAAAAAATTCTGACAAATCTTCTGCTTTCAGAATAGAGATCTTGGATGGATAACTTCCGTGACTGAAAAATGGCATTTAACTGATTGTAGGTAGGTAAGATATCACTCAAAAAGTGAAGGTATGCTTTGATATAAGGATTTTGAAGATCTGAAAAAATCATGTTGCCCACTGGATTTTTGTCCTAAAATGCTGCATCTCTGAACAATTCAACGAGTACATTCCATTGTTATAGAATACGATCAACACAGTTCGACAGTCTTATTTGGACTTAAGATCTTTAATTCAGAAGGATGCATAAATTTTTGAAATTCCACCAAAATGCATCGTCGTTTTGGAGAACGGGAAAAATAGTTATAAATATTGTGCAACGAGGCTTCAACATAAGTAGGAATTTCATTTGATGCTGCTACGGCAACAAGATGTGCTGAGCGGCATATACAAGAACTTCTGGATTGTCATTTACAAGGTGGATCTTCAACGATTCATTTTCACCAAGTATAACACTAGCGTTATCAGAGCAAAATCCTATCAAATTGTGAACATTTAATTCAAAATTAGACAGTAAACTGCTGAAAAGTCTGTAAAGCCCTTCAGCATTAACATCACCACTGCAAGTGGGGATTAAGTCAAGAAGTTGGGTCTTAACTTCGTCATGGTATATGTATGTATCTTGCTAAAATGCACAATAACCTATTATTACTGATATCAGTACTCTCATCTATGAGGACTGAAAAAGCATTGTCTTTAAGTTCCTTAGTTACATCAACCTTGATTTTTGATGATGGAACATTTCGAATAATAGTTGTACACTTTGTACGACTTTGTTGAACATTATTCGCAATGGTTGAATCCTTAAAATTTATTTTTGCAACTTCAAAATTATGACTGATCATACTGAAATCAAGATTACGAGCCGCAACTAATAAATTAAATCTTATATCAGCTTCAGTTTCTTCTGTCTTTGGTTTCAAAATCTGAAAGAAAAAAGGAAAGAAAAGCACTATGTTTGTATATGTAATTCAAATAATTGAAGTAATATCAAACTATAATATCAGCAAATTATGAGAAGTTCTGGTGTATCAGATCGAATCACCCTTCTGATATCACATTATTTTTTGTAAATTATACGTCAACAGTCACCGGTATTCAAACCGTGGCCGTCAGAATGAGAGGTCCCTGGCTAAGTCATTAATCGCTAAGCTCCACAATTATTTACTCACACGTGGTACAAATAAAAAATCTAGTTTAACTACCTGAGAAATCTGCTTTGTGTTGTCAATGGCTTTCACGTTCTTCAAGAGTCTTTGACTTTTACTATGCTTTACCAAATCACTTCTTTTCGCACCCAAAACAACTTTCCTGAGGTCTGAGGCAAACTTGTGCTTAGACCAATCGAGCAGCAAGCATATAGGCGCTACGTGAAGAGCGGGGAAATACACTTGCGGGGATTAACAACCAATCTGTCTGTTATTATTGGATATTCGATTGCGCAACGGTGGGTAATGATTTATTTTGGTTGCCTTAGATTCCAGGGAAGACATTATTAACAAAATGAATGTTTATCCTTAATAAATTCATGTTCAAAATTTATAGTAATGAACATAGCAAAATGTCGCTACATTTTCAATAATTTGCACATTTCGCCGCTCTGTCTCCCGAGGAATAAAATTCCGCTACGCGTAGTGGAATTCCGCTACGGTTGGCAACACTGGCTGTTGATAAAATATCGATATATCGATATTTTTTTTAAATATCGATATTTATGAGTGATATTTTTTTAGGACGATATATCGATATTGAAATCTGGATATTGGAGTCCGATATTTTTAAAAAATAAGTGGTTATTTTCCGTTTTCCTCGTAGAATATTCCAAGTTATTATTGTAGGGAAAACGATTACCTGTGTTACACATGCAATACATTTTCATAGATAGAATTTTAAGAAACAATGAACGATACGAGCACATGGAGAAGCAGGGCCGCCGTAAGCGGGCATGCAAGGCAGCATATTATGTAGCGGGCGACCTTTTTTTTTTTTTTTAGCTCAACAGCTGCTTCGGGCGGTCGGTGGCGACACTGGGGATGGCAACAACGGGGGCGGCAATCTCAGAGTTTTTTGACCCGTTTCGGAAATTTCCTAAATCCACCACTGGATGTAGTTGGACAGGGGGCGACATAATCGCTATTGCACGTGGGCGCTCAAACAGCTAGCGCCGGGCCTGGGGAGAAGTAAAAAACGAAGGTAAAATAACTCATTCAATATTCTTTAGAATTCTTGTCTGGACATTTTGAAAAGTTTTTAAAATTTGTCTTCAATCAATGCGAAAGTATTAGCATTAAGAAACTAATCGTAATGTACCAGGTATGGGTAGGGTTGCCAGATAGCCGGAAAATCCTGGAATACTGATCACGTGTTCAGGAATTATGTATGTGTTACTGTCCCGGAATTTCCGTATACTAGTTTTTTTCTCAAACTCAGTTCACCACGGTGGTCATGAGGCCCATGAGGGATGGAATGTCCCTAAAATCAGAGGAATTGAAACTGACAGGAAAATACTCTTTGAATTTTCTGGGACTGAGAAAATTCTGGATGCAGTTAACATTAACTCCCTTTATACAGAGTTCACATGTCACGTGTTTTTCAGGTCCTTCCAAAAGACTTTCCAAACGATACAATCTGGGCCAATTTCTCTAGAACAAGCGTTTTTAATGATTTTGAATATTTTTTTAAAAAAATAGTTTGTTTTGTTTTGTCAATTCCAACAAGCAATGACTTTTACGAGACAAGTTTCAGCCCGTTGAATAATTTATGAAATAAGAGCGAAACAGAACGTTCATGGATTTGATCAAGGCTGAACTGCAAACTGAATCAATTTTGAAGACTCTTGCTGAGAAATTTTATCAGTTTTGTAAAGCAGTGACGGAGAAATATTTATGAAAATGGCAAAATCTAGTAATAAACATTTTAAAAGTAGATGATTAAGATCTATTTTGATTGATGTTGATTTTGATTTAGCAAATGTCAGATGCTATTTTTTTTTTTATTTGTTGATTTTCTGCCTAATTTTAATTAATGAGCCTAACAGAAGTATTCAGTTTTGGTTTAATATTTTTGAGATTTTGATTGATAATACCCGATGTTGATTTTGAACCAAAGTAAAAAATTCCTAACGAGGTGGTCAATTTTTGTTTTAAGTTTAGTATTTTTCCTTTTGATTCATAATACCTGATGTTGACTTTCTACCATAGTTTAATTAATAAAGTTAAAAGAGGTGCTATATATACGTTAGATAGCATATTTACCTAAAATAGATTTTTTTATTAATTTGCATTTTTGATCACTCTTTAAACATACCTCAAAAATACTTTTTAGACCCAGAAATGTCCCGGAAATTATAAGCCTGTATCTGGCACTCCACAGTTAAATATTTCGCGCGAATTGGATACGCTTCTTGTTCCATACCAACAGAAGAATTGAGCTCCAAAATTATGTCACAGCCAGTTTTGTTATATCACTTACGAATTTATTAAGATAAGAAATTGAAAAAAAGAATCTACCACTTTTGGATTGCCTTTACAAATTGCTATGCTAAAAACTTATTATTATAGATTGGTGCCTTTAAAAACCATTTGTTAACGCCAAGGGAACTGCCTTGACAGTAGCGGCTCTAGAATTTTTCCAAGCCGGGGAAAAACTGAGATTGCCGCCTCTTCAAACATTGTTGCCAGCCAGACCCCGAGAATCGCCTCCTTGATTGTTGGCCAAAAGCATTGATGTCGCCACTTTAACTGTTTGCCAAAACGCATTGTTGGACACGATTTTGTCACCCAGAGCAAGTACCCCGGTTTGCCCCCACCGCTAAATCCTGCATTCAAACTAGATTCTAGAATCTCAGCTTTAAAAAATTGTATTATGGTAAAGCGTTACCCATTTGCGAAGCAATATCAAAGAAGGGGAAATTTTCAATTAATGTAGGGAGTTCTCCATTCATAGTAGAAGAAACAACGGGAAAAACATGAGTTCATGCTCTTGAAAAGTATGTTCAATGAAGTTTCTGATATGAGTTTTGGTGCAAAATTTTACTTCATTCACCACCTTAGTTTGGAATTTTTTGGATCTGAAACTCTTTTAAATAACTATGACGTTCTCTCATCATAATTCTATGCAACATCCAGTTGTTCTAGAAAATTATAATTTGGTACACATACTTGGTTTCATCCCCACAGTATAAGAAAAGTTCCTGTGTGTTTTCAATGCCAATCTAAAAGCTGAAACGTCCTAGAGAAAATTTGTAGGTTAATTGCTTTCTTCTTGATGAGGCTATATGGCTTGAATTTCAGTTTTGCACAGAGATCAGGAGCATAAAAAACACAATTAATTTTACTTTGTTACTGCATTTAATTTGGAAGTTATTGGTAGTCCTCCACCGATGGTAACAATGCAGACACGGCGAAGCTCGCACAGAACGAATCGGACTCGAGCCCGTTGCTTTACATTGAGCGTGCGTTGTCGAGGATAGTATTTTGACATGAAAATTGGATGTAAGCAGGAATATTGATAAATTCCGATACACAATCTTTGCTAAGGTGCAAACATTTGGTCCAAAAAAGTAAGAAGACTCAGAACAAGCTATCAACCTACAAAAAGAAATTAAATTCCATATAAAACAATACCTGTAAAAAAAGTGACTTGGTCATTATGCAAACTCTGATAATAGAACATCAACCTAAATAAATGCCTCTAAAATGTTGCATTATTGAGCTTTTAAACTCACAAAAAGCCAAGATTTCCCTCGATGCTCTTTCTGGATTCACAAGTCTTCGAGTAAATCATAAACATTCTGCCTTTCCTTTTAGTAAAGTAGTAGTATACTGGCTAAATCACAATTTTTTTAAAAAGATTTATCCGTAATGTCATGAAAAACTATTTTTTTTAGAAAATCAAAACTTTATTCAGAAAATATCATTAAATATCCACAAAACTTCGCCCTTTTTTAAAATGATTTGTTTTTGTAACATTGTTTATATATAATAGGGTCGATATATCGATACTTTTTCTTCGATATATCGAATCCGATATAAATATTTTTTTTAAATATCGATATATCGAAAATTCGATATTTTTTTAAATATCAACAGCCCTAGAGGCCACTAACGGCTACGACCATCAGCTGTTGCTGTTAACAAAATGGCAATCGTTGAACACAGATTTGAATAACAATTCTTCTTTTCTTATCATATACTCCTGTTATTCTATAAATAGAAATGAATCACTGGCATTGGGGAAATGACTGTCAAATGAAATCCATATTCAAGACAAATTGTAGTAAAATATTACTTTCACCAAAGAATATAGTGTTCCTGTCATGTGCACAATGGTGAATTGCACAATACAGATGAAAATAGAGACACAAGTTAGTAGTGAGAACTAGTCATAATTATTTACCGAGAAGACAAGCAGGTCGAAGGTGAAGGACAGGGGATCGTGCTCTGTGCGAGGCAGTGCAGACAGCGCGTTCACCACAGCCTGTCGTCCGGTATGCAGCAACTTCCGTCGGCGGACGGAGTCCGTCACTCGTACTAAATTCCGACTCTCTGAGATGTAAGTGTTCAGCCTGTCACAATAAAGGAAAATCTGTAGCTAATCACATAATCTATAGACACCAACAACAGAAATGTGGATTTACTGGATTTTATGGTCCAAGACAAACATTGCTGCTAGTGAAAATTGGAGTTTTCAGTTTAGTATCTTTTGTAGGTACTCAAAGCATATGCATTCTTTGCTACATATCCTCATAAATATGCAGTTAGGTTTGAAGGCTCTCACTGCAATTGGTCAAACTAATGTAAATAAAACTATCAAAACAAAACTTCCCGTCTAAGAAATTTTCATTGGTACATTCCAAGTAGAAATCTGGTAAGTTCATACATACAATTTGTTGACATTTGATTTTAAATTTTGCTCTGCTACCTGTTAAAATTACTCTCACACACAAGCACTTTAGAATAGCAAATACTACGATTTATAAAGTTTACTAGTGGCAAATCCAGTAACATTTATTACATACAGATCAACAAGCAAAAACAATACAATAGAGTAAAACACACAATTATTTATCAATACCTTACCATCATTTAATGTTTTTGAAAAGGATTCTTTCCTAGGTTTAGTGCTGAACAAGAATTCTGTCCTATTTATAAGTAAATCAGATTTCTGTAATGTAAATCTGCTAATCTTTTAGGATATTCCAGTAGCTTATCTTTTTTGCTTTGCTTTATGGCACTACAACTTTCTCTTACCATTTGATATTAACTGATTAAGTTGATAGACGTGGCTGAGGAGCGATATCAGGCGGTAGCTATTGGCATCATCTGGAGGTATACCAGGTTTTAGTAGTGCTACAACTCATGCTTTCTTCCAGAGCTTTGGAATCTTACAACTCCTCTCTCCCCCAGCTGCTTGATCTGCTCAATGTGGATATGGTCAACACCTATAGCTTTTCCATTTTGGAGGGTTTCAATGCAGGTTGTTATTTCTTCGAGAGAGAAGGGAGCACTAATGATGGAATTTTCACTAGTGGTGTCATGGATGATCTTGGTTCCTGTGGTCCGGTTCTTGCTTTTGCTGACTGGTTTGCTATTAAGAAATATCAGGTGCGCAATATTATCAGGAGTGATGTTGTATAACTGCGTGGTTTGACGAGGGTCGTGTGTGATTTTTTAAGAGTTGTCCACGCTTTTTTGCTATTATGAGTCGTATCAGTGTTACTGATTAAGTCAGTCCACGTTTTACTTGCATTAGTAATTCCCCACATTCTCTGATTGCTTCAGAAAATGGATCTTCCTCAAACAGTTGACTGTATTGAATGTACAAGTCGACTTCGCTGGACTGCAGTCCAGGGATTTAGTTCGTTCTGCAACCTCACAGGATACACTGTCACAAAGCTTTTTGAATGAATTTTACAAACTGTTCATAGTTTCGTGGATCTGGAGCTAATTGTGATATTTTCTTATCAATTCCTCTCCATTGTGCCCTTTTAAAATTGAAGCGTCTCTTGAAAGGTACAGTTATCGGTGTAATAGTTTGCTGTATGCTGCACATAGTTGGCTTGTGTTGAGTGGAGGGTATCAGGGATAGTGCTTTCTTCTTGCACATTTGACTGATGTTGTTACTAACGAACAAGAGTTTGGGATTGTAACCTCTTTTCCAGCAGTTGCTGAGGAAAGTTTCAGATTGTTTTGGGTCTTGGATAATGTTTTGGGTCGTGGATAAGAGTCAAGTTGTTGGACTCTGCCCACAATTCTACCGCCAAGCCATTATTATTACTTTGTGCGAAGCCCAAATCGACATGATGACTATTGAAATCTCCAATGACAATCTTGTTTGGTATATTATGGAAATTTTTTGGAGGATTGAACTGAAAGTCAGCTTTTGGTGGTTTATACACTGATGTGATGATACATTTGTCTGTTTCCACTGTAAGTATTTCTGTGTCATCAGAATCGGCAAGTAGGCTGATTTAATAACAATATTAGGTTTGTCAAATATAGCACTCCCATATTTAGGATGTGGTCTCTCTATTACAAGACTCATGCCTTCAACCTTGGGTCTTATGTGGTTGTTATCACAGTGCGTCTCTTGAATGCATAAGATGTCAGTCAAGTTTTTGGCATAGGTCAGTTAGTAAAACTGATTTTTTTGAAGAGAAGCCTTCGACATTTATCGATATTGTCAGAAATTTTGGTCCTGAGAAGGACCGATTTTTTTTGTAGCAGAAGCTGCTGATGCTGTCATTGTGGTGAAATTCTGATTATTTGTATTGTTTCAAATTGCAGGTCGTGGGATAAAGTGTATGCCTTGATGCGTGGCAACTTACTGATGTTCTACAAGGACCAGAAGACTTACAAGATGTCCCCAGAGTCCTACTTCAAGGGTGAGGCTCCAGTGGATCTCCGAGGTGGAGCGTGCCAGGTAGTCTCTGATTAGACCAAGAGGAAACACATCTTCCGACGTCCGTGTTAAGTAAGTAGAACGACTTCGTGAACACATTGGTTATTTTAGAAAGAATATCTTACATGATCCCATTAACAGGTTAAACAGATGCGCTGGAGGAACCAAGGCTTCAATAGTAACTGAGTAGTCTTTAAGTTTTACTGAAGGCTTTACAGAAAATAAGACTGGAATTAAAAGATCAACTCTTTGTTTCTCAGGCTCATTACAATTTTTAGTTAGCTGACTGGTCACTCAACTGTTAAGACCCTGACTGGAGATTGGGAGTATGAAATTTGAACCTTGGGTCCTGTATATTTTAAAGAAGCTTTGCTTTTGTTTGTGTGAATTACACAGGTGGGCACAGTTAATCCAAACGTTAACTTCGTTAATCATTATTCCGCTACTTTTAACTTCGATAATCGTTAAACCGTTAAATGTTTATAAATTTAACACAAGTTAAAGTTATCCGTTAAAAGTTAACTAGTCAAAAGTTGTACTACTGTATTAGTAATATAGTACGGTAGGTATAACTGCTCTCTATCTCAAGGTGTTATGTACCATGATGCAAGTGTGGATTTACTTATAAAAATTAACAAATTGTGGTTACGCTATCGCCAAACAACGAAGTGGTATTCCTGTCTGTTTTTATCTTTGTTGAGACTGTGATCAACATAACACTTGCAAATTGTCTTACGAGAGACAATTAAGGTACTCGTGACTTTATAAAAAAAAGTAGTTAAAAAAAAACATGAATGCAGAATGAAAAGCAACAATATTATAGAAAATAAGTTGGACTGGGACACCTGAATATGTGAAAACTGCGACCAGTGAAATTTGCGGCCAAGCTAAAATCTACGACCAATACCTGTTATGGTTACCTTTGTGCCACGGCCTACCTGTGACCTAAAGGCCCCTTTAGACGACCCGACGTGGTTTCACCAAATCATGGCCTGCATGTTTTTACGTGAACAAATCACAAATGTTTCGAATTAAAATTGCACATCACCTTTTTCGTAACTTATGTATTATTTCTTTGAATTTTTTCGCACTGGTTACTGAAAGTTGAGTTTTTTGCGAATCTGCAACACTGTTTGCAGACTCCAGTGCGATACTAACTATCGATCAGGCGGCCGGTCATCCACTGGCACAGAATTTCGTCCGAGTAATGCCCGATTTGACGGCCGAACAGTTTGTCCGATTAACCTCGTCCGACACACACTGCCGATCCGTCACTGTTGCTTCAACACCAACTGAACGCGATGTTTTTACTAAACGTATAATAACGACATACATTTTGTAATAATAAATACACCTCATTACAGATAATAATGTTGATTTGTCAATAAGATAGGTTATGACGCTTTTTAGTTTATTTACGTTTGCAGAATTCACAATATAAAATAGTCACGCCGCCGCCGGCTGAAAATGCTCGGCGCGCCGCCGCCAAGATTTTAGCAGGCGGCGCCCACTACTACACCGAACATACGAGCAGCGCTGCCAGTACAGTCAACTTATATTATACCGCTGTATCTTTGAAATTATACAGAATGAAACCCAATTATACAAAGGGGTCATCCATTGATTACATACGTGAGTGAAAGTGCTGGGAGCAAAAAAAAGTCCACGAAAAGTAAACAATGTATACATTGATAAATTTTGAATAACAAAAAGGAAATAGATATGCAGGAAGGGTTGCCAACTCAATGAAACAAAGAGCAAACACTTTCAAAAAGGTGCTGGAATGTACTTTACTTTTAAGTGCTCATTTTTGTATCCAATTATACAAGGCAATCTGTTATACAAACAGGATACAAGAGGTAACCAAATTATACAAGTTTTTGTATCCAATTATACAATCTGGCAGCCCTGCATACGAGTGGTGGCGTGGCGCACAGTTCAAACAAACGAAAAGACGTCATAACCTATTAACGGACTAAAGTTAACGGAAGTCCATTTTAACGGAAGTTAATGATTTTTTAGGTTAACTTAAAAGTTAAATTTTCGCAATTTTTTTAACTTCGTTAATTAACGATTAACGGATTAACTGTTTTGTGCCCAGCTGTGGTGAATTATGCTAGGATGCAATTCAGTGTAAAACTTAAGATACCCTATACCAGGAGTGGGCAATTGTTTCAGCTTGGGGACCACTTTATGCAAGTGAAGATTAGGGGTGGACCGCACTTCTTAAAACGATTGCATTCCTTAGTTATCTTCGCATTTCAGAAAAATTAGAAATTGTACCATAAAAATCAAATACAAATAAAATAAAATATTAACATTTTTGTTCATTTTATTTATTGTGCTAATTTCATATCATTTACAGGAAATGCAAACAGCTTTGAAAAACGTAGTGCGAGGTCAATTTTTTTGTTTTAATATCCAATAAAATACACAGTATATGTTCTGAGATATTAATGAAAACTTCATCACCGTCATCCAGCTGTTGGCTGTGTTGTCTTTGCTCTCAAGTTTCTCCCATCTTTTTCTCTGTCCATCTTGGTCCTCTCTTCAACACACACACACACCTCTCAGCCATCTGTTACTTGGTATTGCTCTGGGTCAGTTCACTTCATGTATTTTCTTTAGTACTCTCTGCTCCCCAATTCTTCTAACTTATCGACACCATCTTAGTCATGCCTTCTCTTTCCTTTCCTGCAGGAGATTCTAATTCACTACGTGTTTTTATTTTTACCCTGTCGATTATTGTAACTCCTATTCTGCTCCTAAAACATTTTATTTCACTTGTTTGAATCTTGCTTCTTCATTGTCTGTTTCGCTGCACCGTAAGTATAGAAATGTAGTATGCTTGATAAATTAGTCCCTTATTTCTCTGTGTGAAAATTTGAGAGATAAATATTTAATTCTTTTAGTAAAAGAGGCACAAATGTAGGGAAAATATAGAATGAAAGAAAGGCAAAAGGGTTTAAAATGTAGTTGAGGAATTTGAGTATTAAATAAATACATGTGGGCCAAGGGGAAGTTTAAGTCTTGAGAAGTTAAAGTATAAAGACGAATATACAATTAAATAAGATATCAGTCGGCATTAACTAGTTTGTGTGGCTTTGACTAGATTTAAATAACTTGATGGCAAGGTATAACTGTTTTACCAGTACTATACGTCATTAATAACGTAAGTTAGTAATTAATTGAAATTTTAGATTTAATACCGTCCAAATGAACACTGATAATTTCTGTTTCTGTTTACAGGCTGGCAAATGGTGCCGAGTACCTGTTCCAGGCACGTGATGACGACTATGGAGGAAGGAATATATGGAGACGAGATAACGCGAAATCCGTGAAACCTCGTGAAAAAAACTGTGCCTGCGTGGCGGATATCGTAGGAGTACCAAAACATTGGGCTGTTTGCACTGTGTCAGCTGCTGAGAATATTTCATTTTCTAATATTCTAAAGTTTTCTATAATGTCAAGTTGTGATGCATATGGTTGCACAAACAGACGAGATAGGAAAAAACCTGGAATAGCGTTTCATAAGTAAGTCACATTGTAATTATCGTTCTTGAAGTATCTGACAGGCAACCGCAACATTAGTGCCATTCGCTATAAATTTATTCATTGCTGTCAATAGGATCATATTATTCTCAAATTTTTGTTGGTGTAGTGTAGACAATTAGCATATGTTACTATTTTGCACCTGAAAAGCTAGCCTTATTGTAGACAGATGTTGGAAATTTAATTTAAACGGGTCACATTTACATCAAGACATAGTGAATATGGTATTCTGCATGCATTACTCAGGTTTAAGTTTACACTGAAATTGCACGATGAAATTAATCATGATAATTTGTGCTGTGCGAACTACTAAACGTGATGAAATAAACTTTGTTGACGGAAATGTAGTTCGCGATGCATTTCTTGTGTTTAGATGTTTCTACATAGTTTGGTTTTGTAGCGGCAATATTAATGGAAATGTTGGCTGGTTGAAATGCGGTGTATACCAGAAGAGAACAAACAATTTATTTATTATTAGCTGTTAGCTTCTGATTTTTGAATGTACTGATTTTTCTAGCAAAATTATATAGGCCACTACCAGTACAATATCTTCTAAGTAAGCTCAGAAACTATGATGTTTTATGAAGTATTAATTTTTTTTAAAGCTCTAAACATTGACTTATGCTTTTTTTTTAAATTTCAGATATGACTTGTTCCTGTTTGTAAATATGTCTACAAGTATATTTGTAGATTTTGAAATCTTCCTTGTCAATTACTGAAATAGAATGTGAAAAAAATAACCTATTTGAACATCAACTAAAATTTAAGGACTGTAGAAATAAACAGTTTGTTATTCAAGTTAAAAAGAATTACCTGCTCATTAAGTTACGTCCGAATTCATCATCAAATATGGATATGGCGAAATTTTTTTTCTGGCCCAGGCCGTATTTCAACCTAACCACGTCAATTTTAAGGTACAATATCTCGAGAACTAAGCGAGATATCAAAAAATTTTATTCTTTACTTTCAGTTTCTCTCATCGAGTTACATAAGAATTCGTCATCAAATTGCGGCGCCACGGTTATCGTTGAATCCCCTCATAACCTAACAATCTCACTTTTGAGACAGTATATCTCGCGAACTAAGCGAGATATCGAAAAATTTTATTCTTTATTTTCGATTTGTATCGTCGTGTTACATAAGAATCTATCACCAAATTTGACTTTGGGGACACGTTTCTTCTGAATTTCAACCATAAACTCCACTCTTTGGAGACAGTATATCTCGAGAACTAAGCACGATATCAAAAAATTTTATTCTTCATTTTTGATGTGTCTCGTCGAGTTACATAATAATCTATCATCAAATTGCGGTGCCAAGGGTGTCTTATGATTCCCTTGAAGTTTTTGTGCATATTTCCGTGTTTCTCTGGTCAAGCAATATGGCTGCCTCCCTTCCCCACTTGTCTCCACCCGGTTTCACTCCAGTGTGTGGAGAAGGTCCCTTGCGTCGTCTCCATATATTCCTTCCTCCATGATGACGACGAGATGAACGCGTGGGTGTCTCGACTGTCGCAGCAGTGCGAGCGTGACGCCTCGGCGGCCCCCTCGCGCTCGCAGACATTACCGGCTTCGGGAGACCGCAAGGACGAACCAAAACGCCGCAGCTTTTTCACGCTCAAGAAAAAGTAAATAGTGCTGACTCGTGTGATTGTGTATCGACAAAAATACCAATATCGTGTAGGCGCGACAGCGTGTTGGGATTCCAAAAATTGTCAGAGTGGTTTGCACAGAGAATTAAGTTATCATAAATTATAATCTCTAATGGTATGAGGCTCTAATAACAGTCGAGTTTTTGTGTGTCCTAAAGCCCAATCGTCATAAAAAAGATGTTCGAGGAAGATTACTTGAAGGCATCTGCAAGATGTCATTTCTTGTCTTAAATCTCTTGTAGTTAAAATTAAATTTACTATCTCCCCGCCCGAAAACCCCCTGTTCCCATGCTGTCCCGTTAGTGACATGGTTACCTTGCCATGACTGTACGCGACGTCATAGTGACGTCACAGTCACGTGATGTCCACAGTCTCCGGGCGAGCGGTATAGAATACTAGAAATTACCCGATACATTCACTATATAACTATAATGCTTATTTCACGGACTCTGACTAAAAAAAAAAAAAAAAATCTAGGCTCAATCCAGAAAGAGTAAAATGCTGTATTTTGATGGGACAGAGTATTACAGCAATTCAACTGTGCTCGACAACTGCTGAAGAACTGGAGTCACATTTTCTGTCATCCAAAGATTACATATACCAATGGCTGCGATTTCAATCTCCAAAAAAAATCTCTCTAACTTTATCAATTTTGCATTTACCTCCGCAAGGTATCTTAATTCATGTCTTCTACTACGTCTTTCTGAATATGATAAAAGGAAATTGAGCAGAAAAGAAAGAAAAAATTCTCATTATTCAGAGGAAGGAGGGGGAAAGAAACACTTATTCCTAAATAGAAAATAAAGAGAAACTAGACGACCCGTGGGAGGGTCTAAATCAGATAATGATCTTAACAACACAATTAGAAATGAGCAGACCAAAAACTTTGAAATTCATCCAGAGGATATCATGAAGGAACTAAGAAAGCTGAAAAAAACATAAAAGTGCTGGTGTAATTGATATTACTATAGATGTCTTGTTATACATGCAGAATAGGTGTGATTAGAAGGCTGTGATTTCTCAGGGTATAGTTCCTACCTGCCGCCATAAGACGGCGCCACCAGTGCACACAGGAAAAGAAAGTTGTCGGTGCGCGCGCATTTGAAATACAGGTTCAAGACGAATATCATACACGGTCAATAAAATCACCACCTTTTAATTTTCCAAGTGGAACCATGTTTCATTCGTGCCACAAGTGTACTTTAATAATATACTATGTATTTCAGTAAATTTAAAAAGCCATATATACCCAATCCAATTTTCGCACTTATTCTGCACTAGCGCCGTGTAGACGCAACTCATACACAGTCTATAAAATTTACCACCTTTTAAATTTCCAAGTGGAATCAAGTTTTATTCGTATAACAAGTGTACTTTAATGATATAAATTCGCCTGCAAGGTAGTTGCCACAATTACAGACTATATTTGTCTGTTTTGATTTACTGAAATACATCGTATATCATTAAGGTACTCTCGTGACATGAATAAAACATGGTTCCACATGGGAATTACAACGTCGTGATTTTACCGACCATGTATAAGTTGCGTCTGCATGGCGCTAATGCAGAATAAGTGCGAAAATTAGAGTGGGAATATATGGCTTTTTAAATTTACTGAAATACATCGTATATCATTAAAGTACACTTTTGATACGAATAAAACATGGTTCCACTCTAGGAGATGTGACATTGTACCTTATCTTGAATTATTATATAAATTTATTCTGGATACTTGCTGAATACCAGAAGATTGTAAAAGTGTTATCGTAGTGGTGGGTACATAAAGGAGGGGTAAGAAATAATCAGAAATTACAGGCCCAATCAGTGGTAGGTAAATTAATGGAGAGATTGATATGCAACCACATCAGAAATAAATGTGAGGAGCATAAGTGGTTTTCAAGTAGGCAACTTGGCTTTAGGCAAGGATATTCATATGAATCTCGGTTGGTGGGATATATGCAAGATATTTCATATGAAATGGACAAGGGAGGCCAAATTGATAATGTAGCACTAGATCTTTCGAAGGCAGAGTGAGCCACAAAATGGTAGTAAATAAGGTAAAAACTATTGGAGTGGATGAGAAAGTGATTTACTGGGTAGAAGAATTTTTAACAGGTAGGAAACAGAAAGTTACGTTAGGAAATTCAGTATCAAAAGAAGTGGAAGTAAAAATGGGAGTGGTAACTTATTGAGACCATTGCTATTCATTATTCTAACGAATAATTGTGTTGATTGTTTTCTATCAGAAATTAGATTGTTTGTATATGACATATGCTATATAAAAGGATCAAAACGGTAGAGGACTGTAAACAGCTGCAAGGTGATCTGGACAGGATATCTAGTTGGGTTGGTAAACATGGGATGAAGGTAAATGCAAAGAAGAGTCAGCTTATTAGATACACAAATAAAAAAAACTAAAGGTTGATTACAATTATCAGGTGGGGAAAGAATTGCTTGTTGAAGACTTGAAATGTAAATATCTTGGCATTACATTTGATAACAAGCTTAACTGGGCAGGACACATTGGTCAGGTAGTAGGAAAAGGTTTCAAAACTCAGCACTTGTTGGAGAAAGTGATGAGGGGCCATATGAGAGAAGTAAAGGAATTGGGTTACAAAAGATTTGGTCAGACCATTGCTTGAATATGGTAGTGTAGTATTGGACCCACATTTTGCTTATCAAATAAAGGAATTGGAGGGGATACCAAAATGGGTTGCTAGATTTGTTTCTGGAAATCACTGCAGATTGCAGTCAGGAAAAGATATGATAAAAGATCTGAAACTGGACTTATTGGAAGACTAGAGGGTCATGGGAGTGTACAAGTTATATATTGGTGATGAGGCATGAAACTGGTGTAAGAATTAAAAATAATGCATGGAAAGGAAAAGATGACCATAACCACAAGCTGGCACTCGATTTCAGCACAAGGGTGTAGGAAGAATCTCATTTATGGGTAAGGGTGTCAGGGATTGGAATAAGTTACCAAGAGAAATGATGACTAATTTACCAAAAATGTTGCAAGAATTTAATGCTAAAATTTGCAGAGGACAAATGTAGGTGGGTGCATGAAAGGCGGTTGATGGTTGTGTAGGGAAATTGCCATTGGAGCGTGCACTTTATCGCAATTCAATTAATTATTATTATATTATACGCAACTGACATTCTGTGGTGCAACTTGAGAATTTTAGTATTTATATTGCTGGGTTTGGTCACAGTACGGTGAATGTGTTTTTCTGTAAGCAATATTTGTAGAGTATGTCGGTTTGAAATGCAGCCTAGGCCACAATGATTACTCACATTACATGGTGCAGCATAAGAGACCAGGAGTTTTTGTTTATGTTGCTGGGTTTTATTACAGGTCAGGATATGGTGAATGTACTTTTGTGCATCTGGTAGATGCACTGATTTTTGGTGAGCCGTATTAGTAGAAGTTGTTGTTGTGGTTTAAGGGCGCTTCGACGGCGAGGTCATTAGCGCCCTAACAACGACCGGTTTAGGAATGTGGCTTGAAAATCCATTTTCTACCATCTGTATGGCCGACTGTAGAGGGGTCGGCCACACAGACGGCAAATAGAGTAAAATGCTAAAATGTTGGCTGTAAAGACAAGCATCACAGCTCATGACCGGCTGGCAGTAAAGAGGCCAGCCAGACATAAAAACTTAAATCTAATAGTAAACGAACACAAATGAGACAGAACAAAACAAGAGCATATGTACATGGATGAGTGGCTGTAAAATGGCCACTCATCCACCTTAAAAGATTAGGCCGGTCTTCCCAAAATTTTTTGGATCAGACCGCCCAATACACAGAACTTTAAAACTTTAGCCACATTGCTAGCTTCATTACTTAAAATAAGGGACAGGTCGTTTGCCCTTAAGTCAAAAATAAAAACACAATCAGTTAAAATGTGGCGTACCGTCAAAGGTACGCCACAAGCATCACATTCCGGTGGGTCCTCCCGGCGGAGAAGAAAGCTGTGCGTGAGAGGACAGTGCCCTATACGGAGGCGAGTAAGGAGAACCGCATCACTCCTCGCCCGCTGGAAGGAGCTGCTCCACGGCTGAACGGTTCGGTTTGACCAGCCGGAGCTTATTATGCTCAACTTCCAGCCACTGCTTCACATCAGAAACAAATCTCTTCGCCGCCGAGGCAAGGTCTGACTTTGGGTACCGGTTCAAAGTCGGTTCTGACCTTGTCGCAGGCTATCTTGGCAGCTTGATCAGCTGCCCTCGTTCCCTCTGATTCCCACATGGCCCGGTACCCAGCAGAATAATACCTCCTTTCCACGAGATTGAAGGGAAAGGAGGGCGTCCTGGATGTCCTGGACTAGACGATCTGCTGGATACATATTTCCTATGGCCTGAATACAGCTGAGGGAATCACAGCATATGATGCACAACTTATCGCGCATTACTTTCATATGCTGGAGCGACTTCAACACGGGGCATAGCATTCTGCGGTGTAAACGCTGCACCTGCCGTCCAATTTTAATGTGTAAGTCGCTCGAGGGAACACTACGGAGCAACCAACTCCGTTAGCCTGCTTAGACCCTTCCGTATACACCGGGGTAAACATGTGATACTGGTTTAAAACATCTCTAAAAATTCTAATAAAAACATGGTCCGCAGTACACAGCTTGTTGTGCCGCGATAATTCTAAATTGTTCTGAGCCTCTTTAAAAGCCAGGGAGGAGATTTACTCCAACCCTGGTGATAAAAAGAAGGGAGCTCGAATCCGTATTGTTCTAAAATAGCCTTTGTACGGTAGCTGAACGGTTTAGTGGCTCTATGCCGGTTGGTATAGAGCCGCTCGTAGTTGTGATGGAACACTATGTCGTGCACGGACTGCCAGGTGTTATGGCAACGTGCAGGTAGTGTCGCACCATGAGGAGTTGCCGGCGGATGGTAAGCGGCGGCTCGCCCGAGTCAGCACAAATGCTGACAAAGGAGTTGCCGGCCGGATGGTAAGCGGGCGGGCTCGCCCGAGTCAGCACAAATGCTGACAATAGGGCTGGTGCGATATGCACCCGTGGCGAGCCGAATTCCAGCATGGTGGACACTATCCAATATACGCAGATAGCTGTCCTGTGCCGAACCATAGACGATACAGCCGTATTCTAACCGTGACCGTACAAAGGCTCTGTAAAATTGTAGCAGGCAGGAGCGGTCAGCGCCCCATGACCTGACACACAGAACATTTTAAAAGATTAAGAGCTTTTAAGGCCCTGGCTCTCACATCTTTTAGATGCGCAAGCCAGTTAAGTCTTGTGTCAAAAATGAGGCCCAGAAATCGAACAGTATCACTAAAACTTAAAACGATGCAATAAAAATTAAAAATTCGTCCACATATAAGGAGTACCGTATGGGACTCCTTATAATGGCTCCAATGCTATTAATAGCAATGGCGAAAGCGTAACACTTAAAACTGACCCTTGAGGGACACCGTTTTCCTGAATAAAAAGATCAGACACTTCACTGCCGACTCGGTACCGGAAGCAACGACCCGATAAAATGATTTAAAAAAACGTGGAAGGTTACCCCTAAAACCGCATTCGTGTAACTGTTTTAAAATAACATGTCGCCAGGTAGTATCGTAGGCCTTTTCAATGTCAAAAAAGACACCCACAAGGTGTTGGCTGCGAATGAAAGCATCCTGAATGGCCGCTTCCAGCAGGATCAGGTTGTCCAGGTGGAACGGGACTTCCTGAACCCACACTGAAAGCGGCTCAGCAGATTACGGGATTCAAGACACCAGACGAGGCGGCGATTCACCATCCTCCTCCAGTGTCTTCCCCACGCAGCTCGTCAAGGCAATACTACGATAACTACCTGGCAACAATTTGTCTTTTCCAGGTTTTAAAATAGGGATGAGCGTTGCTTCTTTCCACGAGTCGGGGAAGTGTCCACCGGTCCAAATATCATTAAAAATATCCAGAAGGTACTCTTTAGCATCTTTACTAAGATGCCTCAGCATCTGGTACTGGATCTGATCCGGCCCTGGAGCAGCGTCGTTTGCGCTGTTTAGCGCTGACTCCAGCTCCCATGATGTAAATGGGCAGTTGTAGGCCTCTGTATTCGACGAATCGAAGCACAGCGGGCGCCTCTCGGCAGCGACTCTTCGTCGCTGAAACCGAGGGTCAAAGTTGGCGGACGATGTGACGGCGGAGAAGTTCTCCGCCATCAGCTGCGCTATGCTTCGTTCGTCGGTAATTACACGTCCGTGATCCAGTAATCCAGATACTGGTGGGCGGGAGTACCTTCCAGATATACGGCGGATGGACTCCCATACTTTTGACGAAGGTGTGGAACGATTAATACTGCTCACAAAGTTCTGCCATGACCTTTGCTTGCTCTCCTTAATCACCCGGCGCGCCTTAGCTCTTGCTATACGGAACGCTGCTAGGTTGTCAGATGTTGGGTGCAACCTAAAATGCCGCAGCGCCCGTCTACGACCCTGAATAGCGTAGCGACATTCGTCGCTCCACCAGGGGACGGGCGTCCTTCGCAGCGTTCCGGAGCTTTTGGGCATAGAAACGTCAGCAGCCTGGTGAATCACTTCTGCTAAGTGACTCACCTTCTCCTCTATGTTGTCACGTGGTTCCAGGACAACAGAACGGCAGAAAAGCTGCCAGTCCGCTTTACTGACGTTCCATTTGCGCCGGGCGTTCGCTCCTCTAATCTCGGAACCTAAGTGCATCCATATGGGGAAGTGGTCGCTTCCGTGAAGGTCGCGGTACTTCCCACTGCACGGAGTCCGCAATTGAAGGAGAACACAAAGAAAGGTCGATGGCAGAAGACGTACCGGTAGCAGCGGTGAAATGAGTCATTTGCCCTGTATTCAGGATACAAATTTCCTCCTGCTCCATCAATCTACCAACCACTCGGCCCCTGGGGCAATCGGTGGTGGAACCCCACAACGCACTGTGGGCGTTGAAATCTCCCAAAAGGAGAAAGGGCCGAGTGAGTTGTCGCGTAATGCCAACCAGGTCGTCGTAGTCGACGGACAAACTGGGTGGCAGATAGATAGAGCATACGGTCAGTTGTATTGGACCGTGTATTTTCACCGCTACTGCTTGTAGATGAGAGGTGAGAGCAATGGGTTCGGAGTGGACAGTGTTCCGAACAAACACGGCCACTCCGCCCTTCGCTCGATCACCCTCGGTATCGTCCTTTCGGAATATGTCATAACCTCTTAGCACTGGCTGATGTTGTGGTCTAAAGTGTGTCTCCTGGAGACAGAGACACAATGGATTAGACCGTGCTAAGAGCTGGACTTCCTCTTTGTGAGCCTGAAAACCGTTTACGTTCCACTGAAGTATGGGAGCCATTCTACCTATTAAAAACCACCCCCCCGGATCGGGTGGGTCTCCTAGTTGCTGAGGAACGGAACAAGTTCATCCACCAGCATGATATCGTCTTCGGTGTCCGAAGACGATTTTCGTTGTGAGGCCTCGGAGTCTTGCGGATTTTCTTCCGCCGAGGCCTGTTCCCCTTCTTCTCCTTTCCAGAGGGGATCTGGGAGGAGAAGTCGGAGGGGATTTCACAAACATAGGGGTCCGTCAGCTTAAATTTCGGACCCCTAACCTTCTGCACTGTTTGCCATCCGCTACCGGCAGATGGCGTTGCCACTTCTTTGCAGATGCTGTTTCTGCTTCAGGGGCCGCTTCTGCTGTTGCAGAGGGACCCACTGCTGTAGCGGATGGCAGTGTCTTTGCTGGTGGACTTGCTGAACCTGCTGTCGATGTTGTCAGAGTATTGCTACCGACGTGCGAGGTCCTAGGTGTAATGACCTTGATGGGTGTGGCACCACATCTGCACTGACATGAGCACATTGGACTTGTGCCCATGTCCGCAACGGACGTCTGGGTAGCAATACTTTCTTTCCTGACGGGAGTTGATAACGTCTTCGCGAAGCTGGTAGCGAAGACTGGTGGAGCCAGAGCCTTATATCTTTTTTGGCTTCGCCATAAGAAATCCGCTCTTTCGTTTTCAACTCCTGTATCTTTTTTTCCTCCAGATACAATCGACACTCTCTGCTCCAGGCTGGATGTGCCCCGGAGCAGTTGACACACACCTGTGGGAGCGTGCAGCTAGTGCCTGGCTCATGAGCCGCCTTTCCGCACTTCCCACAGGTGGGGTTTGCCCTTGCAGGTCGCCGTCGTATGGCCGAACCGCTGGCATTGGGTCCGGCACATACGGGCGAAATATTCAAATTCAAATATCCTGCCTTGATGTTTTTGGGCAACGTCGGAGTGTCGAACGTCAGGACGAAGGTGGCTGTCTTATCAAGACTGCCGTTAACCCTTCGTTTAATCTGACGAACCTCGACCACATGTTCTGTTGACCACTCCTTAAGGAGTTCCTCGGTCTCTAAAAAAATAGGTCCCTGCTGGTGATGACACCTTTACTTGAATTCAGAGTTTTGTGGAGTTCGCACTTCACTGCGAACTCCCGAGCTTCTCACACTTAAGGAGTTGGACAGCCTGCTTGTGGGTGGATGTTTCCAAAAGCAGTGTCCCATTCCTCAGCTTTTTTTTACAGATTTGAGGGTACCCGCAATACCCTCTAAACCTTTCTGAACATAGAATGAGAGACCTTCTCAAAAGATCCCTCCACCCTTGTCATAATACGAAGGCATTGTCAATATACAACCCTTGCCGTTACTGTTGTTTACATCCGGGGGAGGGCTTTCAACCCTAGTCCGTTTGTATGAACTGGGTGTGTTTTTTATTTACCTGCGACCACCCGGGCCGCAGGGGTTTATTGGGAGTAGAAATTTTGGTCCCACGAGTAAAAACCATTTAAGAAAGAAATGCTATTACAACAGGGGTGCGCAGGTGCCCCTGAGGTCGCACGTTAGCGGGTGGTTTGCCTCACCACTCATCCACCTCCTTTGCATGTGTCCGACCTTGAGGTTGAGTTTTTTTTTTATAGAGGTTTGTACCGTCCTCGCGATGAAGCCAAGATCCCCGTTCTCCTAGGCACACAACGTTCCACCGCCACGCCCTACGGTGGTCGTTGAAGCATGTTAGGAGCTTACGGTGTGGGAAACTTGCGGCGCTCACAAGTTTCCAGCTCGGGGCACCGCGGGTTCGCCAAACCTGTACCTGGCACTTGCGTACCAGGCCCCTGCGGGGTTAGTAGAAGTGGTTGGACTGAAATGCAACCTTGACCACAATTACAACTAACATCCCATGGCTTGTTGCAATACATTTGTACCTTGAAGCATGTTTACAGGGTAAAATTGTGCTTTTCCTTGTAGTACATTTGAAACCACGAGAATAAAAGGGTATAGTGTTCATCTCGATCTAACATCGGTATATTTATATATATCTTCTACCCCCACCCTCACTTCCCGCCATGTTGTTTTTCCCCCACCATGAGCCACCGACATTGTGGCACACGCAGTTGGCTGCCGGCAGCGCTTGCATGCAGCCATCTCACTCCTACTGAGGAAGAGCCATGCTCGAAAATTCTATTCTTTGTGTGATCATTTTTTTCGTGTACCAACGCCGCAGGAATCTCTTTCTTTGGTAAGCGGTGGTTTTTTATCCTATCCTAATGTTCAATATATATATGTACTTATGGCTTTACGCCTCGTCGATGTCTTTAGAGGTAGGATGGGACTGGGGACAAGGAATGGGAAGGAATTCAGCCATCGCCTTTTGAAGGAAGCATCCTGGCATTCGCTGGAGTGATTTGGGGAAACCATGAAAAACCTAAATTTGGATGCCTGGATGGGGATTCGAACCGGCATCGTCCGGAATGCGAGGCCAGAGTGTTAAGTTTATTTGTAATATGACCGGAAAACCTCGAGAAAGTTATTTGGCCCGGCACTATACGATTCTTAATATTTGTTCCATAATTTTGATAGGATACAGGGGCAAATCACATCTGCAAACCAATTATCCATTAATCCCAAATTTTTAAGGATAGTGTATTTTGACTGAAGGTGGCTGCGGTACAAATTACGATTGTGTAGTGACATCAGAGGAGATCCAAGATGTCTGCTGCTGCGAAATCATGTTCGTAACTGTATCTAAAAATTTACCCACATTATGGTTTAACTGCAGCTGATCATGGCAATACTGCAATCATCTATGGCGAGTTCATTTTCCAGATATTCGCTGAAATAAAGCTTTTCCCCCCTCCCATTACTTATTTGAATGTAAAAATGCTAATACCACCTAGTTCAGCTATAGAATACTGTTTTCAAAATAATTACCAAGCTTTCATCTATTTCTAAATAGATGAAACTGACAAAGTAAAGAGGATTAACAAACAAAAATATTAATTAAAAGTATTATTTCTAAACACAAATAATTCCACTTTTTAACAATATAATTAATTGATAATTTAAAGTTTCAAATTAATTTATTAAACAAAACTTAGCCAGCTGTAGAACAAATCACTGTCCATAGCAGTTACTCAACATGCAAACCAGAGATCATGCAGTCCAGTTGTTCCCCAGGCTAACAATTTGAGTCATAAATCTCCATTTATTTAATCTGTGAATCAATTTTGATCAAGTCATTTTACCTGAATTTCATTCTTTCTTTCACAACCTGACCTATCATTTAATATATTATCTTTCAAGTCAGCTCACAGTATGGAGACACTGTCACAGGTCTGTGTCAAGGATTCAAGAATTACTTCCATGAGCTGTCTTCAGTTGTCAATTTTCTTAAATGCTCAGCTAAATACCAAGTTAATACATCCACCAATCAGTTGCATAATTAAAAAACAGTAAGTAAACCCTAATTATCCATGGTCAAGGCATTGCTCAAAATGCAAATAGCACTTGCAGAGTTGTTGCATGTATCACTCATCATACATGTACACATTATTCACGATCTGTTTTTAAAGCTATTAGAGGGGAAAAAAGACCATTACGAAGAAAAAAAGAAAGAGTTATGGTATTAGGAAAGACATGTGCTGTATAAACTGAAAAAAAGATAAAGCACTCTGTAGTATGCCACTGAAAGTTATGAAATTAATAAATCTAGAGCTTTAAAAAAAATGGAAAAGCTTGGATCATGTAGAAAAAGAAAACTTGAAGAATCTTTATTAATATTTTACAAAACCTTAACGTACAATTAGCAATGATATGCCATATGGTTTGAAAAAAAGTCATTCTTGTTTTCACAAAGGCGTAGGCAGTCTGCCTTGAATAGACTTATGGATGAAAAAGAATGCCAAAGCAAGTATTTTATGCGATCGAAATAATATGTTTTGTTGGCTTAAGTTATGGGCAGAAATTTTACAGGGGTATTACTGATTTGCACCATGTAATAATTATGTTTGATAGGAGTTAACATTAAAGGAGCAGGAAGAATTTACAATAAACTCAAATGAGGCTGTACTAGAGGGTTAGACTGAAAAAAAGTTCTAACAGTAAAACTTTTCCTTGGTTGAGCAATTAAGTAATTTCTCTCTTTCCTTCATGAATCTTTCATGACATGAAAAAATTTATTAGAACTCTGTGAAGAATTAGTCAAAGGAATGGAAATGAAGAAGAAACAGAAGCATACTTTTTTCTTTTACCAGCCGAAATATTTATTTAACTACATTTACGTATTTCACTATTACTTACTTAAATAAATTTTATTTTTAATACAAAATTTATGCCTATGTTTTTGAACACTGAAGCCACTATTTTATACGAAGTCCTATTCACATTAACTGCTAATTCCACAATGTAATCCTCATAAATTATCGTATCCTCATAATACATAGGTTTGTCTCTGGAGGATCAAAATGTAAATGATTTTCTAGAACATTTTAATTAAAATGTGGAAGCAAACTTTGAAACCATTCAACGTGGTTAGCAGTGTGCAACACAAAATATCCCAAACTATTTTAACACTTGTCGAAAATAACAAATATTTCTTTGGCGATAGCAGGAATTTGTTCAAGTTCTAAAGAATAACAATTATCGTGGAGTATTTGGCTAGGATGTTTTTAATAACTGTATTTAATTCTGAATGACTGTCGTTTGTTATGAAACGCTTCTAAGTATAATTTCAAAAATTAATATTTATTATTTCTTTGATTGATATATTTAACTGATTACCTATGTTTTGTGTAAACTTTCTCAGAGTTTTAATAAACTTCAAGTTTGTCATCTTCTATCAAAAAATACTTAGGTTATGTTCATTCCAGCAATTGATACAGAGAATACAGTATAAACATAGGTTGTGCTATTCCTTACCTTAATTTCTAAAACTAATGAAAAAGGAAACTGCTTTAGGCAATATAATTGCAAGGAAAGGGGAAATGACTGATCACTCACCAAAGTTGAAGGCAGTGACGAGAGAAGAACATATATCATGAACACACAAATAAACTCAATATTTCGGTTACTAAACCTTACTCATGATGGAGAAAATGAGTCATGAGGCTCAGGTGTGCACGAGTCATGTAGCAATCCTCGGCGTGTGCACACCTCCCGAGCCTCATTTTCTCCATCATGAATAAGGTTTAATAACTGAAATATTGAGTCATCTGTGTGTTCGTGATATATGTTCTCCTCTCGTCGCTGCCTTCAACTTTGGTAGTGATGAGTCATTTTCCCTTTCCTTGAAGTTACATGAATTTCTGCATCTAGTTGTCATAAATAAACAAAAAACAACACATAAATTTAAACAAATGTCACATTATAACTGGTATCTGTGCTACACAGCAGACAATTGCATTTTAGCAGGCGTCGCAGTTGCACTTTCTTTTAACAATATATGTGCAAATAAAGTAAATGTAGTTAATCACCTATAATTTCCTGATTAGCCAAGCAGCAATGTGGTTGGGCGTTATTGCGACTCGCCAAAGGATGCCGAGCTAATGAGGAGATTCCAGTCTTCAGACACAAATGCATTTTATCAAAGTGGATTGTTTAAGAAGTTATCTATGCCAATTGGTTGTCAAGTCCAGTAGATGGGACGTGTGACGATTTGTGTAGGTTTCATTACTCTTTAATAATTTTGAATTTTCTTTTTTTCCTTAGGACTTTTAGCATTTACATAGAGATCATTAGAGGTAGGAGAGGATTGTGGACAAGGAATGGGAAGGAATTAAGCTCCAGCCTTCCAGGGCAACTATCACAGCATTTCAGGAAATTGAAATCTTGATGGTCAGATGAGAATTTCAACCCACGTCCTCTGTATGCCAAGCCCAAGTATTATCAACAGGGCTTGGAGTTTTCATTTCTAGAACAACACATCCCTTACTCCAGCTTGACACTTAACTTGAAAATATGTAAGGAAACATCTTCAAGAATACTTAATTTTTATTTTGATTACATAGCTAGGAATGCATTTCACAGAAATAAAAATGATCCAATAGGTATTTATAAGTACAAAAATTCACTGCCTTTACACTCTGAAATCTATTCCAAAAGAGATAATCTTTTGGCCTATTAACAAACAGTCAGTCAGTTGGTTAATTTCGTATGGCTTTACACAACAATGACTGAAAAAAATATAAACAAGCAACCTTCAGAAGCATTTCCAATCCCACATCATAAAAGCCACTTCTGACAGGACACCTCTACATTACACACAAGCTGAATAAAAATGTATAACATTATTTATGTGCAGAACTTTGAGTAACAATAAATTGGGAGGGGGGATGACATATGTACATAGCATAAATTTTTTAGAAATTAAAACATAATACAGTTTTGTTCAGCTTGTGATCACAGGCTACAAGGTACATGATTTATCAAAATACATTTCCAAGAAGCTCACATTTGATTTCAAAGATTAATATATATATTAATTTGCTCATGTTGAAGAAACAGTCTTCAGGATATTTAAAAACAAACAAATACATGTAACTGATCTCTCGATTAGAACTGGGGGAAAATCCAGACCACAATAAATTATCAATAATAGAACATAGTTTTACAATAAGAGGAATGAGAAAGAAGAAGAAAAATTGTTCACAAGAGTGCACTCACACTCCCACCCTGGGGAGGGGGGGGAGGAGAGTGGCAGGTGGTGGACTTTTAAGATGTAAATTAATTTGCCAATACAGCTAAAGTTTGTTATCGGAAGAACAAGAGTGCCTCCCATTGCAAAATTATGTTCTATTTTAAATAGCACCATTGTGCAATGAAACCATTCTCGTGTTACCAAATCTGTAAATAACCCCAAAGTAAATGTTTTGACAATTATTCTATCTATCTCAATGCGTACTACTTCAGTTATACCAGGTAGAGATAGTAAGATCAAATGTCAAAACACCAAGCAGGGGCGATTGGAAACTCGAGAGAGGTTTCAATTAAATCCTTGAGTTACCAAAGACTTAAGTAGAAACGTACACCAACTAACACCGAAACAGAAATGTGTGTAGACACATCAATTAAATGAAAACAGAATTAAAATACGGAACAAAGATTCCTAAAATTTATACCGAAACGCCGCCACCACAGCAGTTGTCGTAGAGTCGTTTTGAAGAATAATTTTCTCAGTCGGGTCCACAGATGAGCAGAATTTTAGGGAGTGATAATCTCTCAACTCCCTAGACAGGAGGAACTGTCACAAGCTTCCCACCACTCAAGTCCAGAGGGACTTGAGGATTATCGAAGAAGATGCAGAGCTCTGGAAGTGTGGAGTGTGCGAGCTAACTCGCAACACATTTAACTTGCCCCAGGCTCATGGTCTGGAGCGAAACGTCAACATGTGTAGTGATGCAGGCACACTAATCCAGAGTAACTGCTCCATCAGTCCGGCGGCTCAATAATTGCGACACAGTGAAACAACTTGCCAAATGGTTATATTTCCTTGGAGAGCACTGTCTTTAAAATATGGAGATAAAGGTTTTTTTTTTTTGGTCGCACTTCTCAAAAGAATTTCCTTAAACGGAAAATAAATATACATAATGAGAAATTACTGTCTATGAGCACATTTCTGTTTCAGCAAATTAGTGTATTGAAGTTTATGTCTACAAATAGGGGGGAGGAACGAGAGATTAATTTTGTATGAGCTAGGAAGAATTATCTTATCAAAAATGCCTACACTTGGCAGGAAATGATATTACTCATAATTTCAAATATTATAAATGAGTAATAACAGTTTTAGTTCACTATCAACAGGATTTAGTCTACTCAGACACACTTGTAAACCAATCTCAGTACCTATTACACAGTTAACAATATTATAAAATGTGCTCAGTTAAAATTATCATGTGCACTACAACAAACATGACTTGCTGAGATCAGTAAAGCCATCAGAGTAGTATAAATCCAAATGAACACAGTCAAATCTGCTGAGTAACAGTTTAATGTGACAAAAAATTGCATATAATCGGTAAAACCTCTAAGAAAGGGTTACAAACAGATTGGACTGTGCTGTAATTAGATAAATATTTACAAATCAAATAATTTTTTCTCTCATTCAGTGGTATAAAATAGTTTAATTGGTAACACATCATGTTTCATTGCAACAGCAATTGAACTTTTAGTCATTGTAGACATCAATTATGGCTTGTAAACCAAATTAATACTGTCTCTCAAATGTACAGCAAAAATAAGGACTTCATGTAAGGATTTTTGGTGTACAATTACATGAAATCAATACAATATGACTGCCTGTAGAAGTGGCCAAATTAATCTTTATGTTACCTACTTTCAAATTACATGAGGGTTTAAATGAAAAAAAAAGTAAAATAAAAAATAAACCATCAAAACCCTGATAATTGTAGTTCCCAACTATTTAAATGCATCCAAACCACATTCCACTGAACGCAATCACAGATCAATTATTTGATGAAGGCTTCTGTTGGGACCAAACCCTTTGCACTGAGTTCTGAGAAGGCGTGCAGAGCCATCTGTGGGCTCCCAGTTGGTATCGTCCAAGCACCTGAAAAAAATTAATTTTGTCAATTATTTTTCTTAACTCTGTACTTTTTAAACATAACCACCATAGAGATTTAAGTTCTGGATTATTTTGATGCAGCAGCTCTCAAGGAAACTTGTAAGTCTGTTTTTCCCCATGTGTCACAATCATAAAAATGTAAATGCACCGAACATTTTATTACGAAAATAACTACGAAAACAAACCTTACCAAGTTTTCAGTGGAATTTTATCAGTAAGATGGTTCAAGATGACAACAGGTTTTAGCACATTTCTTTGCCATATGGATATCACATCATTGTTGCAATTTGATGGTGCAATTGAACAATGGAAAAATAGCAGTTATTGTTTCGTCAGTAGGTACAAGGAATATATGAAAATCATGGTTGAGAGGGCACTAAAAAAACTGCAAGAAACTTCAATTACTTTCGTGGTAACTAGCTTACTACTACCAACTCACCAGTGTTCCTTGTCACAAGCCTCTCCCAAATTACCCATTTTGTCTCATTATTGTTAGTCTCCTATCCTACAAGATGAATAACCACTTGCTATAATTTATTTGCCAAAAGAAGTGGGGGGAGGGGGGCTGGTGACTGACAGCAAAAAACAAATTTTAGGCATTGCACTTTCTCATTCAGATAGACATCGATGAAAATGGCTGGACACATGCTGGTCTATCCATGTGCATCAAGTTTATCTTCATAATTGCCAAAAATTTTGCAATTATTTTGTCACAACATTCCTTTCAATTTTGTTAACTGACGGGTCAACTTTACCTTCCTCTTCCATATTATCATCACCTCAAGGCATTTTTTCCTATTTCGTAAATTCCCCTTCTCAACCTTTCAGAAAACCAGTCAAACCTATTAATGAAATTAAAAAAATATAGTTGAAGAAAGGAAGGTCAATGCAATGCAATAGTAATGACATCATTGCATCATGTTTTTTGTGTCATCTCAACTCTCTTGCCTTCAATTTTCCTTTCATAGTTCCCACACTCCCCTTCCCCCACTAATGTAACTGTCAGTTGCGACACTACAGTAACTTCATGAAACTATTATTGCATTTTATTTTACAGTTTGGAATCTAGTACAAATTACAGAGGAAGAGAGACATAAGCAAGACCCTGAAGATATCTCTCTCTCTACTCATTTCATGGTTAACTTACTTCTTAGACCAGATGAGGTTCATCCCCGTTTGCTGAGCCAGTGCTTCGACAACTTGTTGCTTGGTAGCATCATCGGCCATGGCAATGGGCGACACAACAGTTGAGGCAGGTCCCGCAAGATTGGCAACAGGCGAAGATACTGGAGTCACTACAGGCTTTGGAGGCTGAAATGCTACCTGAACAGGTGCAAAATTTTATTACAAAAAACCCTCTGCTCTGAACAGCTCTGACAATTATCAAATGTGTATATAAATAATAGAAACACTACCTAAACTTGCAAGTTCTAGAGGTCCTATCTCTTTCCCACTCATAACATTCTGCTCATTCAGTTTTAAAATAGCACTGCCACACAAGAAAGTAACAGAAAAGGAAAACACACTCTGCAGTGATAAACAATCAAGAACTGGGACAATCTGACACATTCAATGACATCCTACTATTTAATCAGATGTTGTCTGGGTCAGAATTTCAACCAGTTTAATTGTGATTCAGACACTGACACTACTAAACTACATGTAGCAAATTACATAAAAGATTTAAAAGACAAGGTGTTAATCATCTATGATGAAAAGCTGCACTATTTAAGCAAAAAACAGAATAGGTTAATATAATCTCCGCACCAGAAATATTCAAATTGTATTAATGGGACTAATGATATTTTTGCAGAATCTCTTAAACTGCAAAGATGGGTGCCACATAGAACTGCAATATTATCACCTTTGGCTCGGACAACTGGTGGAGAAAAAAAGTAGTTCTACCAGTATTGTACAGCTTGGTATTATTGGGATTTTTACAACTTATGATATGTTATAATTAAGCAAAGTTATCATTTTCAAGTACAGCTGTCATATAAAAATTCTTTGTATTGTCTCTAACTTGAAACAAGATACAACGGTAATACAAAATGGCATGGTAAATTTTATACAGCCATATCAACAAGCTGCAAAAAGTAACAGTTGTATGTAGGATGCAATATTGATATAATCAAACAAAGTAGAAGGGCGGACTAGCTTGGTTTTGATAAATAAAGTTGATGGTACATTAGCTGCGAGAGGAAAATATGTTACTTTATATAAAACCAGTCTTAAAAATGACCATTTTTTCACATCCATGAATTGCAAGCAAATAAATCCACATATAAGAGGACTGTTTCCAAAAAAATAGCTACATTAAAAAAGCTAAATTCTAGATCTGAAACAGTTTCTTTTTACAAGCCGAATTTTGAAATGAAACATCAATGGAAGAGACTGAGAAAGCACATACCTTTGATTGCTGAGGGGTAGCATTCGTTATCAGCAACTCGTCATTGGTGATGCACATTCCAACTCCGTGAGGCACGATGACCATAACACGGCTGAAGGAACGCACAGGAGCAGGCTTCGTAGCACCCGGCTCACGGAAGAGGCCACTAACTGCTACGACCATCAGCTGTTGCTGTTATCAAAATGGCAATCGTTAAACACAGATTTGAATAACAATTCTTCTTTTCTTATCATATACTCCTGTTATTGAATAAATAGAAATGAATCACTGGCATAGGGGAAATGACTGTCAAATGAAATCAATATTCAAGACAAATTGTAGTAAAATATTCCTTTCACCAAAGAATATAGTGTTCCTGTCATGTGCCCAATGGTGAATTGCACAATACAGATAAAAATAGAGACATAAGTTAGTAGTGAGAACTAGTCATAATTATTTACCGAGAAGACAAGCAGGTCGAAGGTGAAGGACAGGGGATCGTGCTCTGTGCGAGGCAGTGCAGACAGCGCGTTCACCACAGCCTGTCGTCCAGTATGCAGCAACTTCCGTCGGCGGACGGAGTCCGTCACTCGTACTAAATTCCGACTCTCTGAGATGTAAGTGTTCAGCCTGTCACAATGAAGGAAAATCTGTAGCTAATCATATAATCTACAGCCACTGGATTTTATCGTCCAAGACAAACATTGCTGCTAGTGAAAATTGGAGTTTTCAGTTTAGTATCTTTTGTAGGTACCCAAACCATATAAATTCTTTGCTACATATCCTCACAAATATTCAGTAAGGTTTGAAGGCTCTCGCTGCAATTGGTCAAACTAATGTAAATAAAACTATCAAAACAACCCGCCCAGTCGAAAAAATTTTCATTGGTACACTCCAAGTAGAAATCTGGCAAGTTCATACATACAATTTGTTGACATTTGATTTTAAATTTTGCTCTGCTACCTGTTAAAATTACTCTCACCCACAAGCACTTTAGAATAGCAAATACTAAGATTTATAAAGTTTACTAGCGGCAAATCCAGTAACATTTATTACATACAGATCAACAAGCAAAAACAATACAATAGAGTAAAACACACAATTATTTATCAATACTTTACCATCATTTAATGTTTTTGAAAAGGATTCTTTCCTAGGTTTAGTGCTGAACAAGAATTCTGTCCTATTTATAAGTAAATCAGATTTCTGTAATGTAAATCTGCTAATCTTTTAGGATATTCCAGTAGCTTATCTTTTTTGCTTTGCTTTATGGCACTACAACTTTCTCTTAAAATTTGATATTAACTACCAACCAGCCATCGAACTACAAATGTAAATAGAAACCGATTCTACTTACTTCGCTGAGGTGGAGTTGCTCTGACCCGGCGAGTAAACGGAACACAGAGAGAAGTAGGCCAGCTCGTGGTAAGCGTCGGCCAGTGGCAGGCGTGATTCGGAGTCGTACACGCCGTAGTACTGCTCCAGGAATGCCTGCACGAGTGGACGACCCTCCTCCGAGCAAGCGAAGTGCGGCCTCGACGGGGGGATCTTCGCTCGACTTCCTCCACTTCAAACCCGATTGGCGGTGGCAGCTCAGTACCGTCCTGCGTAGTAGTTCATCCATTTCTTTGACACTTCAGTTAAAAATAGAATATCCTCACCATAAAATTTCAGCAATGAATCAAATTATTTAAGATTAAATACCAAAGCTGAAAACTATTAAACAGAAAATGACCTGTGGTTATTGACGTCGTTAGATGAACCCCAATCAGTTAAATCTAAGATTCATGTCTCCAAAAATTAAATCTCTGCATTTACAGTCCACGAATTAAACCAATAACTGAACAAATTACAGCTATGCTAGTAACAAAATGTACTCACCAGTTTTATAACTTTTGGGAACATCTTCCTGACATCACTGCCGACAAAAATGTACACAGTTTTAAAACGAACAAAACTATGAGAAATCTGAAAAAAACTAAAAAACAACATTAAATTGAGATACGATCTTTGACAACAATTCTGCTTTCAGTGTATATTCAGTAACTCAATGTTAATTGGATAATAAGATGGTCTATGCAAAACAACCTACTAAATCTGAATGGAAAAAAAAGAGAATTTCACCCAAAAACATGCACTAAATAATGAAATACCATGTGAAGATGTTTCCTGGTGTCTATATGTTGCTGCCTTCCCTTTTTTTTTAGCTCTGTAATACGTTTCATTCTGCAGAAGAACCAGTAGTGAAGATACAAATCAAAAAACAAAATGTCTAAGTTGACAATAAACGTAAATAATACCAATATAAAGAAAACTAAAATTTCATCTAGTGAAATATTCTCACTTCTTACGCAGTCAAAAATTGTTTGCGAGACCAAAGTATCACACTATGACACTCCATATAAGGACAAATTTTAAAAATATTGGCAAATCAGATTTGATTGTTAATGCTGAGCTTTAGTGCTTTGGTATATGTAACTTTTTTTGGTAATAATTATAAAATATTAATATGCAATATCAAGTAGTAATTATTCATCAGAAACGTTACATTCATTATAATTGTGATATTAATTTGCACAGCACTTTTAGTGAGGTATTTTGGATAACTTCTGACTACAGCACAAATTATCTGTAATATCTACTGCAGATGCAAAAGAAGAAGATTTTTCAGTCTTACCATTCTTAACAAGAAGATGGTCGTGATGATCTTGCATGCATCTGGGAAACAAATACTGTTACACAAGGAGCAATAGTATACATAAAAAACTTGTTATTGCAGTAAAATATGTATTAGTATAATTTACACATAATCTGCTAATATCCACCACAAATTTTGATTATGATTCCTGTTAACATGATTTCAGGAGCAATAAGATCTTCAATATTTCAAATTGCTTGGTAAAACAGTATTTTCCCCACAGATGATACAGGGATGAAGACTGTGTATAATTAAAAGCTTGTTGTCAAGTGTATAATCCAACAAAAATCTTCCAAAGAGCGGTAAAGCAAATTTTACTGGTACTATTAGTTCACATATTTAATAAAAATACAGAGAAATAAACTTGCATATCTAACGTGACTACACTGGAGTCAACAGAAAAATATCTGTTACAGCCCAACAAAACATTCAGTTGAAATGTGATTGGAAGGTTGCAAATCTTATGCAAAGAATATACAGTTATTTTAACAAAGATATGGACCAACTTTTTATCTCCAGCTGCACTTAAAAGACCTCCATTACTTTCAAAGTGAAGCAATGAGACCAGTGCCCAGAAGACACTTCATCCCCCTGGGAGACAATACCTGATGTATGCACTCTTTTGCTGATACCGTTGGCATACTGGATTTCCCTCCAAGACAAGTTCCACCAGTTTTAGGCTCTTAAGACCGTCCAACTCATTCAGTCTGTTGATCTGAAAAAACAATACATCAACTTTAATCCATAATATTCCCAACAAAATTCATGCATCATATTGTAAGTTGTTTCCCTACAGGTAAGAAATAAGTATATTACAACCATAGCAATATTATCAAAAGTCTTTTTAATAGATACATATAGCATCTACAAAACTATAAAATTGTTTGAAAATGTCTCAGATGTCACTAACAAATATCTTTGAAATGAAACTTTTGTTTCACCAGGAATGCAAATGAGTTTCACTAACGTCGCTAACCTAACATCGTCTATTAATTCAGGTAACGTGTCTTTAAACCTAACAGCTGGGCTTGAATAGCGACATGGCAGCTTCCAAATAAGTAAACCAATGAATGTACACTGAAATAATACTCTAGCACAAGAAATGAAAAAATATACTTTATATTTCTATAAATAATCTTCCACAATTATTTTGTATCAGGCACATAAGAGAGGGGAGCAAGATATGCAGAATGCACATAAACAATGGGTTAATACCAAATGCATAGCACAATGATCAAGAGCCAACTGGGGTGTAATAATTGTTGAAAAATAAAGTGCAGGAATAAAGTTTGCAAGAATGATCAATGCAATGAAATTATGTTGAGAAGCAACAAAACCAAAATATGTTTCATTTAAATATGTGGGTAATATTAAAATGCAATTAAATTTTTTTTAAAAAAAAAGAAAGAAAGAAATAATGCTGGCGAACATGCCAGTTGAAAAGTAACTACTTTCAGTTTTAAAATTAAATGCTTCAGCAAATATGGTCTGCAGTTCACCTTGTTGCGGCCCATGTGTAAAACGGTGATCGCCGGCAGGCGGTTTGCAATGGCACTCATCTGAGACTGGCCACCGAGACGATTGTCCGACAGGTCGAGCGCAGACAGCTCGGGAATGTTCTCCGCCACGACGTCCAGCACTGCACCCAACATCGTTGGCCGCTGGAGGTAGACTGGATGCTCGTTCAGGTCTGGTGGCAGCAAAGTGCAATTTGTAATCTACGCTCGTGTAAGTGAACAGACTTTTGTGTAAAATTACTGCCGTTACTTTTTTGGTAAGTGAGGCACAAAAAAAATATCTCCTACTCCATATTCTTCTGATTAAATGATAAAAAATTTATGGACTGACATGCTTTTGTCCAATATGATTGATATTTAACGAGAAAGGAAAATATCTGAAAATGTAAGACTTAAAGCCTCTTCCAAAGAAGAACGGTGATTTCTATATATCACACTATAAAGTGGCATGATCCTTTAATCACAAAACCAACCTCCTGAAAAATCCACAGAATGCAACAACAACAGCAATTGGAAATACTTACTGATAAGGATTTTCCTTCACAATTACAGAACAGACTCTATATATTACACAATCATAACAATGAAGATTTCTCTTCCTATAACACACTGTTGTTTGTAATGCTACACAATATATAACAGTGACAAGTGTAATAACAAATACTGAAAATTCAAACTCTGTTCTTCGTATTAAGACATCTGGACTGTAATAACTCAAATAATGATTTCTGTGCCAATCAAGAGATACAGCCGATTGACATTCAACTTGAATGAAACAAAACAGAAATTGAAGAAAATTAGCCAAATAAATGAAAAAATTATCATAAAGTAGTTAGTAGAGAGCGGTGCAAGGTACAAGTGAAACTTTTTGAGGTAAGAGATAGAAAGACTAAGACAGTTTCAACTAGAAAATAGTGCCTAAACTACGAATGGGGCATAGAAAGTCCACCGGAAAGAGCTTCTAGGTTATAAATTTAATATGGATTGCATTTAAAGTTATTAATTCAGACGTGTGCTTCGAAAGTATTCTTTGCAAATGTTGCAACATATTTGAATATGGATACATAAAATAAAACCAGTTTATAACTATGTCAGTTTATAGAGTAACTATCTAATAAATATTTTTAAGTTTGAAGCTCTGAACTAAGTACGAATATTACCATTTCTCAATATGCCACGGTGGGTGACAATAGTACCACATTCCAATAAAGTAGGGCTGGAGGTTTTCTCGAGGTTATGTATAGATAAAATTCCCTCTGCCGGACTCACTCGATTACTTAACTGAGAGGATTTCATCCATTTCAACCAATATTCATGTATCAACAGAAACTTAAAATCGAACATGTACATGGCCTTTGCCAGGAATTTTGAGTTCTGTTTTTTTTTTTTTGACACTGTATATATATATATATATATATTTATATTTGCTGGCTTTTATCTCTTTAGTGATACTTTGTTTATTTCAATTTTGCACAAAACACAATTTATAATTTGTTTACGTAACCCTCTAAAAATAAGTAATGATACTTAAATGATGAAACTGGCTAGGTTTTTCATTTAATACTAGCTTCTAGCCCGTCAAAAATTACGGTTTGAACACCATATTCTGGCAGTTCATTTTTTTATTATTATTATTATTTTGCAGTTGGTTAATTATACAGGATTGTTATTAGATAATGCTAGTGGCCTTGATTTGATAATGTTCTACACAGCAATACAGTAGTAACTTCTACTGAATTAATGAGGGCGGATGTATAGAACCAATAAAATGAAAAATAAATTAGGAATCCAGAAACTTTTGCTATCATTGTAATTAATATCAGTTTTATTTCTAGTCCAGGCACACTTCAGTGCGATAGGTACGAACTACGTTCACCCGCATTTATTAATACCTTCAGTAACTTGACGCATAAGAAAGCAGTTTAATTGGTTTGTAAAACTCATTTCAGAGTGAATTATGCCGTAATCAAATGTGTCGGTGGGCTTTCTGGTTAACTTAACCACAACCCTCCATTAATATTGCTTTCGAAAATTATAACTTCTACTACTCTCAAATGCTGTAGTCAATGGCAAGACATATTGTTTTTAAGCAGTGATTCCGTTGTAATACAGCCTGTAGACTAACATTATTTTCAAGCAGAAATTAGGTTGTAATACATCCTGGACGGGCATAATACAGTTAAATGTACTACGGAAAATATTTCTACAGGATTCTTCCATTTTACCACAGCAATTCCTGGCAGAATCGCGATCTCCAGTAATACCGATTTATTTACATTATTTTACTTTAAGTGACGGGAAGTATAATATCAAAAACGGATATCTGTCATTTATCTGAATGATATACCTCGTGATTCGTACATTTCGTGTAAACTTCCTCTGAGTTTTTAATAAACTTCATCGCTTCTTATCTCCGGCAAAAAAAAAATCAAAAAAAAATCGTAGGTTGTGTTTTAACCTAGTACTCATTATTGATACAGGTAATATAACGTACACATACAATATCCTTCTCCTTACATGAATTTTTGCATTTGGTTGTCTAAATAAAAAGCAATATGTAAATTTAAACGAACGTACTATTTGTAACTTTGTGACACATAATTGCCTCGCATTAATTTTTTTCCCTGCTCTCCGTATTTCTAATATCTCTGCTCACTGCTATTTTGCGGCAATAATATCGTTGTTGTATTCAGAGTATCATATCGCTTATACTGTAAATAGTCATATCCTTGACTGTTTAAATCTAATCAAAAGTTTATATTAAATCTCATTTAATAGTTAACACATGTATAAAAAACTAATGGTATCATATATAATGGTAGTAAGAATTTATTCTGGAAAAGCTTGTAAGGAGAAACGAATTAGTCATTTTTAATGATATCTTTTGTTATATGAATACGTTACTCTGCAGAGTATTTGGTTAGGATTTTGCATAAATAAATTCATTTTACTTAAGATCACATAGACTATAATTTCGAAAACGGATAACTGTTATTTATTTGACCAATACATCATTACGTTTCTCCGAGTTTTAAATACACTTCACAGTTTCTTACCGTCTGCCGAAAAAATCTTAGGTTATGGTTTAACCTAGGGCTTATAATTGACACAGATAAAATAGCGTAAATATTGAATCCCTTCTCCTTACATGAATTTTGGCGTATAACTGATACAAATAATATAACATAAACATCGAACACCATTCTCCTTACACGAGTTTCTGCATCTAACTGTAGTAAATAAACAAAATGCGACATGAAGGAAGGAATCCAATATGGTGGCTGTTGATTGGTGAGTGACAGCTGTCACGTGACCATTCTGTAGCCAATACGTGTAATAGCTATAGACGACGCACGCAGACGCCACGTTAGCGTTTTATATAATAGGATTTACTATACTCATTCATCAAGGTGCAAAAAAATCTACCAGAAAGGTATTTCCTAGAATATTTATTATTTGAAACTGCTCCTGTAATTAATTTTTTCGCTGTAAAGCAAGCCGAGGTTTCACTATTAAAGTAACAGCTGTGTAAGTAATCTTTAATCTTAATCAGAGAAACTTTTCGAGCACCATCTAGTACAGATTTACAATAAACAATTCCATTTCTCCTGCAAATTAGTGCCCTTAGATGCTACCTCACAAAGGAATATTATAAATGCAAATAAAGGAAACCCAAACTGCAAAATTTAAATCTCAGTGCCAAATAGATTGAAGAAATAATCCGATACAAAAAAATTGAACTTCATCAAATAAAATACAGAATTCACTACTTCTTTTCAAATCTCAGAAAGAGACACATAAATAAATAAATAGCCATCTTAACTGGATAATTTGAAACTCCCGTTGACTATAAGTGAAGAGAATTACCTGGGTCCGAATGGAATTTTGAAAGATCAAGTGCCTTTGTGGCTGGATTGTAACGCTTCACCATTGCCTGTTTTATGACATTCTTCACAGCGTCATTCAATTCAATGTTTGGCGACCCTGGCTTAACAAGGATTACGAGCTGAAAACAAAACAGATAACCTAAATGGACACACAGTTGATATATATATTTTCCACACTTTACATCAGACATGGAAATTGCATGTGTGTAGCACATCCTAAAACGAAGGTTTAGAGCCATGTTATTTATCATAGTAAAAAACCACCTCATTAACTTTACTTATTCAGCTTTCTTTTCCTATCATTCTTTGGTGCTATGGTATTTTTACCAACTTTTCAGACAGTGGCAAAAATGTAACGAAGCCATTTAAATGAGTATCATAAAAGCATCATTCCTGAACAAATTAAGGAAGGAAATAAAATCTCTATGAGTAGAAAATATAACTGAATGCTAAAAGGGGGGGGGGGGGGGAATCACAAAATTAAAATTCCTGAGCTAGAAATGATCATTCAATTTCATTTTATCTTTCTTCAGAAAGTCTTTTAAAACTAAGTTCACAAAAAATGTTAAATTAATTGATAATGATGGAAATTAATCTCTTAAAACCAACTTTTATATATATATATATATATAATAATAAGATAACAATGAAAAAAAAGACGCTAAGTAGCGGAAAGGAATCAAATTAGGATAGGGAAATGAGCCACCACTTACCTTTAGATGATGGATGTGGGGCGCGAACACACAGAAAAGACACAAACACAAATAATAAAGTAATTTTCGGGGAAAAACCCTTCTTCAACAAGAGAACATTATGAGAGGTGGGTGCACCCGGAGACTGCCTCACGGAAAGACCGCCGGTCGACAAAATGGTGGAAAGGAGAGGGGAAAAGAAAAAAAAAAAAAAAAAAAAAAGGTGACCGGGTATTATCTTAGGTTGAGACCAGGTGGTTGCCTAGTGCCAAGTTTGTACTGGTAGGCAAGTTCCCACCTTCTGAGTTCAAACCAGTACAAACTTGGCACTAGGCAACCACCTGGTCTCAACCTAAGATAATACCCGGTCACCTTTTTTTTTTTTTTTTTTTTTTTTCTCCCTCTCCTTTCCACTACCTATATTGAACCACCACTAACCTGAGGTGATGTTTAATTCATAATTATTATTATTATATATTTTTTATTTGTATAATATTTTAATTTTTTCAATATATATTATATTTTGATCTTCCTACCAACCAGATATTAGTTTGGATATTAATTTTTGCTCGGGTATGAGCTCTGATTCACTGCCCCTCTACTTTTCCGATGTTTGAATTTACCCCCACCATTTTGTCGACCGGCGGTCTTTCCGTGAGGCAGTCTCCGGGTGCACCCACCTCTCATAATGTTCTCTTGTTGAAGAAGGGTTTTTCCCCGAAAATTACTTTATTATTTGTGTTTGTGTCTTCTCTGTGTGTTCGCGCCCCACATCCATCATCTAAAGGTAAGTGGTGGCTCATTTCCCTATCCTAATTTGATTCCTATATATATATATATAGTACAAAATTAAATCAATCTTTTATAGCCAACAAATGAATTTACACATTAAGTGAAAAAGCAAAACTGACTTGCATCAAAGTTTTATTCTATTTAAATATAGCCTTTCATAGATGCTGTAAAGAGAGCACATATTTTTTCCCCCACTGTAACCAATCCTGTGTGGAGATACAAGGTAAGGTTCAGAAGGCTCTGGCCTAAGTAAGAAGGAAGGTTCAACTAAATAAAATATTCATATTATTTTCAAAATAACACATTTTTCATATGTGCAGTTAAACTTATTCATTAGGATACTATTATAATTTTTGTGTCTTTGAAGGCAAGATGTTCCATCACAGTTACCTAAACCATTTCATCACAACTGTCCCCAAAGATAAGAATTTTTTTAATAAATAATATATATATATATATATCTTGTTGCCAGTTCAGTTCTGTACAGTGAAGCAAAGTTCCTTAATAATGACCTATACATAATAGGAAGTATGGACAGGTGCATCATCATGATAGAACCATACACATATTTCATATTTACCCATTGTTCTCTTTAATAACATCCCTCAGTTTTATTCTTAGGTTGGCATAATAAGTTGCATATACCGTAGAATTTCCTTGTTTGAAGCCAATGGTTAAATACTTTCACTATCCCCCGAAAATGTCAACATAAACTACCTTGTCAACTGACACTTATGCCATCTTTGGAGGAAATTTTCCATTGAAGCTCTAAGAATAGTAGTAGAGAATCACTGATGACAATGGCTAGCAGATCTACATCTTTCTTTCCTAGACTATGTAGCAAAAACTGTCAAACTGAGGTTGCCTGGTACTGGTTGCACAATGCTGAAAGAAGTCTGGAGACCCCCACCTCTTATATTTTACATGTACAAACGTTTATGGAGAATTTGATGAATTATTTTCAGCAAACCCAGCCTTGAATTAATTTCTTCAGCTCTTCTGCCTCACTAAATGCAATGTTTTCTTTAGTCATCCATTCTTTTTTTTTTTTTAATGCTTAACGTCTCATAACAGCGATTTCTTTGGAGACGGAAAAGGATGGGGGGTGGGGGCAAGGAATGGGAAGGAATTCGGCCATGGTCTTTTGAAAGAAGCATCCCGGCATTTGCCTGGAGTGATTTGGGAAACCATGGAAAACCCAAATCTGGATGCCCGGGTGGGGATTCGAACCGCCGTCCTCCCGAATGCGAGGCCAGAACGCTATCCATTACACCACCATCCGGTCCATTCTGGCTCCAGAAGTCATTATTACACATTTTGGAGTAATTCAGGAATCTGACTTCCATTTGTCAAGAACTTTAGCACCGCACAGTACTCAATATTCAATGGAGGGGTTATGCGTGCTCCCATGTTTTTTCTTTACTTTCTTTGGGCTTTATGGCTCGTTATTGAGCACATTAGGGCTGGGAGAGCACGGGGCCAAGAATCAGGTAGGAATTTGGCCGTGGCTTTTTTGAGAAAAGAACCCAGCCATCTCGTGATCAGGTTCTCAAGAAACCATGGAAAACCACAATCTGGACAACTGGAAATGGATTTGAATCCACGTCATCCTGAACCCCAGGACTTGAGTGCCAGGAATATAAATCCCAAATGGTTTCTGCACAGTGGGTCAATATTTGTAGAGAAAGGACTTTTCATGTCATGCTCTGCGGAAGCAAATTATACATGAAGAATATTGTGTAGGATCCAATTAACCGAACAGATTTGGAGCATACTGTGCAATAGTTGAAGAAAAATGTATTGAGATTGGCAAAGTGGGAATGTTTTATGGGGTGAGGGGTGCGGCAGAGCATAATGTGTGGGAATAATAGCAGCACAGGAAACCATAAGCTAGGAAAGCAATAAACAAAGTATCTGCAGCATTTCTTCCTGGTCTGTTTACTTCTCTTCTCAGACCTACCTTGAAGCCATCTGTCAGTGTTATTCTCCTGTCAGCATTCAGGATCTCATTCGCTGCTTCGAAGTCTTCAATGTAAAATGAAGCTTCATTTCCATTTATCTTGTACTGTAACAGTTGAGAGGTGAGCAATTCATTCATTACATAATATTGTCACAACTTTTCATTTGTAACATTTAAGAGACATTGCAAACTGAAAGTTTTGGAATAAAATAAGAATTAAAATGAGCTACAACATAACAACCAAGCGAATTTCCAAATATAACACTACTACAATCATGAGAGAAAAATGTTTTTATTCCTCGGTGGTAAAACTGACAGAAGCAAAAATATAGACAGAGATAAAAAAAAAAACACATTCTGACTATCTCCGATCAAGTTCTGAATGGTTTCTTAGTTACTTGAGATTCTTTAATACTATAGTCCGCTTCACCAATTTAGACCACTCAAGGTCACACAGTCTTGCCTCCATCCCCTGCCCGCACTGCCCCCTTTACCCTCAGTGTAGCCAGCGGTGTTGTCAAATGTTCTTCCACTGCCAGTCGGTTCGTAGATTTCGCTGCGGTCGGTTTTGTTTTGCTAGTTTAAAGATTATTATTTTGTCTTTATGATGAGTGACGTTGTAGAACAGAATTCTACATGCAGTGCGTTGCCGAAAAGAAGTAATATCGGTGTTCGTGCAGGTCGTCCAGATATCAGAAAGCAAAGTAAAGTTGTCGTGGCAAATGTTTTCAAGTATTTCAGCAACCTTTCCTACAACGAAGAAGCCAGGAGAAACATTAACTTTGCTCAGGTACAAGCATTGACAGCGGAGGCTTGTGGTATTTCGAAGAAGTCGGTACAACGTATCGTCGGTATATTAAGTTCGGCAGAAACCGAAGATTTGAGCCCTGTTTTTGAATCACCAAGAAAGAAGTATAGGCGGGAACACAAATGCACTGAACTGGATGATTTTAATAAAGAAGTAGTTCGCAGAACTGTTTTAGAGTACTACGACAGAGGAGAATACCCAACGGCTATGAAAATACGGTCCGATCTCGCCCGTAAAATCAGCTATTCAGGCTCAGAAAGCTCCGTTCTTCGTCTTCTGAAAAGACTGGGTTTTAAATTTAGGAAATTCAACGACGGACGAAAATTTTTAATGGAACGCAGTGATATTGCGGCTTCAAGAGCAAAGTTTTTGCGAACAATGAACTCATTGCGAACAAAGGACACTAGGCCAATTGTTTATTTGGACGAGACTTACATTAACCAAAACCATACAAACAAATATATTTGGCATGATTCGAGAGGTAACGGAGGTCTTAAAGTTCCTACTGGCCGAGGAAGTCGACTTGTTATAGTACATGCTGGTTCTGCACATATAGGTTTCATACCAGGAGCCAAACTTGTGTTTCGTGGCGGAAAAAGTTCGTCTCTATCGGATTACCATACAGAAATGAACGGTGAGGTTTTTAAGAAGTGGTTTAGTGATATGTGTCGCTCGCTGGAAGAAGGATGCATTATCGTCATGGACAATGCCAGTTATCATTCCATTCAAACAGACAAACCACCATCTTCAAACTGGCGTAAGGGAGATATTATTGAATGGCTACGTAAGAATGGTGTTGAATTTTTTCCCCATGAAACTAGGGATGAACTTTTATGTAAAGAACAAGTTCGAAATGCCAAGAAGGTATTCGAATTGGATCAATTGGCAAATGAAATGGGACATCAAATTGTTCGCCTGCCACCCTACCATTGCCAGTATAATCCAATCGAACTCATCTGGGCACAAGTAAAACGGGATGTCGCTAAGAAGAACACGACCTTCAAACTTGCCGATGTGGAACGACTTACACACGAGGCTTTAGACAGTGTTACTCAAGAAGATTGGGCAAATTGTGTAAGACATTCGGAAAGATTACAAGAAACTGATTACGTCAAACAGTGCGCGAGGGACACAGAAATGGATCAGTTCGTGATACAGCTGGGAGAGAGTAGCGACAGTGATCTTCAGTCCAATGAATCCGAAGATGAATAAGTTACGGAGAGGATAATGGCTCACAGCTCTGAAAATAAGCCAGTTTGTAAGTTTTTCAATCATTTCTTTAGTAATTTTATTGAAAGCAGACATTGCGTTACCTTTATTTTTATTAAGATGAAAAGATTTTTTCAGGAAACCATTTTTATGTGTATTTTGTCATGTAATTCTCTGTTAAGATAATATTTCTTACATGAGCCTGAATTTGAATATTTTGAGAAGGTACGGTAGCTACGAGTATCTCGCTCGTCGTAATTGACGGAAGCCGTTGGCCAGTGTTGGACGCGAGCGCAACGCGATAACATTCGTGCAGATAAATTATTAAACAAACCAGAAGGATTCGTTTAAAGATGCTGTTGTTTTTTCTAAAAATAATTTCAATATTTTCTCACAAACTTTCTCGCTGGAAGTTATCACATGAACAAACAGAACGGAAGTTAGTCAGCGACAACTTTTTACATTACACAAAAGGGACAAACAAGAGATTCGTATAACTTTAAATTTTTTTTTATAACATTCTTCGCTATATAATGAATATAAAATGTTCTGTGCTAATCTGTTAACTTTCGGGAAGCCGCATAAATTTTTTCAGGTATTTTTTATCATTGGTTTAGCTTTTTCGGTTGGTTGAAGTAAAGAAAGTATTTTCATTCGTAAAGTTCATGGGAACTAGTTTTTATTTTTTTTTAATTAGTCATGTAAATATTTCGAGTTAAAAATCACATCACCTTGTTCCACATATTCAGTATTATTTTTTAGAATTTTTCAGCACATATTACTGAAAGTTGGTTTTTCTGAAAATTTGCAACATTGTATGGAGACGCATTGACCTTCGCAGGTCTATTTTCGTGACGACTACTATAGTATTAGGCAAAATGAGTATAATAACCAAATGGTTAGAAAAAATCTGCAACCAGAAAAATAAAAGGCATAACTAAAATGAATAATAATACAGCAAAAATATAAAAATTAAACACAGACACAGTGTTTTTCTGAGGATTTAGCTTCCTCACCACAAACTGGAAAAAGATAATTCAAATAATGAAAGAATTATAACGGACATCGAAGTGAACCATATAAGCATGTAAGTAAAATATAAATACTCATTCAAATATATCTAGTAGACAGATCAGTGCTGAACTATGAAACAGGTCACTTACCGATATTGGAATAAATACCAGAGGAGATATATAATTTGTCAACGTCCTCAAAATGTACTCTTTTGTGTACTTTCCACCATGAGGCAACTGAAATGGAAATAATTCACTTATCAGTCTTATTATGATTTGCATATTGTAATAAATATTATAATCATCTCTTTCTTATCATTAACAAACGATTGAAACTGCAATTATTTGATGAATTGATTCACGCATCTACACTAATAAATTCAATAAAGCATTAAAAATGTGATTAATGGTCAAAATAAAACATTTGTTTCTGCAGCAATTCTATATATACAAAACATAAAATGTATATAACCAGACACAGAAGAGAGATTAATTGTGCACATACATATTTTATTAAAAGAAATTTCCCAGTTTAAAGAATAACTACTGGCCTCAAAGCTGTCTACCACATGAAAAAGAAATTAACATTCAAACCAGAAGTAATAATCTATACGATATAATAAAAGTGTAGGAAAGTTATGTCTGTATATTTCTTTTAAGATATACTGATGGAGATGCCAAAATCGTAAAATTTGGAATCTCTATTTGGCTGTCTGTATATTTGCTCATCACTCAAACATATTCATCTGTTACCAGTCATTCTGTTGGAAAACTGATCTATCACAGAAATCAGGACAGTTCCATAAAAATAAATCAATTTTGTGAAGCCTAAATAACACCGGGGCAGTTTATATTCTGCTTCCATTAACAGCGCAAAGGTAACCACTGTGAAATTTGAAACTCAGCATTCAAGTATATTTCACACAAACAAACCTAAGTTTGCCAGAGGTTTAAGCTCCAACTGAGTGCCAACAAAAAGTATGGCCAAGACCAGGATTTAAGGGTGCAGTTGTCAAATATTGAGAAAACCAGATAGAAGAGGAGGATCGACAGGGCACTATATCCAAATGCAAACTGAAGCACAATCTGGAAATGGCACTTGCTTTGAATCTTTTTCATCACCTGTAATATTTAGTCAGTTTATTGTTTTACTGAAGATTCAAGAAATTAGTCAAGATGTCAATGACCTCAGATGAAAACTACTCATTGCTAAAGAAAATTACATAGCAAAACCACTAACAAGTATTACATGCACTATGTCATTTAAACACTTTTTAGCTGTATTTATTTGGCTGGTTGCATGCAATGATTTGGGAAAATGACAAGTCTAGTCCACAACGGAGAGCAAGTTTTCTCCAGAAAATGGTATGGTAGCAATAGATCATCATTATATGTCTCTCTCTTTAAAATTTAATATGGAAAAGAAAGGGAAAATACACTCATCAAAGATGAAGGGAGGAGGGCGGCAGCAATACAAAACAAAGAAAAAACAATATTTGGGGTGAAAATCCCTTTTTCAAGTTAACAGAGAGGTGGCTGGTCTTGGGCAAGACTTGTGTTGGACGCAGCAACTCACAGAATGCAATAGACTGTCGGCAGTGGTGGGGGAGCAACGATAATATAACCGCGAGTATAAGAAAGATTAAAAAGGTCGAAATAATAATAATAATAAAAAAAATAATTGAAAATTTTAGAAAAAATATATGAATCTATTGTGATGGGTGTATAGGTGTGAAGATGGACGATATTAACAGAAATTAAGGCCTGGGGGATGTGTTGATATGCCAATTCCCACCTGCGGAGTTCAGATTGGGAGGTAGAGTCTGAAGTACTCTAATGGGTCTGAGTGTGAAGCAGTTATTAAGGTCACGGGTGTTGTGAGTACTGGCATGGTGAGCAACTGGGAGGTCTAGGTTTTGGGAGTAAACTGTTTGTCTGTGACCATTCATTCTGATGGATAATGGGTTTGGGGTAAGGCCAATGTAGGAACTTGGACAGTGGAGGCAGGTGAGCTGGTATATGAGATGGGTGGTTGCACAAGTGGCATGACCTATTATGGGGTAGGTTTCACCAGTAGTAGGGTTGCTATAGGTAGTGGTAGGTGGATGTATATCGCAAATTTTGCAACGGGGTCTCTTACAAGGGAAGGATCCAAACGGTGGTTTAAGAGCATCAGAGGGTTGATATTTATTATTATTTTTTCAACCTTTTTAATCTTTCTTATACTCGCGGTTATATTATTGTTGCTCCCCCCATCACCTCCGACGGTCTATTGCGTTCTACGAGTGGCTGCGTCCAACACAAGTCTTGCGCAAGACCACCCACCTCTGTGTTAACTTGAAAAGGGGATTTTCTCCCAAAATATTGTTTTTCTTTGTTTGTGTGTTGTTTTGTGTTGCTGCTGTCCTCCTCCCTTCAACTTTGGTGAGTGTTGAGTGTATTTTCCCTTTCTTTTCCATGGAAATATTGCCTCGCAGCATTTCTTTCCTTTCACTGTTACCTCTTTAAAATTTAAGATGAACAAAAAAATTAGGAACACCCTGTATATGATTATCACAGAATTATGATGGCTGTGGTTTAAAACAAAATCACACAAAAGTTCTGTTTCTGATATCTGGCTGAAATATGGTAATGTGTGTTATGGCATAAAGTAGGAGGAGGACACTTACATCAAGTGCAAATGAGGGGAAAGAACTACCTAATGTGATGTTACTGTACTATGCAGGAATAAAGTAGAAATATCAGAATACTCACAGTGACTTTGTACCAGCAGTTTGGACCCGGTGTCAGCCTACGTCCACGTCCGGTAGAATGAGGGGCAGGAGAGTTACGTCCAGGTCTTCTCCCTCGACTTCCGTGACCCCCTCCGTAAGAACGGCCAGATTTTGATCCGTATGGCTTACTGCAAAAATGTTGCAACCGTGTACTACTTCTTCCGTAATGGGTGATAGAGGAACATCAGATATTTAATCAAGAAAAATACAATAAATCTTACAAACGATCAAAACCCCTGGCATTACTGCCACCAGCCATCATATCCACGTCGTCATCTTCCACTACACCCCGAATCAACTCCCAACTTTTATTCCTCTTTTTAAACACACGATTACTGGATGGTCTGAAGGTTACCCTCCTGGGAGCATCCAAGACACGATCGTCATGCTCTGAAAAGTAAACATTAAGAATATAATATGTGAATAAATATCTCCAAGCACACAAAATGAAAAATTCAAAACAATATCCTCATTTATTCAGTGACAATACTGATATCTCATTCAAAACAATGTGGGCACTTAAAATGTGAATTAATCTAAGCCCAACTATGCCTAAAATTCCAACTAGAGATGCATAACCACCTTCAATTTTAAGCCTAAAAAGGCATACAGGTTTTGATACGTCAATGATTTGTTCTCAATGATGTCACAAGACAATTATAAACATGTAATCATAGGTTTTCCTGGCGAATCTGCTACTGGTAGATTTTGAGGGCTTGTGACCAGATCTTTTTTTTTTTTTTTTAACAGTTTAACGTCCCTTTAACAACGTGGTCTTTAGAGACGGGAAAGGATGGGGGCAAGGAATGGGAAGGAATTCGGCCATGGCCTTTTGAAGGAAGCATCCCGGCATTCACCTGGAGTGATTTGGGGAAACCATGGAAAACCCAAATCTGGATGCCCGGACGGGGATTCGAACCGCCGTCCTCCCGAATGCGAGGCCAGAACGCTATCCGTTACACCACCACGCTCGGTGTGACCAGATCAATTGATCGTTTCTCCAAGAATTTTTGGCAGCTTAATGCACCATCATCTTCGGGTTATATCTGCCGAATGGCTTAAGGAGCGCAGTCGAAGATGAGACTGCCCTGCTGGATCCACGGGGGTGATATTATTAACTGCTGACCCATCTCCTCCATGGCACGCCGGTAGCGGTGGTGTGGTAGCCCACTCCAAAGTGTAAAGTAGCGGTCCTCAGTAAGCTTGGTGTCATGGCTCTGTTGTTTTTTGAGCTGGGTTCCATGCTCCATGCAATGATCAATTGATCCGGCCGCATGACCGAGAAACCTTCAAACAATTATACGTAATAACAGCATGTGTGTATGAGGTTATCAATCATATGAAATAACAAATGCTCAGGATGAAGCAGGAAGAGAGCAATACAGACAATTTAGAAATCAAATAAACAGGAAATGCAAAAAAGCAAAAGAAAAATGGCTAGAAGAAAAAAGAAGTAGAAAAGGAAATGGTCGTAGGTAAAGTAGATGCTGCATATAGGAAGATCAAAAAGAATTTTGGATAATTGAAGAAAATGGTCGTAGGTAAAGTAGGCTAGATGCTGCATATAGGAAGATCAAACAGAATTTTGGATAATTGAAGAAAAGAGGCGTGAACATTAAAGCTGCCGATGGGAAACCTCTTTTAAACTCAGACGATAGTGCTAACCAATGGAAAGAATACATTGAGAATATGATGGGTACGACTTGAACAATAGCTTAATGGAAAACGAAGGCAATGTCAACATTGAGCGACTTAGGAGATCCTGTTTTGAGGATGTCTTGAAAGCAAATAAGACAGTTGGAATTGATGAGATCCCTGCAGAACTTCTTAAATCCTTAGAAAAAGAAAGAATCGAAAGACAATTCAAGCTAATATGTTCTCAGCTGGCAGGTGAAAAAGCCTCTTTGTCAGGATCGGCAGCAATAACCTATACAATTTAACTTCAAGATGCTCTATCCAGGCAACTGCTTCTAACGTTGCAGAATTTAAATTTTCCAGACTTCCAGGAAAAAGTATGGAGTGGGCAATCGTGCACAATGTACAACAGTTCATGCGACCTCACTGCAGTCATAGTACAGAGAATCTGCCCTGCCCCATGAGGTTCTTCCAATGCCACATCTAATACAATTTAAGTTACTCCAAACACATGTAGGCAGGCTGAATCCTGGAAGTTATGAGTAGGGATTACTAATTTCTACAATGCTCTGTGATGTTGATGACCATTCTGCTATACAACTCTCTGCAGGGGTGAAGGAGTGATAGCTATTGAGCCACACACAAGAGCAGTATTCAGCTGTGGAATAAATCAAGGCCAAGGCTGTTCCTGATGTATTCGAATCAGCCAGCCTGGCAGCAGTATTCTGAAGGTGCTTTTTATAAGTGAGGAACCCGTTTAATGTTACTCCAAGGTACTTTAGAATACTTTTATATTTCAGCATCTGGTCCCTGAAACATTATAATTGGCTGGTAGTTCATGTATTTGTTGTTTTTGTGGAATTCTGGGGATTAGGTTTAAAGTGCCTTCTTCAAAAATAGGCACCCATTTCCTACAGGTCATGGGCCAGATTTCTTTTGCCACTGAGAAGTTAGTTCTTTGCACTGTAAGGTTGATATCATCAGTTTATACGAACTTGTGAAAGACTGTCTGGCAAGTGACAAGTAAAAACGTTAAAAAGTATAGGGGAGAGCCTTGTGGGAGACCTTTAGTTAGCTTGTGAAATCTGCTCCTGCTGAGCTCAGTGTACACCTGGAACAGGCGGTTACTTAACATATTTTTCAATGATTACTGTTTCACAAGGAACAACATTAATCAAACTGATGGCAGTTTTATCATTACTGTGGTGCCACAATCCGATGATGAATTCTTACAGAACTCAACAAAACAAATTGAAAATAAAGAACAAAATTTTCTGATATTTTGTTTGGTTTTCGAGATACAGCATGTTAAAAATCAGTTATAGGTATAGTTCCATGTAATTTTAGTGATGTTTCTTCTGTTCCAAGCCGTATTTCAACCTTGCAACAACCCACTAGGAAGAAAATAAAACACCTATAATGCATTTCCACCATGTAGATAAAGTGGTTTTGGTGAAAAAAAAAAAAATCTGGTCCGGGCCGGATCTCACCCTAACTTCCTCACTTTTAAGATGCAATATCTCAAGAACTAAGCAAGATATCAAAAAAAAAAATTATATGTTATTTTCGATTTGTCTTGTTGAGTTACAGGCAAATTCATCATCAAATTTGGCTATGGTGAAATTTCTCTTCTGGTCCAGGCCATTTAAACCTAACCACGCCAAGTTTGACGTAAAATATCTCGAAAACTAAGCAAGATATCAAAAAAATTTATTCTTCACTTTCAATTTTTCTCGTCGAGTTACATAAGAATCCATCATCAAATTGCGGCACCATGGTTATCAAAGAATCCCCAAACTGACAAAAGATCTAGAAAGATTGGTATGATTTTCCTTTCTATCTGGTACCTTACTTCCAAACAGGTGGCAAGAGATAGGACCTAATCACTACAGTCCCAACTGGGACAGAAGCCAGCCTGCTCAACCAGGATCAGGGCTTCAATTGCCGGAGTTACTATGTTCATTTTTTTCTTTCACTTATGGCTTTATACCTTGTTGACATCCGGGACATTAGAGGCGGGAGAAGGAATGGGAAGGAATTTGGCCATGGCCTTTTGAAGGAAGAATCCCGCATTCACCTGGAATTATTTGGGGAAATTGTGGAAAACCCAAATCTGGATGACAAGATGTGGATTCAAACCGGCGTCCTCAAAATAATCCTGTCCAATAACTTGCAAGTTACCGATAACCAGTGCTATTTCGAGATAACTGGAGATTATTATTCTGCTGAAAATTCATTCCTCAGTGTGGACTAACACTGAGGTTGTCAACCACATGACATATTTTCAAGCAGTTCATAATACATCCTGAACAGCTAGAATGGTCCAGGGTCTATTGCAGCCTAATTAATGATTGAATATAACACTCTTCCTTTTGACTGCCACATTATCAGTCCCTGCAGAGAAATGTAGTTACAGTGGAATTCACATCTCCACTATTTCAAACGTTAATGTGTTCTATAACCTATTTTTATTTTAATTCAGAATTAGTAGATTAACAGCTTGTACATACCATACAAAATGACAATCTAACCAAATTGATTGGCGTTTCCTTTTAAGAAGACTTAAAAATGTCCTTGAAAGGAGTATACTCAGAATCCAGACCAAACAACAAAAATTTAACAGCGCCATTTATTTATCGTCAAGAAAATTACTGAAATCGTAGTACAAGCAGCTTAGAATGAAAAAACGAAAAACTTAAGCAGCCATCTTGAGTTGAGCATTAAAAACAAGTTCACACACAAATAGCTATATAAAATAAACAAAAACTATCACAACACACAAAGCACAGTGTACTCAAAATGAATTTTTGTATATGCCAATTTAGCTTTTTCTCTTACCGTAATAATACTTATCACCTTGGTTACTTCCTCCGTCACTATTCCAATTCCTATTTCCTTTTGAGCGTTTAGGCATTGTGAACGTTACACACTAAAAATTTATTAATAATAAACACACGTTAGCAGTCTGACCATTTCCTATTTTAAAAACAAGGCCAATATATAACACACAAACAAGTTTCTTATCAAATTCAAAACAATATCCTGCACCAATCCCCAATTACAACCATTACACGTTTTGTGTACGCAAAGTACGAAAGGACAATCTTGAACCAAAGGGGTTTGAATACACAGATGCAAAATTATAAGGTACAAAATAGTATCGATTAATCGATTACAAAATAATAGGGCACTTCCGTTTTGAAAAAATAGTTCCATTACTTTTGGTAATTGAACCTAATTTTAATTTCTCTCAAACCTTAAAGGTTATAGGCACAATTTTTATATGTTTACGTAATGTATTCGTTTTTAGGCAAAAGATTTTTATTTTTTTGCAATGCAACTCATGTTAAATTACACAAATTATTACACGTTTTCGTATCAAAATTGCACCAGATTGAAAGAACGTGAAAGAAATGTTTATTCCAAAAACGTAAAAAAAGATGTCATAGAATCTACATGCAACGTCAAAATGGTGAGAAGATGCCATAAGAAAAACATATTGGAGCAAGGAAGCAGCAGGACTGTTAGGTACACACGTCTCAATTAAAAAAGAATTATTATCAGCAAAAAAAAAAAAAAAGAATTTAATCTCGTTATGAGAGTGGTTACAAGATATAGAGGGAGACAAGTATGATCAGAAGTTATAAATGTTATTAAAAATATGGAAAAGCTCAGAAGAACTATATTCGCTGATCGATCATTTAAAATCGCACGCACGGAAAAGTAACATGAAATTCATCAGAAATATAGCACGAATTGATGACTCGCGACTGGCCAAGAAAATCTACATCATCAACGGACTCCGACAAATGAAAGCACGCAGGCTTGTAGAATCTTAGAAGGATCTTGCTAAAGTTAACCTATACCCATTGACATCTACATAGAGTATGTATAGACGATCACCTCACATAAATTTGCACCTAAGATCCCAACAAAAAAAATCTGAAACTCAGAAATGCATGGACACAAGAGAGACGTCAAGCCTAAAACAAATGATAGGAAGATTTTGGGAAGATAAGACGAACAAGAATAAGAAGGACAATGCAAATTATTGGTTCCACGCACTCCTTAGTAGGCTAAACGATAAAAATAAATATATAATAATACTACATGACCCGTGCGAAAATTTCGCGAATACAATGAATAGTAACGTTGATGATTTGTAACAGAATGAAAGAAGAACCGCCTTATTTATTTCAATTGTTTATTTGTTTAGTGTAATAGGTACATAACAAAAGTCGACACCAGTGAAGCAGTTTATTAATATCTCTGTGACATGAGCTACTGCTATCTAGCTGCTAGGCTGTGAACTGTCTCATGCGCGCGACCTTCACAGTTATTATTTTTGCCCTTTAAGGGTCAAATTCCGAAAAATTTTGTTCTTAAGAAGTTATGTGACCAAAGCAGAGACCCTAATCTTTAATATGATAACTCATGAATCTATTTCGATTTGATATCAAGGGAGATAAATTCTCATAATAAAAAATACGTTACGGAAATAATTATATTTTTGCTCTTTAAGGGCCGAATTCAGAAAAATTCATTTCTCTTCTAAAAAATATGATGTGACCACGGTGGAGACCTTAAACCTCATTTATCTATATCGGTTTGATATCAAGTTAGATAAAAGGCTCGTGACAGAAAAACGCGTTGCAGAAATACTAATACTTTTTCCGTTTAAGGGAATTCCGAAAAACTCCAGTCTTAATATATAATATCACAAGAGCGCAGATCTTAATCTGAAAAATGATACTTCATTTATCGATTTCAGTTAGGAATTCAGGGAAATAAACAGTTTTTGCTACAAAAATAGCATTTTAGAAATATTGACATTTTTACCCTTTAAGGGTTGAATTCAGAAAAAGTCCTTTCTTAAAATATTATGTGATCAAAGTAGAGACCTTAAGCTTTAAAATTATACCTCATGCATACATTTCGGTTAGTTGCCAAGGGAGATATTGGCTTGTGACAAAAATCCTTATAGAAATAATATTTATGATTGGTTTGGTGAGATCTTGAAAGTGTGTAAGAAAATTGTAATAGGGAAAATAACAGAGCAGGAGCTTTTAAACGAAATAGTAATGTGCATATATTGAAATTAGAAATAGAATCCGAGGTTTTGTAGTCCAGTTTTATTGTCAGTTTCATGTAAAAATATAAGTTATTATTTACAAAATACCACTGTTACTGTTTATTTTATTTATTTAGCCTAAGGCCGCATACAAGCAACCATATCGACAGATAACAACAAGTTCAAGGTTAAAGTTGAATGGTCAAGCTTTCAATATTCATTCGATTGCTGAAATCTTCAGTTGTATTTTGGAAAACTCTCGAAAAATACAAGTATGTCACAAGTTCGAGGTTTTCGCATTCCCCACTAAAATAGGAAGCAACTGCAGTGATTCATACTGATTCCATTTACCAGTATCAGATTTTACGAGCATAGTGCCAAATACCTGTAGCTTGGTCTGTCCGTTTAATTAGGCAAGCCATATTGCCATCGCGCCAGTCTTCAGTGAGATCTGTGGCACAGAACAAACTTCAGCAGGATGGCGGAATTTTAATTGGCAAGAGTTGAATCTTTCCGTATCATGCTGAATGGTTAAATCCTGACTATCTTCTAAAATCTGTAGTATGAGATCATGCAAGTTTCTAGATGATGTTGAATCTCGATTTTAGTTTTTGAGCAAGGTTGAATAGATGTTTATAGAGTGATTGTGTTCTGTCGAGGGTACACTCAAGTACTTTCTGGTTAGATTAAAAGGTATGGTAGATCTATTCATACTTTGAGCGTTATATGAATCTTATGATTATTTAAATGGAAACAGAGTGATTTTGTTTTATCTATACTTGGTGTAAGTCGCCAATTTTCTGATAAGCATGCATAGAATTGTTGAAGGCATAAGTGTAAATATCTTGGCTCTTCATTTGATAGTAATAATATGGACGGGACATATTTGGCAGGTGGGAGGGAGTAGTTCCGAAATCCTTCTTTTATTGAAGAGGTTGATAAGACCTGCATGTAAGGGAAATAAGTTACAAATCCTTGGTCCGACTGCTGCTTGAATAGGCTGAGTGTAAAATGCAGAGTTGGAGCAGGCGTGAAGATGGGCAGCTTAATCTGTTTCTGGAAATTATTGCAGAACACAATCACGACGTGTTGAAGAAGATGGTTTGGGAGTCATTGAAGGACAGGAGGCAGATGAAGAGTGTACGTGGAATGTACAAGGCTTATAATGGTGAATACACTTGGATTGAAATTGGTAGAAAGTTTAAGAGAATTTCTTGTAAAGGAGAAGTTGACAATGACCACATGCTGGAACTTGATTTCAGGTGGTTGGGGAGTGGGGAAAAGGTAAGTAAAGGAGTCAGCCACTGGAATAAATTACCAAACAATTTACGAAAAACATTGGAGTTCTTTAAAATTAAAACGTGTAGAGGTCGAAAGTAGGTGGGTGGTGAAATGCACTGAAATAATTTAAGATAAAAAAGATCAATTCATGTGTATTAGGGAGACGATAAAGGGCTGGGAATCAATTGTTTATTGTTTATTGCCAATATACTTGTGTACACAAGTTTCTAGCAAGGACCAATACATCTTACACAACAAGAATACCTTATAGTATAATAAATTCCAATATAAATGAATGCCATAGAAAGGCCAGGAACTTCGAGTAAGTAAATTAATATTAAGCTACAATAATTCAATACAGAAATGCTATTACATATAGTTGACGACTCAGTAAGATTATATAAAGCCTTATTACATAGACAATGTTTTACTTCAGTTTTAAATTAATTTCCAGTCAATGCCTTTAAATGTATTGGTAGCTTATTATATTGTCTTGCTCCCATTTCAAATGCACTTTTATCTGCCGCATTAGCAAACAAACTTCTATTACTAAATTCCACGCACCCGTTTTGTGAATTAAGTAACTAGACTGCTTATGAATAATGTTTCCAGACAGCGATATTTTAAGATAAGTGAGAAAAAAATACGTAAAAATATATCAACTAAATAATTTCCACTTCAGCAAAGTAAGATATTATTAATAGTGCAAGAGCCCTGTCTAAGTGACACCACTGGAATGGTAGCCGAGTGGTTGATTTGTCGACGTATGATGTGGCGGGAACCTAGAGAAGAGCCTACTAACCTCGTGGCCTTTATGAAGTTGAAGAAAGTTCTTGTATCTTGATATGATGCTCTTCTGTACAGTCTAGTGGGCTACTAAATGAGACGGAGGATTAGTTTGACACCAGCTAATTAATAGGTTCAGCAACCCAGGATAAGGTAGACTAGCTCGTGTTAGGTGGCTAGTTGAGAATCTATCCCGATAAATGATAACACGCAGCTAAAAGTTTACAGAATTCCATTTAATGATCTTTGAAGACTGTAGACAACACAATTGATAGTATAACCTGCAAGGATCTGTCCAGTTGCGCCTATCAGCGATGCCTCTGCATCTAATTGAAGACAGACAGAAGAGTTAATGGTTGGATGAATGGACACTGAATTGCTAGATGGAATGCCTGGTCCCATGATGTTACGAAAGCCTACATGGTGAACAGACTGAAGCTTAAGAGAGTTGGCCTAGCTGTTAGTTACCCATAATGACTCGACGAAAGCTACTCGCGGACTAAGAGCAAGAAATATGTCTTTACTTCGCAGGTAGACTCTATTGACGTCATTAGCCAGTTCAGAACGGTACTGTTGATTGACTCAGCGTAACAGCAGGTATTGTGTCCCCAGTTAGGTGACTCTTACAAGCCTGGCTTGGCTTCCTCTAACTCCACCATATATTATATTTACTTATTATGCAATAAATCCCTATGGTTCAAATACGATCCCGACAATAGTACTGCCGAAGATACTTTTTAATGTAGTTGGATATATTTATTCAATTTAAGTATAGGTTATTGACTGTCCTGTATGCATATTATAACCGAACACTGAATTGGTTGTTTTTTGATGCACTAAGTAAAAACTGATTTTTATTGAATTACCTGATTGCTTTCTTCAGAGTACTATTCACTATGTCTTAGTATTTTATAGATGGAGTAGTTTCAACAGCAAATACATAAATAAAATAAAACAAATATTTTCACTGCCATATACGATGAGCAGAATATCAGTTTTGTCTATCAGCATCTGCAGCGAACCAACAAATGTTATCTGAAGGATGAAATATTTAAACATTGCTCTGTTTTGTGGGTATAATCTTTTTAATAATTGGAGCAGGAATTTTCCCTCTATTTTCTAGTTATTATTTAACAAAAGCCCTCCTTTGCCGTGAGATCCTGGGTGTTCTAAATAATCCAAGAGATTTTTATGATCAATATAGTCAAAGGCCATAGCATAACACTGAAGATTATTCATTATTATTCGGCTTCAAAAAGGTTTTCCATGGAAGTAAAAATGGCTGCATTCGTTGGAACATCTTGGCTAAATTTTTGTAGTTTTGGCTCACTATAAATATATTATATGTTATGTATAAAAAGTTCCATACATCGATTTCTGAATATCTCCCTAACGCAGAATAAAATGGTAGTGGACCATAGTTTTTAGCCTGTTATCTATTACTCCTTTTACAAAGCGATTTAACTATTGAAAAATACTGAGTAAGTTGGGAAAGGAATACTTGCATATGTGACCGATAAATCTCTTTATCTTATATGCACTGTGTGTACATGAAAGGTGTGGTATGTGGTGATAATATCAATATTTTAACAAGATAAAACTTTTGTAGCGGGTTATTTCTCGCTACGGGTTTGTCAAGGATTGGCTGAGTAGGCTATGTGGCCGTGCTGTAACTTACTTGTCAGGATGTGTTACCAGATGACACGGCTTTGGCGTTCTTCTCGTCTATCATACTAACTGACGCTACCAAGCTGCTAGAGGAATAAATAGTGTTGAGGTGAATATTACTGGAACATTCTATTGATACACCTCTTGGTTTATTGACACCTTATTTCCATACGATACATCTTGGCTGTCTTCCCTACAACAGAACTCCATAGCTTGCTACTGATCCAAACGTATGAATACTCTGGCTACCATGATATGATGACTATTAACTACTTGGCGGTGTGGCGCGCGGCGGTAGATACTTCAACCGACATAGTGACAGTCGATCAATGTCCTAATGATGTCTGACCACCATAGTGTCTGACTAGATTGACCAACTCGACTGATCAACCCGACGGACCGGTTGCCAAGACTGACCTGACGGTCTAGCCCCGACTGACCTCTTACGACCCCTGGGAGTGTCCATATATCGCGCCACCCAGAGTGACGTCGGCGTGACCGCTTTCCTAACCTACGGCTAGGTAGTCACCTTCCATCGTGTTCTCGAAACATCTGGATGGCTGGTCACGTATTGCTGCCATTACTGGGTCAGCTGTTTGCGTTAGCTACTTGAGACTACGCTTGCGACCTCTTTGCTGTATTGCAGCTGATTGTTTTGCACAACCGCTGACACTATCGAAACCTACTTTCCTCGGCCGTTGTCCGCTACGCCGACCGCCTCACAGCTTATCACCGTAACTTCACTTCTCTAACACTTCGAATATTATAATTACAATTTTGCCTATTACACTTTTTTTATATTTCTACGGGGATAATTTTTTTGACTATGGAGGAAGGCATTCATTATTGGTTGTCAGTTATGTTTGGTTGAAGAAAAGGAAAGTGATAGGAAGCTAATTTTTTTAATGGATGTGTTCAATATCCAATAATTTGTTTACTAGCTAAACCATTCTGTTTATTTACAGTTCTTTATCACATCAGTCAAAATAAATATAGGTGTTGTTTTTTTACAATAGGTTATATTTTACACAAAATATCGCATCAAACATGCCTTATGGTTCAAGAAATTTGTGCCACTTTCCACGAGAATTCGATAATATTTAATCAATGGAACAAATTCCCTATCTCTCTTGACGGTCAAGGATTGTTATTTGATTCAATCAACGTAACTTTTTGCAGAGCACATTTCCAACAGAAACAAAATTTTTATTCCTTTATTAATTAAGTTAAAGTTTTTATATTTGACAAAATCTATAAGAGGCAAGAATTAATAAAAGCACACACAATTTACTAGCATTAAATGTATTCTAATCACCAGTTTCAGTGAAAAAGAAAAAAAAAAATGCTTGTATTTGTTAAATATATCTCCTTCGTACAAGAAGTAGGCAACATACATATTTTAAGTAAGTAAATGCTTTACACAATGCATTATAGTTTTATGTTGCACAATTTAACTTAAAGAGTTTAATGATACTGGATATTACTGTATACTGATAATGAAATACAATGGTTACTTTTTTTTATCAAATGTAAGAACAGCCCCAAGATAGTCAAGTAGTTATTTTAAAAAAGAAACGTTTGTAACAGACTTACTCACTATGAACACATTCGACACACATACGTTATATACCCATTTTTTTTAGCGAACTTAACATTATTAAATTTCAGTGTATCATATACCCAATACTGTTGTGGCTCGTAATGTCGCAGATATGAAATGCCTTATGGAGTGAAATTAATTTTAATCAAAAGGTACTTCACTTTCAGTAAAAAATGTAGTTATTTCTTGATTTACTTCTTATATTTTTTCGACGAACGTTATATATACAATCAACATAAAACTTTATGTTACAATTAATCGTAAAATCAATATTTCACTTCTGAGGTTTGAGTATAAATGCTTTTACATTACACTTATGTCTAAAATTTCAATCTTTTGTAATAACTTTTGGGGTAAGAGTAATCAACAAGTGATTTTATGACTTATATATTGTTTTTGCTATTGCTTCCAGTAAAAAAACCCTTTGATTATGTAAACATGACATCAGTAAGTTTACAATGAGGTAGTTAAAATTTAGAGAATTTGTTTTTGAATTTAATATCTCTACTTCTTTTTCGATTACCATAAAAATCATACAATAGAACAATTTTTCATTGATCCCAATATAACAGATTGACTTCGTGAAATGTGGAAAGGAGTCAACCGACAGCAAAATCATTACATATCAAAACAAATATATACGGCAGAAGATACTTTTGAAAGAAATACTTCTGTGGAGCAAAAGGAGTTGTCAATTAAAAATTCTTATAATTTTTTCCTGATTTTAAATTTATCCTCTACCAGACATTTAAGATGTGCTGAGAGATTGTTGGAGATATATATCCATGAATATCTGATACCTTTTTGAACAAAAGACAACGATTTGTAATTCAGGTGAAGAATATTTTTAATTTAGTGCCTTAATTGTGTATTTTGTTACTAGTATAATACATGGTAACCCCATGTTCGAACTGAGAATTCTTTTGCTTGAATACTGTTTATCATAATTATTTTTCTACTGAGAAGGGCATTCAACTTCTAGTGTAAGCCCGTGATTGTATTTTGCGTATGGTCACGGGTCTAGAATAGTTCCCGTTTTTAGGGTCAACAGTTACCACAAAATGACCTGATCTTCGCAGATACAAATTTGACCTGTTTATTAGCCTAAGAGTTCATTGTTCAAAATTTTATGTATTTCTATTTAGCTTAAAGGGAGTGCCATCATCCATCGCAGCAACAATTGTTCTTAATTGAGTCTGCCCAAATGTGATCTCTGGTCAGAGTGTCATAGCTGTCAGATAACGTATTACAGATAAGTGATGTATTAAATCGACTGAGGCTCAATGCGCTGAAGCACCACACGCTGAATCGGAGAGGTGCAACAGACCGCACACTAGACCAGGCCTCCACGTACCGGTCATCATGACTGCCGTTGCTAGTTTTTTTTTTCCGCAGCCATCAAGACGAATACCTAGATGGCCATTTCGCAAACAATAAACAACCTTATCACACGCTGAAAATAGTTACACATTAAACAGACAGATGCAACAGTTCACTTCCCCAATTAGTTCCTAGTCCGACGTGACAGTAGGTATAAAATGATTGGCGCTAGAAAGAGCATGCGGCGGTAAAATTGCAGTTCCAAATTTGACCGACCCCAAAATGTTGGGAAAAAGTTGCGAACAAAATCAGAATAACGTCACGTCGGTTGAAATGCAATGGAACTAATGCTAGTCGTTACAGGTAATTATGCTAAAATTGCATTATCAGACGTATTCTTTAAGGAATTCAGAAAAGTCACAAAGGAACTTTGCCACTTAATGCAACATTAAAGTTTCTAGCTAATTTATTGTGTATATATTTCATTCATATTTTTAACAAAACATTACAGAATAATGAAAGTGACGTTAGTGTCAATCTTTGGTAATGATTTTAATGTGTATATACCAGGAACAATACAACTTAAAGATAAAAAAATTATGAATAAGTTTATTTGTTGTCGATTTTTCTTGATTTACAACTGTTGCTAGATGATGTTGATGGAACAAATGATGGTCTGACATTAGAAACAGAATCAACATTTTAACATAGTTGCATAATTAAGCAATATATGAAGATGATTTATAAAATGTGAATTAAATATAATATTTCTAGCGTACTAACAAAGGATCATATCATTGTTAATTTCAAGGTTTTCATGATTTTCTGAAGAGGAAAAAACTGCTACAAATTATTTTTAACTGCTCATGAATCCTAAAGTATGATATTTCTAATATAAGAATTAATGCATTAATAATATAGCAGTAATTTAACATGACAGAGATTTAGACTAGTGTTCATGCACGTTCTTCGTATTCTGTCTATCGAGAAAAATTTATTCGCTTTTCAGTCTCTTAGTTTAATTCATTTTGCTCCCACCATTGTTTCTGACTTGTTGTATAATAAATTACATAACTACTTTGTAATTGATTGAGTACATACACAAAATGCGTAACCAGTCACAAAAAATTATTTGAAACGCAAATCTCTCTCCGATATGACAACCGATTTATGTTTTATCTTTACACTCACTATCAGTACTTCTTTGAAGAAAGTTGGATTCCTTGCATAATTTTTTCTGTTGATCCGAAGTTCTTGTGATCTTTTGTTCTTGCAGTTCAGGGTGTCTATAAACTCAACCATCTGGATGTCTTATTTAGGTTTTTGTTCTTGTGATGGACAGTTATAGACGTCGCACGAATCACTGCGTATTGCTTTGAAGATATCTCGCAACCCTAAGGTTTCCGCCATATTGTCGGGTGTGCTGTGGAAGAAATAAAGTTATCAATTCCTTTATTACTTGGTGCATTGTATAAAGGAAAATTCTGTACAACTATGGCGTACAACAAATGAGTTTAAAGGAAAAACTTTGAAATAATTTGATCTCTATTAAATGTTAATTTCTTATAACTTATATGTGATGTAAAGGTTTTGTGATTCATTTTAATTTAGACGGTTTATTACGAGTTCTATGCAACGGAATATATTAGTAAAAGGTTCTTACTACACTAATAGCATTTTCAATAGAAAAAATTCAAATCGCCATACATATAGCCAAAAGCCAAATTTGTGACAGATGATATAAACACAATTTTCTTCTGTGTATTTGTAAGATAGTAAGCCAATTTATCACTTTACATCAACCATCACGTAAACATGAACTGCATATTTAAGTCCGTCTACTTGTACAAATAATGTAAATGAAGTATTTACTTAATTGAATAAGAATAAACACCAGAAATATGGAATTAACATAAATAAATCATGTTTTACTTTTTTCCATAAAATATGAGTAGTTAACATTATAAATAAAATCCGGGAAGAAGGACCTTTTTTTGCGGTAGTGAAATATCTGTAAGTAATGTAATACCTGCTCTTTGACGTTCCTTCCAGCACACAAAACGCAACAGAGGTAATCTTCTACGAGTAATAGATAAATAGTAAAACTTAAACGTTCGTGGCTCTTAATGTACCTTTGCATGTTGAAATGGGCAGGATTCAATTTGGAGCACATATGCTGTATTTAAATGGCTAAATTCTCTACCATTTTACACAAAGGTGGTAAAAAGGGAAGAACAGGCTATTTGAAACTCTCCCCATTTAAACGTTGCAAAAGTACTGACGCCACAATTTACAGGATTCAAAAGGAGGAGAGTCTTTCAGTTAACACAACCTTAAAGTCGGGTTCTCATGCCGTTTGTCTGAATATATGCAGAATGTCTAGCACATTGCAAATTTACATCACTACACCACCTGCTGGGAGAGAAGCCCAATCGACTACTCCTTATAAAAAAATTAAATACGATACACGAGACAGTGAAAATGAATTAGACATTAAGTCTATACCGTATCTACCTGTACTATTATACCTGTACTATTATAAAACCAATGTTTCCCTTTGTCAAGGCAGCTTACGGTCTATGATAAAATCGACATATTTAATGGCTGCATGTGATTAGAGCAAGAAATGATGATTTATTAAGGCAGAAAACAGATAGGCACCACAAATCACAATGCTCCTCACCGAATACTCCTTTAAGATACATCAACCAAAGATCATGCCACAAATAGATAAACATAATACCTTTTTGATTCTGTTAATAATGACTACATAACTTTGGTTATTTATTTCTTCAGGAGTTGTTTGAAATATAGTGTATTATAATACACGAAAAACCCTAACTAAACAACTACCTTAAAGTGTAACGATATTGTATAACTTAATTTACGGCAGATGTTACAAAGATGCTGCATTGCAGACGTTAATGCTTTGTTGACAATAAGAAAAATAAAAGCATTACTGGACACAACAAGGTTTATATTAGCGAAACGCAAATTCTAGTTTCATATATATTTTACATGTCTAATACCTGTATTTTGTGCCAATGCATTCACAAACTAGTACTTTCCTTATGCCTCGCTAGTGCGGACCTTAGTGTGTGTAGTAATGTGTTTGCCTTTTGTTTTTTGTCTAGTAGCAAAGCATAAACAAAACATTTAAATTAAATTCCACAATTTCGTAAAGCTTATTGTAGTGGTTTAATTAACGTTTTCCGTGTAATTTACTGTATTTAGGACAACTGAAAATAAATAAATAAGGAGTTATGTGGTTAAAAAAAAATATTTACTGAATCCAAAGGATGGAGTGTTTTTCTGTATTGTAGCGCGGTCTTTGGTGATTATCTTGAAAAGGAGTGTTCATTTGCGATGAAAAATGATCTTTGAACCTATCTGTCCGCGGTGCGATTGAATTATCATTTCTTGCTCCGTTCCTCGTTCACTAGTCACAAGACAGAGTGCAGATTTTAAGATACACCATGAGCTTTCAAACAGTGAACACCCTTCCAAATTGGCACGGTAGTTTTTGGGTGATGCCTGGACTAAGAGACATACATCCGCAGCCCACTTATAGTTCAGTAATAGTAAATAAAAGATGTGGTGTAATCTGTATACAGTATCGCATCTTATTTATAAATTTATTTCCAGTGAAGAAGTCTTCGTCGATTCTTCCTCTCTCATTTTCAGCTATGTCTAAAAATTCTACGTGAAACCTCACACAGGAACACAAAATAAATTAATAAATAAAAATAGCCAAATTAATTAAAACAAGAGTGGAGTTACATGACGATCACTATTACACAGGCCTCAGTTTATGCCAAAAATTTTTAAAATAATTAATGGCTTCAAAACTTACCTCATCGAGCAGTGTAGAGCTATCGAAAACTAAGAAATAAATAATCGATGCTAAGTAAAAATGAGAATATTAACAGAATTCAAAGGCTGGAGTGTTTCGTTGTATTGCAGTGTGATCTTTGGTGGGTATCACGTTAAAGAGCGTTCATCTGAGATACAGTGTGATCTGTGTTGCCTATCTGCTTTTGGTACGAAAGAATCATGATTTCTTATTCCCCTCCCAGGTCTCAGGAAGTCATAAGATACACAACAGATTTTAAGTTTACAGTTTGTGAATACTCCATCTATATTTATGAGGTCGTTTTTGTATAATTTTTCCTCAAACACTCAAACAGACGCAATTTGCTTAGATTTATGATAGTATCAAAGGGCCCGTGCGGAAATTCCACACTTCGAAGGAAGAGTGTACATGAATACAAACGATATGATTTTTTATTCTGCCTCATACTTGTGATTAAAATACGATGAAGGGTTAAAATTTAGTGGTAAATTGTAATTGCATGTCGGTAGCACCACGAGACTCATTAGTTGACAAAATTATGTAATTGCAGAAATTATTATATATTTCTAAATTTATTGATTGTGTTTAATGTAGTAAATTAAATATGGACCGTATTAATTGAAATACCGAATCGCGTAGTGGTTTAAGAAAAATCATGTCAACCGTGCCATAAAGTGCGGTCAAAACTTAAAAATAAACAATACAATGTGCAATTCCAAAGCGGAGAATTTAATCTTTAAAACGGTACCTCATTTACCGGTTTTGCATACGTATAAAGGGAGAGAAAGGGTTTTTTAACAAAAAAATCAGCTTCTATATTGCGTTTAGTTAACAGAGGCGGTTCAAGGTCACTCTGTTTCCTTATCCTATAGGCGGAGGGGAAAGAGTGACCGCTGCCAAATTTACCTACACAGTGGTCTGTAACGGGAGGGGATGGTGAGGTGAGAAGCGGGTCAAGAGGACATGACCTTGAGCTGCCAGTTGAGGGTGAATAGAGTATATAAATAATATATAATATTGGTGGCGGTGCTGGTACTGGTACTGAGACTAGAGTCAGAGAGAGGATACTGGCGTCTCTGTGCTGACCTGTTGGCGATATCCCACAGTGCTTTGTGCACCTCATCCACTGACTGCTGACCGCCCAGTCTCGCAGTCTCACACAGCAATCGCGCCTCGCACTGTGCCAAACCGTCCACGGAGCGGTGTCTCGTCGGTACAGGACTAGCACAAAGAAATAAAGAAGAAAGTTTGTATTTAATGACTATTCTAAGAACAATTATGCCGTTAGATTTCATAATTTTCATTCCATTATTTTTCATTGAATTACATTATTAGTAAAATTGTCAAGAGGTCCTAATGTTATTAAATAAAATCAAACGAGATAACCGAATAATGCAAAATCCCTTTTTCAAATTATAATAAATATGTTAGCCTGGATCTCATATAGCAACAATCTCGGTGATGTAGAACAATACATATAATTACTAACAAACAAGTAACATTGTCAATAACTAATAACCATGATAATATTAGCAATAACTAATATCTGATTAGTATAATAATTTTCCATTGTTAACTGCAAATATGTACCATGATAGTTACTATATATAAATGCAACTTCCAGATAATTTAATTGTTGCATATGTAAACGTTTGAGCATAAAGAAAATCTAAGTAATTTTTATTTACTAAATTTCAAGCAGAAAATTCTTTCACTGAGTCAGTCTGGATTTAATGTTATTAGTTTTTTCGATAACATTTTCCTGTGGTAGCTCATTGACATAGGAAGCCCCAGTGAATGTTGTCCATTTCTGTACAATTTATAGAGACTTGTAATCTTTGTGAATGTTATAATCATTCCTATTACCATAACTATGTATGTCAGCATTAAGACTGAGTGTTCAGAATTTTCCAATATAAAAGATTATAGGGAGTTTATGTATTTTTCTGGCAGTGTAAGAACACTTTGATTTCTACACGATGTCCGTATGCTTGTTCCGCAACCGATTCTTATAGCACGTTTCTCAGTTCCTCAAAAGGTGATGCCATAAGTCAGCAGGCAGTAAAAATATGCAACTTCATTGTGTCTACATCAGCTATTCTCAACTTAACTGTTACAGAATTGTTTTTTTTTTAAGTTGCGAATATGTTGCTTCAAGTTTAAGTAGTCATCTATATATGCTCTCATTGATTGCTTTTTTTCTTCAAACATTACATTATAGCTGTCCTTTGCTTTATTGTATTATAACAAAATTGAAGTAATTGTGCCTTTATATTGAGTATTAATTTATTTGCAGTGAACTGTTAATTGTATTTACGGGATCTTTTGTTGTGTTTTCAAGAATTTGTATGAAGACCTCGATGTTTGCACAATAACGACATACCGATGCAGCTGTTTTTATTAATTTTGATGAAACTCACGTCCTGTTGTCAAATTCTCGACGCACATGCTTATCTCTTATTCACATTTTCGCTTCAAATTATTTCACTGTTTAACAAGTGCAAAGTTTCGCATTCCATATCGCCAGAAATCAGCTGATATTTTCGTCGTCTTCTCTTCCATTCCCAAACTTCTCCCAATCATCGAGGCCATGTCGCCAATGTATGTCTTGTATACACACGACATTTTATTCGCACATCTCATATCTTCAGCAGAGGCTACCAATTCAGCTGTTTCACCACACCCGTTACAAAGTAAGGCGTACATTAATTTCCACAGATACAACTACCTTCTTTCTTTAGCAGCTCCTCCAAATCCTGTATTCGATACCTATAATGACGGTCTCATATTCTTATGACCTCGTCATGCAAGGCCATTAAGATTTTTATTCTAGTTCCCTTGATACATCGTACATTCCTTCTCCCTTAGATGCAGGACTTCGAAGCCTTACCATATCATCGAGCGGCCTGATACGAATCAGGATTGTTGATACGTCACATCAAAATAGTGCAGCTCTTCTTGACAAATTACTTGTTCCCCAGTTCATTTTGAGAGTTGTGCATGTTAGGAAAACTGTGTTTGGGACCTAAGAAAGAAAGATCTAGTATTTACCGGTATAGCAATAAAACAGATTTACAGTCACAGTGATTTTTCATCTGTTATTATTACTCACGCTGTAGCGTTGACTGTGATGACGGATGGCCGGATACTCGCTAGAAACAGGCCCAGAGGTATGAATGCAGCCAGGATATTCAGCGCCTTCTTCAGAACCCCGCCGGCCGCGGCGCCACTGTCGACAAACCAGAGATAGCAAGTTCAAATTTCTTTCCCACCTTTTAAGACTATTTAATGTTATCATAATGGTTACTCGCGGTCAGTGTATGATTGTACATAAAGTCGTGACAGATAAACAGACCCTCTGATCTAGCAAGGAGGGTTTTCTTCTAAGATTATTTCTTTCACCCGAGGACTAACAGTCTACAGAGAGTTGTGGTCGACGGTGTAACGAGAAGTAGTCACTCATTGCCTCCACGTTTGTGAAACAAAAGCACTGGTAGTAATGAGTCAGCGCACGCCAAGGCGATCGCTCACGATGTCACCATCGACACTCACCGCGATGTCGATGAGAGAACAAAGTATTTTGTTTGCACATCTCGGCCTAGCGCGGAGGTCCGCTTGGCTATGATTGGTGATCTATGTAAAGGTCACGCGATCCAACTTCTACACTTGATTACGCAGGTCGGCTTTCGTATTGTACAAAGTGATGTAGTTTAATTTCGTCTCGTTCTAAATATTTATCTATTTAATGAATGTCATTTCATTTTACACAACTGCAGATATAAATTAATAATATATTGACATTGACATTGCTATCTTATGTTTGATATAAAATATTGTATGAAATAGTAGGTACAGTTTTTTTATAAATTGGACAACTACGGAAAAGCTGATGCTACCAGCAATTAGACAGTTGGAGACATAAATTACAATAAATTTTATACAGTAATTGAAATAATTATCTACTGTTAATGACTATTGACTATTCAGAAATTATTACACAACCTCATGTACCGACCGAATGGAACATCAGACGGACCAATTCAGTCTGACAACAATAATTATAAATTTAAAGAAGGTAAAAATTTAGTTCTTGCGTTAATTATTCTTTAAAATAAAATGTTGGCTGAATTTGAAATGGAAAATTCTGATTTTGGATTGAAAATTTTTAAATTTTACTTAAAAATGTTTGCCAAACGGTACATTCTTTATTTGCAATAAATATCGTTAATTTACGGCCACAATGAGTTTTTCCTCAGCACGTATTGAATTGGTGCGGTAACTGTTATAAGCATTTTACTTCTCCAGTTTGTACAGGATTTTGATGTAAATGTATTCAATAGTTTGTGGTGCCATTCGTAGGTAGTATGCAATCTGTATGGGTGATTTTTCAGCTTCTGATTTAAATGGTGACATTCACCAAGCGTTGCCTCTGTGCATTTATTTGATGTTACTGAACTCTCCGTTACTAGCCGTAGAAAGTAGCAACCACTTTGTGGCTATTGACAGATCATCATCATACCTATCTTTATCACTTCCACGAATCATTTCAGATTACGTTAAGTAAAATGATACTCGAGCTAAACACAAGACGTAAACAATTTACAACGTGTGACACTTACAAGGATTTTCAAAACATTGATGAACGCTAGCAGCTATACCTCGACATCTACCTTCATCTGCACCGCGACCTGTGTGGCATGTTTTCACCCTTAGAACTAATCAGCGGTCCCTTTTCTATATTTTGAAGTTGTGCGTGCAGAAAGTTACGAGATCGCCAAGAACAGTACTGATTACCGGAGAGGCAAAAGATGAAGGGGAATCTGAACGGGTAGAGACAAAACGGAGATTAAATGCATCGACAAAGAAAACCAAAGATGCATCTTTTGTATTCTAGCCGATGTTGCCAAGATGTGGGAACTGCACCACTTTCGGAACCTGCCAGAAACTAGTATTAACCTGTTGAAATTTACATCAGTAGCTTCGTCAACATGTCCTCTTCACGTTTTGTGATCATACATTCCGAAAAGTCGCTAGAAATTTAATAAAAAATGCCAAAATATGAAAGGCTGAGCAACTGCTAAATGGTTTCAGCACTGCTAAAATAACATACAAATTATCGGTACAGGGATCATTTCAACCTAAACAGTTTAGTTTTGTCATAGAAATCGTGGTTAGTTTGAAATACGGCCTGGACCAAGTGATAAAAAATTACAAAATTTTGGCTATGCGGCAAAGTCGGGTTTGTTTACAATGGAAGCAATCGATTATCTCTGGTTGCTCGTTGCTATGTAAGTTGACGGTCATCACCGTATTACAACTCGGATAAATATTGCGTGTTTGTCAATTTTGTGCGACTTTTTACAAAGGAGTAGAGCTGAAAAGGCATGAAAACATTACAACAAAGGATTTAATCAACATTTTAAGAAGACTGTCACTGATTTTTTTCAACGTTGGTGGCATGTAACGGCTGTTCGTCATGTCATATTTCGGCATTTTTAATTAAATTCCTGGCAAATTTTTCGGAATGTATGATCGCAAAACGTGAAGAGGACATGTTGACGAAGCTACTGATGTAAATTTCAACAGGTTAGTACCAGTTTCTGGCAGGTACCGAATTTGGTGCAGTTCCCCAAGATGTTTTGTTGATTTAGGATCTGCGATAGTAAGATTGACAAGAACGGTATTCCATAGCTTTTATACTAGTTCTGGTAATAGTTACCTGGGCAGTTTACGCAAGGAAGACCGAGCGTGGTGGGTGAACGGTTAACGTTCTGGCCTCACATATGAAGGACGTAGGTTCGAATTCCCGTCCGGGCATCCCACTCCAGGCGAATGCTGGGGTGCTTCCTTCAAAAAGGACATGCCCGAATTCCTTCCCGTTCTTGAACTCAGTCCCATCCCACCTCTATCGACGAGGCGTAAAGCAATAAGTAAAAAAAAAAAAAATAAAAATTAAAGGAACGCAAGAGAGTAATGTTCCAAAATTTAACGTGACAGTTTATTTTATAGTGTGCATTTAATTATCAGTTGCTGTTAACTATGTCTAGTTTTGTTTGATTACTAGGACAAAAATTGTAACGGTACTTTACGGTGGTGCATTTCTGATCTTAGTCTGATGAGATTTCTTTTTTTTTTTAAAAATTATAATTCCTTCAGGATTGTTTGATACTATTTTCTCTCTTTCTATTAAAGCAAAGGCCAGTTGTTGGCTGCAATTAATTTAGTGTAGTGGATTCAAAATTGTTTTCCATTAGCGTCACGAAAACTTGATACCTTTTTTTTTTGTGGTTGACGACACAGCGATGTGATCACGTCTAATATATATTTGATTATGGTGAAAGATTTAGGAAGATGACAAAGATGTTCAAAATATATGTACGAACTGGTACGGAAGATGGAGGGTTTTCGTAAGGTAGAGGTGCTTTGATAAGTGAGATGTGGAAGAAATATCATGTACCACCGCTGACACCAAGCGTGGTGGTGTAACGGTTGGCGTTCTGGGCTCGCATCCGGAAGGACGACCGTTCGAATCCCCGTCCGGACATTCAGATTTGGGTTTTCCATGGTTTCCCCAAATCACTCCAGGCGAATGTAGGGATGTATCCTTCAAAAGGTCATGGCCGAATTCATTCCCGTTCCTTGCCCCTAGTCCTTACCCGCCTCTAATGACCTCGACGTCGACAAGGCTTAAAGCCATAAGTAAAAAAAAAAAAAAAGAAATTCGGCTAAGCGCTTGAGTATCAATACTTTACACCGGATTTTAACTCGCACAAATATCTGTAATGTGGTTTTCTTATTGCGGAGTTCCTAAACCTATAGAAAGATCGGTTAAGTCTCATTTTCAAGTGCAGTGAAATGTAATTTAAAATAAATACGTCATAGGGTGTGTAAAAAGCTACGGGTTCGACGTATCTATGCTTGACATTTGCTTCATACTGCATCACCGAACCAAAATGAGCTGGATGTCCACGGGCAAAACCGTGAGAAAATAACAGGTTATACCTAACTCCCAGCGAAGTCATTAAATGAATCTTGTAACATGTAAATACGGCGACACTTGGATGTCGACAAAATTCATGCTAAAGAATTTCTCTATTTGCGGCACCGAAACAGTATCCAGTTTTTGTGGAAAAGAAATTTGTTCCAAGTGAAGCGTTAAAATTTAAAGCGGATATTTCAAGAGTAGATGAATGTAATAGAGACGCAACTCATACTGCGGGAGCAAAATTGAGACGTTGCACGCCCGGTGTTTGTTTGTAACGACCATATCGATTATAAAGAGCGCATGCGCATAATTGACGCTGGTTCGCTGCGCCGCCGCGGGGTCAGTGGCGGCAGCACCAGCGGTCAGCAGCGTGGAATGATCCATGGAAATGCCCAATCACATATTTCAGGGTTGCGTACCCAAAAGGTAACAGAGACCATTTTGCCGGTCCACTGTTTGTCTATCTTTCGCAGGCCCCTAGTTTGTAAACGAAATAAGTTTTAGGTTTCAAATCTGCAAATTATACGAGTTTCGCTGATCGGAAACAGAATACATTATTTAAGGTGTTTTTTTTTTTAAAATATGTGTTTGGGGATTACAGAACTAAAGAAGGTCAAAATACTTTTTCTGCTCCACCGTATAGTGTACCGATGTTCTATAGCCCATAAAACAGTGGAAAAAGATTTTTTTTAATGGAAAATAAAGTTATGAATCTCCTCCAAATCTGTCAAATTTCTCCTAATGTCGATCATATCCTGTATTTAAATTATACATACTAAAAACCTTATATCTCAAATACGTTGCAAGTCGTGAGCGAAATAAGCTTCGTCTCCATAAAAGTTACTGGCACGTAAGAACGTGGCATTGTATTTAATTACTCTTAGCTTGTTTTTATACTTTCTGTGTGGGTAGAAATATTTTGTTGTAACCAACGATCTAGGACGGTGTTCGAATTCTTCGTAATAAATTATGACCTGGTTTCACAGGTTTGCCTGTTAAACTGTCCCAGCCCAACTTATCAGTTACATTCGAATAGTTTTCGTGACCATCTACTATCTTTAAAGTATTTGATTGTCTTCTAAACAGCAACATAGTTTTTTAACAACGGGCGTAAAAAATGATTGAACGATGCCATTTACAAAGCCTGTTTAAAATACGCCCTATAAAATAAAATCTGCGATTAGCGTTCTCTACAACCGGAGTTATGTATTCACCTCACTTCATGTTAATGTTGAACATTACGCGTGGCGCCTACACAAGTGGCAGTGTAATTACCTAAATGGAATATTGGCAGAATGGAAAAATAAATGTCAATCAATGTGCTTAAATATAAACTAGCATTTTCACTGTGCTTCGAACATGGGTTGCGTAGTAATGCGTTTGCACCTTGTTTTCTTCTAGTAGCAAAGCACAAATGTTTGTAATATAATATATTTGCAATCTTGACCATAAATTAAATTACACATTTGTTTCTTTTTAAGTTCAGTGCAGTGTTAATCGTCGATGTAATGCTTTCGGGTGGAGTGGGACATTCTCCACCAGTGAAAAACTGGTACTGACCTTTTGAAATTTGGATTAACTGCTCCCATATAATGTCCTCTTTACGTTGTACACTCTCCTTTTCTGGAATAGTTGCCACAAATTAAATTAAAAATGTCGAAATATGGGATTCTCCGCAACCGCAAAATGTTAGCAGCACGGTAAAAATGACTCAAAAATTATCGGTACCTAAATAGGTTCATTTTGTCATAGTGATCATGGTTAGGTTGAAATTCGGCCTGGACCAAGAGTAAAAAGTTTACGGGAAATTCGTTCTGCGGCAGCCCATGTCACAAACCAGAGACAAACTGCGCATTTGTTTACAACTGAAGCAATCGATTATCTCTGACTGCTTATATCGATTCCAAGATGGTGAGCTTTATAGTACTGAATTTCGGATAAAAATTTTGTATCTGTTAATTTTATGCGACGTTTGCAACGGAGTGAAGTTAAAACGGCAAGAAAAAATTACAACAAAGAATTAAACTAACATTTCAATAGATTATCATTGATTTCGGAGCGCCGGCGGCAACTAATAGCAGCGCTGCAGTGTTATATTTAGGCATTTTTAATTTAATTCGTGGCGACTTTTCCGGAAAAGGAGAGTGTACAACGTGAAGAGGACATTATAAGGAAGCAGTTAATCCAAATTTCAATAGGTCAGTACCAGTATTTCGCTGGTGGAGAATGTCTCACTCCACCCGTGCTTTCATTAATGTTCTTCTTGTATGATTATTTGTTTCAAGAAAGTAAAGAAAAAAATAAATAAATTTATGTAAGTAGTCATGAAACGATATTAAAAGGATCTAAAGCGTGGGGTGTTATCATGTATTGTAGCATGATCTTTGGTGGGTATCTCGTAAAGCTGTGTTCATTTGAGATGCAGCGTTATCTGTTCTCGATACCAGCGAATTATAATTCCTTACACTGTTCTCCGGTCAGATACCCCGCGGTACGTGATACCAGCCTGCTGTGTCATTTGGCGTAGTTAAAGCTTAAACTAGAGCGCCTTCTAAAAATAATGATTGTAATAATAACAATACTAATATTATTTAATTAAATTGCATTGGAGCGTACGCTCTAGTGGAAATTTCCCTACACACACATCTTCCTACCTACACTTGCCCTCTACACATTTTAGCTATAAATTCTTTCAACGTTTTTGGTAAATTATTCATCATTTCTCTTGGTAACTTATTCCAATCCCTGACACCCTTACCTAAAAAAAGAGAATTTTCCTACACCCTTGTACCTGAAATCGAGTACCAGCTTGTGGTCATGGTCATTTTTTCCCTTCCATGCATTACTTTTAATTCTTACACCAATATCTTTCCATGCCTCTTCGCCAATGCACGCCTTGTAAACTTCCATGACCCTCTTCATCCTCCTCCTGTCTTGCAATGAATCCCATTCCAGCTCTTCTATCGTATCTGTTACTGACTGCATGCTGCGGTAATTTCCAGAAAAAAATCTAGCAGCCCTTTTTTGCACCCTCTCCAACTCCTGTATTTGATATGCAAAATATGGGTCCCATACCACACTACCATATTCAAGCAATCGTCTGGCCAAAGTTTTGTAACCCAATTCCTTTACGTCTCTAGTACATCCCCTCATCACTCTCTCCAACAAGTGCAGAATTTTGAAACCTTTTCCTACTACCTGACCAATGTGTCCTGCCCAGTTAAGTATGTTATCATATGTAATGCCAAGATATTTATATTTCAAGTCTTCAACAAGAAATTCTTTCCCCATATTATAATCGTAATCATCCTATAGTTTTTATTTGTGTATGTAATAAACTGACTCTTCTTTGCATTTATCTTCATCCCATGTTTACCAACCCAACTAGATATCCTGTCCAACTGCTGGAAATTAAGTCATTCTAATGTTTACAATGGTTATCATTGAAGGCAGCAGTTGTTAATACCTGTTTGACACATATTTAGTGCAAACTAGAGTTATTTAAAATAATACGGTTTGTCGAAGTTAACAAGGGACAATTTAACTGGGTAAAACCTTGCATAAAATTTCAGCACGTATTTAATTACTATAGTCCGTTCAATTAACAGAGGCGTCTGAAGGCCAGTCTGCTCTATCCTCAGATCGTTGCCATTACCCCAATATGTTTAGGGGACATATCTGTCTGCTCGGAGGAGTGGGCAACGGGAGGAGGTTTTAGGGGCCGGGGAAATATCACCTTGAGCCTCCAGTTTAGAGTGAACAGGGTATATAGGAGTTGTCGTAATGGAAACTGTTCCCAAGGAATCTGTTGCTATAACCGAAGTAAGGGAAACGGGCGTGTTGATGCGAGTGCGCTATTGCCGCACTTGGGAACATTCTCGTGTAGCGCGCTCTCTTTAACACCAGAAAATGGCAACGCTGTGTTGCCTAGTACGAGCGTCAACGCACAAACTACTACTACAAATAAACTGGTTAATTTAACTGTTAAGTGCACGGTTTGGCAATGGCGGATTTGAAGCTACCCGCCTATAAGACTTTGTGTATACTGTACCCTGCATAGCCGACTTTGTTTTTCCCTCGGTGTTGGTAGACAGGCTTGGTCGGCAAGTGATAACCCCTGAAACACAAAAAACAATGTGTCAGGCATCAGCATATTAAAATATTTCAGTTAATTGCTTGCTTTTCACCGAAGACGAGCACCAAAGGCAATACTAACGACTATGGAGCTAACAATTATAGTGTCCCTAGAGCCAGGGCACGAAAGCGTTTGGCCTACGGCATTTCGGTGACGCCAGGGACTTTAAAGGAATGTTCCATATACCGGCCGATCCGTGACCGCTGTGACTAAGATGATAGATTCCAATGTAAAGGTATTGCAGATACAGACAGTAAAATGACGGAAATGCAGGTTCAAGCGAACCCTCGAGTGGTTCGCAAGTCCATGAGAATAATCCTCTAAGTATACTTTAGAATTGAACCGAGTTTTACCGATTTTTCACTCTGCCGAACAGCCAACCAAACCCTACCGACCGATTCTACCCACTAAAATGGTTATACTGGTCCAGATTTCTACTGAGTTTTTCTTCAGTTCCCAACATATCTTGTTACAAGATGGACAACATTGAATTCTTGAAATGTTAAGTGAGAAACTCTCTCTATTGAGATTTAATATTATCTTTGGCTTTGGGAGAAGTGAATGGGTAAACAATGGGGAATGTGGAAGTATTCCATACATTATTATCCAAACTACTGGAACCGGCAATTACATTTAGGGAATTCTTCAGAACGATACCAGAGACACTTCTCATATTTTGGAGGGGAATTCGATCATCTATAACAAACATTTGAATTTCAGGAAACGTATTTCTCTGGAAGAAAGGCTTGCTGTGACATTGAGTTAGGTACCTATGTCGATTTGACTTAATACAGGTGCAAATTATTTGTTCCACTCCAAATTTTCTTTTCAGAAACCAAACATATATGTACTTCCCCAAAGGTTTTCGAGTACACATATGTTTGTTTTTAATTTCAAAACTAAGCATTTTAAAATTTTTATCAGTGTATAGAAATAACCAATATAATCTTGTCTGTCATCAACTGAAATCGAATTTTTATGAGAAGACTTGATCTGAAAAAGAATCATGTTTCATGAAATAATTTATGTAATTAATTATTAAATCATAATAAGTTTTCATCGGTGAAATACGATTCTACTACTGGCTCGTTGATACGTATGTACAGGAGACTACTTTATTTTGAAGCGAACATGTAGCTAAATATGAATGTAAGCATTGAGATTCAGGTGTTCACGATTATGATGGATTAGTATTAAACTTACTTAATGGGTATGAAATTTAGCAGCTAGAAGGGGTGCAAAGGAGGGCAGCTAGATTTGTTTTGTGGAAATTAACTGTAGACCACCCTGATATGTAAGGGCAGCTGGATTGGGAGTCACTAGAATACAGTTACCAGAATCAGATTACAAAATCAATTAATTTTTTGTTGTTGACAGAAGATAAGTCATGGGGTAACGAATAGAAGATATAAAAGCCGCATGTAAGCAGTGGATTGAAGTTCCTAAGATCTGTGAAGGGGAAGCACGAGGCTAGATCTGATAGAAAACGAGACATAAGAGAGGAGCTGAAGATTTGTAGAATAAATGACAATATAGAGGAACTTAGGAATAATTGGAGGGAGAATCTGTAGAGCAATGTGACGCACGATTACCAAAAGCAGTAAACCAATACAGACAGAAAGGAAGAGAAGAATAGGTAGACCACTGAAGATATGAGAATAGTTTCTGAAACCGGAACAGGTCAACATGCCTAATACTTGTATGAGAAAAAGAAGAATATGAGAAATAGGGAGGCTTTTAAATAATCACGGGAAGTTTACACGAAACGTTGGTTATCACGAAATATGGCAATCAGTATCACGAACTATAAGTATATAGTAGCATTGTTATTTTCGTTGATGTCAATAGTATGTAAAAAATAAAATAAGAAAGTTATTCATGATTAATTGAGTTTCGGGTTTTGCCGCGTTGTTTATTTCCTTACCTAAGCTTTCGGCTGGTATCCTCCAGCCTTCGTCAGAGATACTGTTTATGTTGACATAGCAAACGAGCGCCAAGCATCGCAGAGTAAGAGCCGCTATCTTCGTTGATGTTGTTGGTGTTTTTTAAAATTTCTGCTGCCTCTTTCACCCGTCGGGGCCACCACTGGTCTTCTCTCCACAGTAGCCTCGTTTCTTGAAATTTTACTTCATGCCCGGTATTAATAGCATGGCGGACTACGGCGGATTTGTCACTGTTGTTATATTTGTAGTGGCGGATTATGTTCTTTAAGTCTCTCCGCCACAGTGCGACCTGTCTCGCCGATATAAACACTGCCACAACTGCAGGGGATTTCGTAAACACCCATAAGCTGGTGTGGGTGTAATTTGTCTTTTACCTTTGTCAGTGACTGACCAAGTTTGCAGTTAGCCTTATATACTATTCGCACCTCCACCTGCTTTACATACAGGGTATCACAGACCGGATTGGGAAATTGTTAAAGCGGGTGGAGGTGCGAATAGTATATAAGGCTAACTGCAAACTTGGTCAGTCACTGACAAAGGTAAAAGACAAATTACACCCACACCAGCTTATGAGGTGTTTACGAAATCCCCTGCAGTTGTGCAGTGTTTATATCGGCGAGACAGGTCGCACTGTGGCGGAGAGACTTAAAGAACATATCCGCCACTACAAATATAACAACAGTGACAAATCCGCCGTAGTCCGCCATGCTATTAATACCGGGCATGAAGTAAAATTTCAAGAAACGAGGCTACTGTGGAGAGAAGACCAGTGGTGGCCCCGACGGGTGAAAAGAGGCAGCAGAAATTTTAAAAAACACCAACAACATCAACGAAGATAGCGGCCTCTTACTCTGCGATGCTTGCGCTCGTTGCTATGTCAACATAAACAGTATCTCTGACGAAGGCTGGAGGATACCAGCCGAAAGCTTAGGTAAGGAAATAAACAACGCGGCAAAACCCGAAACTCAATTAATCATGAACAAAGATGGCCGTGGAAGTCTGAGGAATCAAGAAAGTTATTAGTTGTTAATCGTTTTTGAGATTATATTTTCCTAATAAGCTTTCCTGGAACAATAAATATTCCGTCATTTTGACGTGATCTATAGCTAGTATAATGATGGTTTCAACATTGATTCAGTTTGTCGAGGTTCTGTCAGATATGTGCGGTTGTTGGTTACCTGTCGTATGGGTATGGGAAGCTGTTGTGCGGAGCCTCGACTTCGAATCTGACCGGCTTGGCTTGGAGGTCCGAGTTCGGACCCCGGTGCGTGCCCTTGGACTCGCCCAACACTGCAGGGAACTGCACGTCTCCTGCGAAACCGACAGTTCTAAAATAAATACGCAAAAAATAAAGTACTGTAATTACCATCTACTGTACAAACAATTTGTTCTTATTTCTGGCACATTCAGGTCCGATATTACGACGGAGTGCACGCTCCGGTAAAAATTTCTATATACACCCATTTCACCCTTTAGTACCTTTCAGAACCGTTTGTCGTACAGCGATTTGGAGCAGAATAATTTTCCTACGTTGGCGTAACGGGGAAATGAAAAAGAGCAATAGAAAAACATTGTTTGGGATGAATGCAGAAAAGAACAAAACAAAGATGCACAGAAACACCAATCCATGAAAAGTCGTGCCACTCGGTGGCTATTTTTGGGTTCAACACGCGCGTTTAAGCGATAGCTTCTTTATATACAGAACCAAAACTGAATTGTGATTAAAAATAGAATTTAATTTTGTATTAATTTAATTAATTCTATCATAAACTCTAGATTATATAAGATGTGGACTTTAGACAGACTGATAAAACACTATCTGATCTAGAACATCCCGAAACCTATCTGAAACTGCACTTTTTTCTCATATCATGTTCCCTATAATTCGACGTTAATATGGAGCCTTATCCTTTACGACGGCTTTAACTTTGATGGGAAGACTTTCAATAAGGTGTCTGAATGTAAGTGGAGAAATGGCAGCACCTTCTTACTCAAAGAGCGGAAACCACCAAAACCCAGAAATGGTAGTGATGTTAGATTCTGGGATATGGAGCGAAGTCGATGTTCTAACTCATCCAAAAGGACTTTAAGCAGGCCAGTACATTTCAGGAATTTTTTTCCAAACACACTATTGCTTCACGAATGTATTGGTGTATTGTCATGCGAGTGGAATCATCGTTTCTGAACTGTTCGTCTACAGTACACAGTACATAATGGTTTAAAATGTGTGCCATATCCTTCCGCATTAAGATTTTTCTCAAGCACAATAAGGAAACCACATCCTACCCACGATAAATGCCTCCATACCATGACAGCCTACAACAGCCCTGAGACCCAGCCCTTGTACGAACTGTTATTTGAATAATTATGTACAGCAAGATGGAAATAGATTAACTAGGGGTTTATATGTTTTTCGTGTAATTAATTGTGAATTTGTCTAGTTGAACATTGTTTTCTTGAGAGAAACTATGTAAATGCTATGTAATATGTGCATGAAACATTGATTGAAAAGTGTTGATGTGATCCACGATGTTTGGGGAACAATTCTCAACTGTTTGAACTGGCTTATGTTGATAATTTTGTGTGTAAATTCCTATAAATATCTTTTAATTTTCATTTCCGTGTGTTCCGTGATGATTGTGATTGATTTTGTATTGATTCTGATTGTTATTGTATGGATTTAATTGTTAAAGTATTGTTAAAATTCGAGAAACGTGGGTCGGAACTCTTCGGATTATTCTGGATGTCTCTAAAGTGTCTATTTAAGTGCGCACAGATTGCGAGCGAGGAGAGTTGTCAGTCAGTGGTTTTTGGAGGTATGTGAGTATAATCACTGGAATATTTGTGTATGTTTGTACTTAGTATCTTTGGATCAACACTTCAACAATAAGACAGGGGTCAGCTCTTTTCACCTAAACAACAGAAAAAACCCACTATAGACCTCAAATAAAATTCAGAGACCAATTACTGAAGTACAATCCTCATCCAAAATATCTAGGTGTGGTTCTTGACTGGTCATTGATATATAAGGAGCTAATCCATAAAACAGCGGTGAAAATAAAAAATCGAAATAAATCCTTCACAGACATTCAGGAACTGGTTGGGGAGCACATGCCGCAGCTCTCAGAACATCAGCTCTTGCTCTGGTATACTCAACTGCCGAATACTGCAGTCCAATATGGCTAAATAGCAGTCACACAAAAAAGATCGACATTGAACTAAATGACACAATGAGAACAATATCTGAAATTGTAAAATTTACACCTACAGACTGACTGCCTTAAGGGCCGGAGTTAGGGGGGGGAGGGGTAAGTGGGGAGCCCGATGACCGGCTGTAGCCCCCCTCCCACTCGACAAGCTGCAAAGCTAAACAAATAAAAATTTTGCTCGTTTGGTCTGAGGGAGGGCCCTAACTGATGAATTCGCCAAGGGCCCCCAGCTGGTTAGCCCGGGCCCCAAAATTTTAGCGCCGGCCCTGGCTGCATGTACTCTCTAACATCTTCCCACGAAGTCTCCGAAGACTAGCGGCTTTAAAAAAGGTTTGGCAGAAATGCTTAGGTTATCCACACCTTCCAATTCATCAGGACTGCACACACAAAGCTCCAAATAGACTAAAATCTAGATATTCAACATGGAAGTTTGGTCAAGAGTTGGTACAAAATAATTTCAACATAGGCGAAGCATGGTGCGCTGACTGGACAAATTCCAACCCAGACAAACATGAGCTAATCCTAGACCCTACACGACAGCCTCCTGGATTCAACCTTCCTAGAAAAACCTGGACGGCACTGAACCGAATGAGAACAGGCCACGGTAGATGCAACTACTGGATGTACAAGTGGGGAATCATAGAGAATCCTTCTTGTGACTGCGGTAACTACGAACAAACCATTCACCACATCTCCATGGAATGCCCTCTCAGGAGATTCAGTGGTACAATGCATAATATTCATGAAGCAAACATAGAAGGAATAGAATGGCTGCAATTGTTGGACATCAGTCTGTAGTAGTTTATTGTAATTTAATGTAGTTACTGTTTTTGTACTTCTTCTGCCATACGAAATAAATACATAAAATCTTTGGATCGAGACGATGCCTTGTTGTGTAATGTTATTATAGAGCGCACAGAAAATTAAACATAAGTGGAAAGTGATTGGTCGGAGTTGCATTTCACACAACTAAAAGCTTATCATGGCTTTCGCGACAGAACTGAATAGCAAGAAATAGTAATTAACTAAAAGCTTATCAACCCCTTCCTCCGTACTTCACTGTTGTCACTAAACATAATCGCCGATGACGTTCTCCAGGCATTCGCCAAACCCAATCTCTTCTATCGAAGTGTCACAGGGTATAGCGTGATTCATCACTCGAAATCTTTTCCAGTCATCCACTGTCCAGTGGCGTCACCCTTCACACACCCTCAAGCATCGCTTATCATTGACTACAAAAGTGGTTGGTTCATGAGCAGCAGCTCTACCTTTACACTCCATACTTTTAATTCCCTACGCACTATAATTAATTGCTGGTAGCACTTTCGGAACTCAAGAGAGATTCTTTCCACGGATTTCTTACTATTTTTTACAACCACCCTCCGCATTGCTCGACAGTCCCTGACCGTCATTAAGTGAGGTCTGTCTGATTGTAAGACCCAAGGCTGATACCGGGGCTGAAGTATAGCCTTAGTGCCTCAACTTAACACTCTTGATGTTGGCTCAAAGTTTTATAGAAAATTTATGAAATAATTTTGATTTGGTTTGACCATGTAGCCGGATAGCTCAACTAAATGCTTAAGGTCGCCACAATATTTGTTAACCCACAAATAGAGAAAAGGTTCTATGCTATCTACTAAAGCACACAAGTTCACTGTTAGAAAAATCCAAAGTTTTATTTTCAGAATCACAAGTTCAAGATTGCATTTAACAGTTGAGCTGGCAAATCGAACACTCTTTTCCAAAAGTTGCAGGTTGTGGAGAGAAGTTTAACCGACTGATCCCTTTAGTGAATCTGCAAGTTCATATTAAAGTTACGATATAACACGACACCCCACATGGTCGCAAACAGTTCACTGACCAGCATAGCAAGCTACGACCCGCGACAAAACCGATGTAATGTTACTTCACATACTTTTCCCGAAGCACAGGCCAGACGAAACCGAAAGTAAGAAAAAACAGACTACATTTTGCTAAGTTCCTATTTTACAAATCACTGGTCAAGTCACGCGCGTAGTTGCTCGATCACTTCCCGGCGTAAGAATGAGACAACGTGTGCTTACCGGACGAACTATTATAGCCCTGCGCGCGCCTATGACCTTGGCAAATCTTTCTTTAATTAATATATTCAAAAGTATATGATAGTTTAATCTGAGATTTTTACAGGGACTTTATATCATCCTGTTCTATCTATTTTAATTTAATTTATTATTCCAAAAGGTTTCTATTGTCTTAACACTAAACTCATCACGTGGCCAATCTTGGCGGACTTTGTGGACTTTCCCGAAACTCTCACCCGACAATCAATTTTCAAAAACTTGGTTACCAGACAAATACTAAAACTTTTTATGGAAACCCATATATGTACGAAATCGTCTTAATTAGGGCTATCTGCTGATGTAATTTTTAATTTAATATCTCTTTTAATAAAAAAGCTTATTTTTTTCTCTTAATTAAAACTACTAATTAAACTTTGCCGAATTACTTAATTTTACTGCCAAAATATCGGGGATAGTGCTGACTACAGCTGGTGATAAAAGTTCGGTTGTAGCTTTACGCGATTTAGAGATATTGCAAATCTCAGAATTTCTAATTTTCCGATCGCGTGTTTCAAAACTTGAACAAACGGGAATATCTCTTAAACCTAACGTTTCTCGATATGATAAATACGCTTTAAAATGATTGTTATGGTGGATTGTAACTGTCAGCAAGATTACAGGGAAATTCCTTAAAGTTGAAAACTGCACTTCTCGCCTAAGCAAAACTAGAATTTGCCAAAATTCTAAGGTGCTTACATGATCTTGGTTAATTGTGGTTGTTTCTTCACGTTTCAACTTCATAATCAATTCACCAACAGTCGACTTGGGCAGCTTTATGGTGGTTTCCCACGGCCCGTGGTTTTGTAGACCGCGCTATGCAGTCCAAAAGTACGGATCAGTACGCGCCACAGGCTAGCTCTCGCTACCTCGCAGCCACGTTCGACTAAACGGGCGTTTGATGTTTACCGACTGGGCGACGGATAGAGACGCGCCACGGCCCGCTGTTAATAGTCGGATCGGCGAGGCCGGACAATGCATGGGCTGTGGGAAGCCACCTTTAAAAGGGTTGAAATGACCCAAAGTCTAGTGCACCTTCGAAATCAATGCCCTCTCCTGACCGATCTATTCTGCTGTTACGTTTTATCTACTGCCAACACACTATTACCCGGCCCCTTTTTTACCATAGCGTTCAGTTCCGCATTACATAGAGGTGTCCGGATACTTGTGATCATTAGGATTCAGATCTTTACGTTCAAATATGACCTTAAAACGGGTAAATCTTATATATAAAAATCAATGTTTGTTTGTGGGTTTGTTCGTCTTCTATACGTTCCTATACCATTTATCAGATTGTAATGAAACTTTGGAGAGTTTTCGAGTGTACGTCTGCGAAGGTTCCTGTGAAAATTTTTTTCCAAAAAGTCACCCCCTATTCCCCATAACACCCCATAATTTAGGCAAAACCACATTTTTTATCCGATTTAGATAGGAATTTGTACACTTATACTTTAAAACAAACAGAAAAATACTGCCAACATATGGTTTCGGACTATTCATCCCCTCTCCCCCTTACCACCCCCATTACGTTTTTACCCCATAATTTAGGCAAATCACATTTCTTATGCGATTTAGATAAGAATTTGTACACTTATACTTTAAAACAAACAGAAAAATACTGCCTACGTATGGTTTCCGTATATTCATCCCCTCTTCCCATTTCCAACCCCATTACGTTTTCACCCCATAATTTAGGCAAACCACATTTTTTATCCGATTTATATAAGAATTTGTACACTTATACTTTAAAAAAGAGAGAGAAATACTGTACACATTAATTTCACAAAAACCCAATCCCTCTCCTCTCTTTCCACCACCTTAATTACCCCCTCTTCCTCATAACACCCGATAATTTAAACAAACCCGCAAACCGTTCGTCCGATTACGGCGAAACTATGGTGAATTGTCGAGGGGATGTCAAAAATGGTTCCTGTCAAAAAACAAATACTTAAAAACCCACCCCTCTTCCCCATAATGTAACTCGACGAGACAAATCAAAAACAAATGATACATTTTCTTGATATCTAGCTTAGTTCTCGACATATTGTATGTCAAAAGTGAGGAGGTTAGGGTGAGATCCGGCCTGGACCTGAATAAAAATTCCCAATACCACTATATATTCGCGGTGGAAGTTACCTATACATGTTTTACTTTCTCCTATTGAATGTTATTATGGTTCAAATACGGCCTGGGCCAGAAGAAACGTCACCAAAAGTACATGGAGTAATAGACTACCTATAACTGATTTTTAATATGCTAAAACTCGAAAACAAAGCGAGATATCAAAAATTATATTATTCTTAAATTAAATTTCAAACACAAAAATAAAATCACTGTCTTTTATTAGTTTTGTATATTTAAATGTGTCTGTATTGTGTACATATACCAATTTAGAATGAAAAACAGGCACAAACCGTTCGTCCGTTTACGGTGAAGCTTTGGTGAGTTGTCAACGGGATGACGGAGAAGGTTCCTGTCAAAAAAAAAAAAAAAAAAAAAAAAAACCCACCCCTCCTCCCCATAATTTAGACAAAACCACTTATTTCATCAGATTTCAATGGGAATTTGCACACTTATACTTTGAAACAAACTGAAAAATACTGCCTGCAAATGTTTTCCAAAGTGCATCCCCTCTCACCCTTTCCAACTGAAAATGAATGAAACAGCAGTTTAAAATTTATATGTAAATATTTTTTCATTTAATCTTTGTGCCTACTCAAGTCCAGCAATAGTGAAGCATTGACGGGTCAGCTAGTATTACCTAAAAATAACAATATATGACCAAATATTTAAATTTACTACACATCAAAACATGCTCCATTGTACTTCATTTATATGCACAACAAAGAGATTAGGTTTGGTGCTGAGCACCCTCTGCCACCCACAGTTTTGTGATTTGCAGAGTATATATGTAGATGTAGATTTATTTTATCTAGTAATGTCGCGTTCATGCGGACAGCATAATTTGTTTCCATACACTAACTGCATGATTGGGAAATTAAATTTTAAATCACTTTGATGATTTCGCTTTAATATCAGACAACTTAAAAAAAATGAGCTCTTTCCTCTGTACTAAAATAATCCTCTCCAAATTCCTTTACGTAACTCCGTAACTTTGCACTTTCAGAAAATTTTGTTTTCATCATGGCTACTAATCCACTGCAGATCTAAGACTGACTGAGGATTATTTTCAGTAGTGTTGGCGACAATGGGACATTGATTGTCGCGTGTTGACAGAGGCATGCTGCTGCTGCATTGTCGAGGTGGATGGAACCAGGGGGGGGGGGGTAGCTACTATGGGGCTAGGCGGTGCAGTGCACCGGGGCCCCTACGCTCAGGGGGCCCCCAAGCGCAGTTCAGAGGCAAATTGGTGACCTTTTTTTTCTTAGCTCTACCGTCGTCTAAGGGGGCCTCTGAGACACAGGGAGCCCCCAACCACTGCTCAGGGGGCCTCTACCATCAATACAAAGCAAACAAAAGGTCGCACATCTGGCCTGAGGGCCCAAAATATTTTTTTTTTGCACTGGGGCCCTTGTTGACTTAGCTACGCCTCCGGATGGAACTTTAAAATTTAGAGAGTGGCTATTAATGTATAACATTTTTTTATCTTTAAATGTTGACTGGTGAATTCTGACAAATTAAGTGACAATTAGTTTTGTTTTTTCCTCCAATGTACAATAGGAATACAGATTTGTGAATTGATTTCTTCTCATTTATAACTTCTAACGAATTCCCCGTGCTATTAAATAATCACCAGATTTTTCCTTAAAATATGATAATATGACCATAAATATTATCGTAATATGACTAAAACTAGGAAAATGGCCTGAATATGCATTTATGTGTTATATACGAGAAATACAATCACAAACATTCAATCAGTATTTAATTTAGCATTGCAACTCGAAAAGAATGCAGGAAAAAAAGTGACTTTGTCGCGTAACCTTTTGAATTGGGGTACGACTTATAACTAATGATTTGTGAACTGATTATAACAACTAAATAATTCAGTCCTTCGTTTCAAACAGCTTTAAATTTATTGTATATTATTGTAATCCTCTAGGAACTACACTGAAATTGGATAATCTCCGAAGATGCAAAGTTCATTTCGGCAATGATAATTCCAAACAACTGATCCATGCGTCTATGCCGTTAGCCTCAATCTCTTGATATTTTTCAATCTACTCTGTCATATTCTTTTATTCTAAGAGTAAACACTATTGATTTTTGTCTACGCTCAAGGAGCAAAATATCATGTTCTTTTTTAAAAAATATTTTTGTTATGTCACAACTTATCATAAAGATACAAACCCTAGTGATCAGATAGTGTGCGCGTGTCGAGAGACAAGCTGACTGCAGGAAGGGAGTGAGGACTGGTTGAGTGTGATACCTGGGAGGTACTCTTCAGCGGCTGGGTAGTGGACAGGCAGCTCGACCACTTCGGCAGGTGGCTGGTACTGCAGCTCCAACTCTGTCTGGTGCACGGAGGGTGCCGGGTGCTCCACCTCCCTATGGACCAGGTACTGCTCCTGGCGGATAGCACCTTCCCCCACTACTCCACCTCTAGCGAAGCCCGTCATTGGCTGGACCCTGCGTCTAGAGCTGGAGCGTTCCCCGATCTCTGTTGACCAGATGCAGCAGGTGGGACTGTACTTGGCTCTCCTCCAGAACGAGACACCTGTTGAACAAAGCAGCAGCTAAACGACAATCAGGATAGCTCGAGTTAAAACGGGTCTGTTCCGTTTTCAACTCTTGCAATCAACATTGCAATGATCGCTTTTGTGTATATAAATTGGCTGATAAAAACTGAAGCACCCCTAAGGGGAGGAAGGAACGTAATGAAACTTCACGGGTTGAAAGTGTATGTGATGTTATTTCAGTGATTACAAAAGCGAAAAGATTTGAATGTAGCATAAGTGTACAAATAGAAAAAAACCAGTTACTTTAAATAGTAGCATTCCTGATAAAGCGAGACAAAAGCGATGAAATGTAGCAGAAATGATCTGGTGAAAATAAATTTAATTATTTAATTTGTTAATGAAATCCCTGAGGGTGATGCTGCGATACTAAATACTGGATATATGGCTCAATTTTTGTTGGGAAGAATCAAAGGTGTCCTGTTTCAGAAATATTCACGCGGTTTCTTTTTCTGATCAACAGCACTAAAGCATGACTACATAAGATACGTAAAGGTATCAGTATACTGAATACCATTTTACGCAAATTTTGGTATAAGACAGACAGTTTTATTTTTTATTTCTACATATCCACCACTATCAAATTCAAGTTTATTTTATTCATCGTATTTAATTTCGAACAGTTCTTCGTAAAATGTATTTACTTAATATTTTCAGTAAAAGGATACACTTTGAATTTCAAAGTATCTTCATATCATTTCTCCATGTCCAATTTAAATTTGTTGAGGTGACTACTGAACCTTCCAATGTCCTTTGCAGTTATATTACCTTTTATAGATGATTATTCTGGAAAAATTCTCTTTTCAATAGATAACAACGAAGTAGTTCAATTTTGTCAGTAAATAATGACACAATACTTTGACAGCCTATAAGAATTTAATTAGCTCCTTGAAGCTTCAAATTCTCATCGTTATGTCTCTAGAAATTTTTTTAAAAAGTCAATTAAAGTAAAAAACAGTTGGCAGCAATTGGGGGCTGCTGACAGAAGTGAAAACTTAAAACTATTACTATCATTCACGCAACACATCATAACTGTAGCTGCAGATATACTAAATAATAATAATTCCATGTGGTAGTAATTAACTGGTTACAGGGTTTCTAGTGGCTGCGCATTCTACCCAGTCTTAGCCGCCTTAACCTAACCCGGTAGTTCGAAAACGTAATGGGACCTACAGTATAACGCGGAGTTCCAAACCACGCAAGTTTTTTCTTTCGTTTTATTTTTTTTAAACTGCTTAACGTCTCTTAACAACGAGGTCTTTAGAGACGGGAAAGGATGGGGGGGGGGGGGGGGGGGCAAGGTATGAGAAGGAATTTGGCCATAGCGTTTATGAAGGAAGCATCCCGGCATACCACGGAAGTGGTCTGGTGTACTTCATATTACGCAGCAAGCTGTGCCAGAGGTGAAAGACGTGTTAAGGGTGTATGAAAATCTCCACGTAGACAGGGATTCGAACCGGGGACTTTTCGTTCGCCCGTCAGACATCTAAACTACTGAGCACATTAGCATGTTGGTGACGCAAACTCATAAAATTTGCTCATCCAAAAATCGTCCAACGTGCCTAAAGTAGTTTTCAATTCAAAAACTAAAAATCTAACTTAGTCCACAACCAGAAGGTTGGTAGAATCTTCCCGTAGGTGATGTACGAAGCTGTTGTGTCAGAGGCAGGAAGGCCAATTCCTTTCCTCAGGAGCCTACAGTTTAAAGTGGAATCACACCACGGAACTTACCGTCATTGCTCACATAACCAAATACTACTCCTAAAAATTCCTGCTTACCATTGGATTCGGATCCACGACCGGTGGGAGAAACATTCGGAAGTAAGTGCCTTTACCGTTGAGCTACCATCGGGCCTTGTTTCTTGAAGTATACGTTTGATAAGTACTATTAAAATCGGATTAAAAACTGTGCGTTTGTATGAAAAACTTTGTCAGAAATTAAGGTCAGGGGGGAAAGGAGGAGAAGGTTTAGTGTTTTGTAAACCAGACTTAAACAGTATTTTTCTATTTGTTTTAAAGTATACGTATGCAAAGTTCCATCAAAATCGTAAAAATCTATGTGTTCCAAAAAGCGTCCAACAGGCATGTCATACTTGAAACACGTCATAGCATGTCGGTGACGCGAATTCATATATTTACCCCCAGCGTACAGCCCTCCTATAGTAGTTTTCACTTAAAAAAAACGAAAATGCTTCAGTATCTTACAAAACTCCTACTGCCCACCGTGAAAGCTGGAATGACCACTAGCGGGCGGGTAAGAACCAGGTTGACTGCCACAGTATTGGATAAATATATTTTGCTTTATTTCTACCTGGTGTTTCTAAAATGACCGGTATATTTGAAAAATCAATAAAAACTAAACGCAACGATTGAAAGATATAGAAGTAAACGCAGTCTGTGAGTTCGCCATTCTGTATGTCGTCTTTCTGCTGTAAGCGTGTGCTGTTCACGGACTGTTCAGAGACTACGTCTTATTATTGCTGCGCATGGTGGATATGTGGAAAATATCGTAATTTAGATTTTTCCAGACTGCAGCGCCATCTGTTGTTGAAAATTGTAACTAATTTCGAAAGTTTGTCTGCCTGAAAATTTACTGTTGTCCCAAGCATATTGCAACAAACGGTGTATTTCTATCGCTGCCCAATTAGTTTTTTATTGCTTTTTTCAAATATCCCGGTCATTTTTGAAACACCCGGTAGATATTACGTTTGGTACCCCCAACCAAGAGACGTTTTCACGCGAAAAGGCTACGGTATTATCTTTAGTACTACCAACGAAGATTTCTTTTTTAGCGAAATTTAGAATGTAGTGTTATAGTGCGTTCAGTTAACAGAGGCGACTCAAGGTCAGTCTGCGCTATCCCCACTCCGCTGCCGTTACGCCTGCATGGGAAGGGGAAATTTGCAGCTAGCCCACTCTGATACAGCGGTCAGCTCAGGACATAAGAACGGGACGGGGTGGTGAGGTGAAGAACAGGGCCAGGGGAACATGAGCTTCAGCCGCCAGTTGAGAGTGAACAAGGTATAGCTGTCTTTCACCCACCTGCTGTGTCTGCTGTTGCGGCTGGAGCTGTTGTGGCTGGTGCTGTTGCGGATGGAGATGTTGAGGTTGGAGCTGTTGCGGATGAAGATGTTGTGGCTGGTGCTGTTGTGGCTGGTGCTGTTGTGGCTGGTGCTGTTGCGGCTGGTGCTGTTGTGGCTGGAGCTGGTGTGGCTGGAGCTGTTGCGGCTGTAGCTGTTGTGCCTGGTGCTGTTGCGGCAGGTGCTGTTGCGGCTGAAGCTGTTGTGCCTGGTGATGTTGCGGCTGGTGCTGTTGCAGCTGGAGATGTTGCGGCTGGGGCTGTTGTGCCTGGTGCTGTTGCGACTGGAGCTGTTGCGTCTGGAGTTGTTGCGGGGCATGATAGACTGGACTCCAGCCACCCTCCAGCTGCCCTCGGGGATTGGCTGTGGTGGCGTTGGGGGTAGAATCAGCAGACGAATGGCCGATCAGAATCGCCGCTAGGAGCAGCACCTGCAACGAACGGTATCCCCACGTTTAACTCGACGATACTCATGTACAGGGAAGTTGTACCTTGTTCACTTTGAACTGTTCCCCTGGCCTCACCCCTCACCTCACTACCCCTCTCTACCTACCTCTCATGGCTGACCGCTGTGTCCAGGTAGCCAGGCGCCAAATTTCCCTTTCGCATGTATGGATAGGGGCAGCGAAGTGGGGAAGAACAGACTGACCTTAAGCCGCCCATGTCAAACGAACGGGTTATAAGAAATCATATTTAATCAATCATGGTACAAAGGAATCCAGAGCAAGTGTCAAGTTATTGTATAGTTTCGGTTCAAAGTTTTGCCACATCTACAATCCATCTTTTGATGTTTTACGCTCTTATCAGTCTTTGAAGAAATTCCGCCTCTGACAAAATAGTTCGTTAGGGGGCGTCAATTAATTACATGTGATGTTTTTGCGGAATTCCGGACTCCCTCCACCTCCCCCCCCCCTCCCCTCTGGTTAGACTTCGTAAGATCTGGTCCGACCCCCCCCCCCCACTCTAAAATGACGTGAGATTTTGACCGATCCCCCTCCACCTACTAATCGATATCGTAACTTTTTGAGACCTTTTTTTAGGTCTCATGCTTGCAAGGGCGGTTATACCCCCACTTTTCGACGAAATACCCCCCTAAAGTCGTTTTTTTTAGCTCCCCTTGGTGAGATTCCACCGGACCCCCTACCCTATTTCACCTCACGTAAATAATGGTCGTCCCCTTAGACTTAATTTCAGTTCTTTTTACTAATCCACATTGTGAGGTAGTAAGGTTGCCTTCTAAATTTGCTTTAGATAAAAGTTTGTGTTAGTTTTGTTTTGTCCACTTCGATGATAATGTTCGTACTAACACCGCTCGGAAGTGTTATAGTGCGTTTAGTTAACGTAGGTGGGAACCAGTGGTGCGGGGGAAGGCGTGATGGCAATGGAACTGCCTCCAGTGGACGTGGTCTGCCCAGAGGAACACAATCATACTGTAGTCGGTCAGCATGGGCTTTTGTACATTTGTAAATCTCCTTTGTAACACATGTGGTTGCAGTTGTGCATCTAGCACTAGCCTCTAAATAAAATGTCAAGTTGTAAACAATATTTGTTGTTTCACTGGGTACTTGACCAATCGGCAGCCGTTGGGGACTACTGACCGAAGTGAAAACTTAAAACTAAGAATATCATACGTGCAACATGTCATACTAATAGCTACAGATATATTAAATAATAATAATGCCGTGTGGTTGTAATGACCTGGTAACAGTTTTTCAGTCGGCTGCGGTTTCCGTCCCTGTATTAGTCGCCTTAGCCTAAGGCCGGCTTTACACTGTAAAAGATCTTTGACAAAGATCTTTTATAAAAGATTTTATCATATTTATTTGATAAAAGATATTTTATATTATCTTATCAGGCCCATTGCACTAGATAAAATTTTCCATCATAATTCTCTGAAATGAATGATATAAACTTGTATGCTTCTGCAGCCGCAGAAAGTGCAGCTGTCACAAAATGCTTTTTATTGAAGAAAAAGAAGAGAATTAAACCTGTTTTAGTTAGATCGTGGATTGAAAGACTTGATATGAAAGGAATTACTACTATGACTCCGCGATTCACTAAAAGTGTTTGGCGGAGGGTGCATTGCACCTATCCGGAAAGGTAATGGTTTGGAAGGGATATACGGGATATGGCAGGAGGCACCCATCGATTATTGTGAGGAACCATCCCAGCATTCGCCTGGAGCGATCTAGGGAAACTATGGAAAACCCAGATCAGGATGGCCGGAGTGTTTTATCGAAAGCTACTCCTGTCAGTTTTTATGTTTACTCGCCCGGTAAATCCTTTCTATTCCACTCCCTAATCGCTCGTGGAAAAAATGAGTACAGAAATGAATCGATTCTGGCCCTGATTTCTCTTATCTTATTCTCGCGGTCATTCCGAGATATGAATGTTGCTGGTAGCAATATTTGTTTGCTGTCATTCCGAAATACGTCAGTCGAGAATTTTTCAATTAGCTTCTGTAGAGTGCTCCAGGTCTTCCCAACCTAACTCCTTCAACATCGCACTTACGCTTTCCCTCCAACTATATATACCTGTCACGAATCGGGCGGCTCTTCTTTGGACCATCTCTAATGCCTCCATTAATCCCTTTTGATGGGGACCCCATACAGGGCAACAATATTCTAAGTGAGGCCGCACTAGTGACTTGTATGCAATCGACTTTCGGAGTGCATTGTTTTAAATTATGACCTAGAAATCGAAGCATACGATTTGCTTTCCCAATTACATTCTCGATATGTTCATTCCACGACAAATTATTACGAATTGTTACCCCTAGGTATTTAGCGGAATCTACCGTTCTAAGGACAGTGACATTTATTGTATATTCATAGCTAAATGGTGTCACCTTTTTACTTTCACGCATAACTTGGCACTTTTTAGCGTTTAACTCCAACTGCCAATCTTTACACCACGCAATTATTTTCATCAAAGTTTAGTATAAGAGCTGCAATGTGAGGAAGTGATATATTATAAAAATTATGGTCGAAGCTGCAGCTTAAGTCCAATAAATTCTTACTACAATATTTAAAAAAATTTCTATATCAGAACTATTACCACCGAACTTAACGATATATACCATTGGGTGTCTATTTTATGTGCAAAGGGGTGTACTCAAATGCTGGTGGCGGATCTACACCATTCTGCAGTATGCCACTCGTATTGCACAGCTATTATTCCAGAAACCTGGTAAGTAGGCCTATTAACTTCTTAATCCATTAATTTTCTTTTTCACGTCATTAACAGCACAGAAATCTTTCATAGAACTAATTAACTTCGCAATATAAAAGTGTACGCCTTTTTATTCTATTATTATAGTCTATATATTTCTGATTGTACAACATTTTCTTCTGTTTATACTCAGAAATCAAGATTTCCATGGATTCGGCAGTCCTAACAAAATTCGGTAACTTTGTTTGCGCTTTTTTACTTTCAAATCTTTTATAAAATTAAATGGCAACGTATTAAATTTTATAAAAGAAATCTTTTATAAAATATGTCCAATTGCACTGTAAAATATTTTATAAAATATCTTTTATCAGAGATCTTTGACAAAGAACTTTTGCAGTGTAATGTCGGCCTAACCCGGTAGTGCTACCAGGTACAGGGGACATAACGAGGATCATGGAAGCGTTCTGGCGTACTTCACATTACACAGCAAGCTGTGCCAGAGGTGAAGGTCTGGCTTAGGGACTAAAAAAAAATCGACGCCTCAACAGAGATTCGAACCGAGTACCTCTCGTTACTCAATTAGACACCTCAACCACTGAGCCACCAGACATCTACAGCTACGCTCTTAATATTGGAATTTCGGTGAAGCGAACTCATAAAATTTAAACCATGCAAAAATATCGCAACGCGCCTAAAGAAGTTTCAAAACTAAAAATCTAATTTAGTCCACAGCCCGAAGATTGGTCGAATTTTCCCGAAGGAGATGTTCCAAGGAACTGCGTCACAGGTAGGAAGGCCAATTCCTTTCCTCAGGGAGCTACAGTTTAATGTGGAATCAGAACCACGGAACTTCCCGGAATAGCTCACATAATCAAATACTGCTCCTAAAAATTCATGCTCACCACGGCATTTGACACCGCGACCGGAGAGAGAAACTTGTCAGTGTCGTATTTGATTCATAGGGATTTATTGCGTATAATTATAGATTTTAATAAATGTAATATTCGATGGAGTTAGAGGCAGCCAAGGCAGGCTTGCAAGCGCTAGCTCAGCGTGAACTTGTTATTCACAAAACCTGCTGATGCGCTGAGTCAATCGTCAGCACCGATTTGAACTGGCTAAGGACGTCTATAGAGTCTACCTCCAAAGTAAAGAGATATTGCCTGCTCTCAGTCCGCGAGTAGCTTTCATCGAATCATCATGGGTAACTAACAGCTAGGCCAACTCTCTTAAGCTTTAGTCTGTACACCATGTAGGCCTTCGTAACATCCTGGGGCCAGACATTCCATCTAGCCATTCAGTGTCCATTCAACCAATCTAACTTCAATTACATGCAGAAGCATCATTCATAGGCGTAGCCGGACAGATCCTTGCAGGTCATATTATCAACTGTATTGCCTACAGTCTTCAATGATCATTAAATGGGATTCTGTGAACTGTTAGCCGCCTGTTATCATTTATCAGGATAGATTTTCAACTAGCCACTTAACACGAGCTAGTCTTCCTTATCCTAGGTTGCTGAACCTATTAATCAGCTGGTGTCAAACTAATCCTGACTTAACATCATATTTAATAGCCCACTAGACTGGATAGAAGAGCTTCGTATCAAAATACAGGAGATTTCTTCAGCTACACAATCGCCACGAGGTTAGTAAACTCTCCTCTAGATTCCCGCCACATCAGACGTCCACAAATCAACCACTCGGCTACCCTTTCAGTTCTGTCACTTAGACAGGACTCCCACAAACTTTCGGAAATAAGAGCCTTAACCGATGAGCTACCAGACCGCCTTGTTTTGAAGTATACGCCTACTAAGTAATATCAAAATATCTGTGTAGCAAGGTAGATATGTGAGATTGTTACCTGGACCAGCTGCATGGCGCGGACTGAAGCGTGGTCCAAGGCGGAAGGCAGTTTTATACGACTGTCACACAATGCGGCGTCTTCACGCTTTCTTCGGTGACACTTTCTCCGCAACGCTCCGGAACATATTCACGCACTGAGCGAGTTAGACCGCAAGGAGATTCGAGTGCTCACCATCACATCCGCTCAGCGGGTAAGAGGCAGGAACCTGCAGGGCGAAAGTGCGAACACAATGCATTGCAGGACCTCTCTTGAAACACAATAAAATTATATTTTTTTTTTGTAATTGCTTTACGTCTCTCAACAGCGAGGTCTTTAGAGACGGGAAATGATGGGGGCAAGGAATTGGAAGGAATTCGGCCATGGCCTTTTGAAGGAAGCATCCCGGCAGTTGCCTGGAATGATTTGGGAAACCATGGGAAACCCAAATCTGGATGCCCGGACGGGGATTCGAACCGCCATCCTCCCGAGTGCGAGGCCAGAACGCTATCCGTTACACCACAAAATTGTAATTAAAACACACTTTCGTATTCATGTGAATCTTAGATATAAATTTCTTGTTCAACAGCGATAGGATGCCCCACAATTCAGTGTAACTTAATTTTTGATCCATACCGTTAAGCTCAAAATAAGACAGTCATTAACAAAAACTTAAGTGTAAAAAAAAAAAAAAAAAAAAAAGGATATTAAAAAATAATGCTAGATATCACTTGTCCTACTTTTTTTATCGCTAGCTATTCGTAGAGTCATTATTATTAGTAAGTAGAGAGGACCCCACTTTATTTACATCTAAAGTTAATTTTTTGGTCAGTGACTATTCTTTTTTAAAGTATACTCAAAAAATTAAGCTGTATTCAATTGTGGGACATCCTATTACCGTTGAAAAAAAATCTTTATATTTAACGATTGTTTTTAGTTCACATGGCTAAAAAAGCTTGTTTTTACGTTTTTAAGCTATAATTTGATTTTTAACTTTTTAGTTCACATTGCTACAATAGCATTTTTTAGTTTATTTAACCTATAGTTTTATTTTTAAATTTTAATTCACATGTTTACAAAAGCATGTTTGTTTTTAAACTACGAATTTTTTGTTAGTATAAGTTAGTAACCTGGACAATCGAGTCTTAGCATTTCATCTATGACAATGAACTTTAAAATTATTTAATTCTTGTCCGCGTTACCCAACCATTTCATCTAGCGCGTCAACGTTACACGGGTGTTAGCTTGGGGCAAACAAGTTCTTCTATTTGGAGACCAACTAGTGACTTTAAGCGACTGATAACTACATAAGCCTGTCCAGAAGCAGAGAGACTAATTGATCGAAATCTTAGCACATTTTTATTAACATTTTGAATTTCATTTTTCCACTCTGTGCGGAGTTGAACGTGCTGAGGCGAGCGCCTGTGTGTTTGCAACCAACTCAACACTAGTGTCCGCATGATTGCGTTTTACACAAGCGACTACTTGCTATGTTGAGATTTCTTTCTTTTTTACTGTCAAAATAATTGGAATACGAGGACATAACTATGAAACTATTGCATTGTATTTTATTGTATTGTTACAAAATTTCAAATAATTCTAAAGTCTGGAAGTGGGCGAAAATTCAATTGAAAGATTCCATTACATACATACATACATGGCAAGTTAATAAAAGTGTGTAAAAAAATGAAAATGGGAGGGCATGAAGGTCAGCTGGATGATTTCAGTTCGATTCCCGGTTAAGACAAGGATTTTTCTTCGGAACTGAAAGTTCAGAACGGCTCGCCAGGTTCACTCAGCCTGCTGTCCAAAGGGTACCGAGGAAGAGGTTTCAAAATCCTTCACTTACTGGAGGCATGATTGGAGCGGGAGAATGTAACAGGAAGTTAGGCAATAGGGTTATAAAACATGAGCCATACCACCACTTGAATATAGTGGACTGATGTGATGCCATCATTCTGTGAATCAAATCCAGGAGTTGGAGTGGGTACAAACAAGAACAGTTAAAATTTTTACTGGAATTACCACAGAACTCAATCAGTAACTGATATGATAAAAGAGCTGAGTTGGGAGTCATTGGAAGTCAGGCGAAGAGAGAGTTCGGATTGTACAAAAGCTATAATCGCGATGGCGCATGGACAGATGTTGTTAGAAGGATTAGAGTTGTACATTAAATGTGAGAGATGGTCATGACCATAAGTTTGCCTTTGATTTCAGGCGACCGAGCATGGTGGTGTAACGGTTAGCGTTCTCGCCTCGCATTTGGGATGACGCGGATTTGAATCCCCGTCCGGGCATCCAGATTTGGGTTTTCCATGGTTTCCAAAATCACTCCAGGCAATTTTTTTTTACGGCTATACGTCTCGTCGACGTCGATGTCATTAGAGGCGAGAAAGGACTGGGGACAACGAACGGGAAGGAATTCGGCCATGGCCTCTTTCAAGGAAGCATCTCGGCATTCGCCTTGAGTGATTTGGGGAAGCCATGGAAAACCCAAATCTGGATGCCCGGACGGGGATTCAAACCTGCGCACTCCCGAATGCAAGGCAGAGCGTTACCGCTCACCCACCATGCTCGGTGTTCATAACTTTAAATTTTATGTAGCTTCACAAGAGAAACTAATGCTCAGTACTTCACTGCTGAAAAACGTGATTCAGGATAGGCTTATAGAAGTAAACAAACTCACGCTGATCGACTGTGTTGTCACTGTATTCCTCTATGCAGTCCACGTCCACAGGAGAATTTCCGCCCTCCCAAGCATCTCTTGACCGCGCCGCTTTCTTTTTCTCCACATTCTTCCGCAATCGGTACAACCGAAAACTCTCCGTATTTCAAAGTGAGTTTCTCCAAATTCTGCCTTCCGCTAGTTCTGAACAAAGTATTTTGACATTTTCACTTTCAAAGTTCCACTTTTATCGATCCTGAAATGGGTTTATATTGACCACCGTAGTGTATTTCACACGAAATATAGCGAGTGTGGTGGGTGAACGGTTAACGTTCTTGCCTCGCATTCGGGAGTACGCGGGTTCGAATCCCCGTCCGGGCATCCAGATTTGGGTTTTCCATGGTTTCCCCCAATCACTCCAGGCAAATGCCGGGATGCTTCCTTCAAAAAGTCAATGGCCGAATTCCTTCCCGTTCCTTGTCAACAGTCCCATCTCGCCTCTAATGACCTTAGCCGTCGACGAGACGTAAAGCCATAAAAAAAATAATAAAAAAAATAAACACGAAATAATATTATTTTGTTTCAGTTTATGCGACAAACGAGCGGGTTATGGTCTCAAAGGACACTCGGTGTGTACTGATCCTTGTTTCTTTAGCCGACCAATCGCATCCACTCCCAACGTCGTGTGGGGAGCTGGAAAGATGTCGGATAATATACTTATATACTTCCCCTTTTTATTCATTAGTCTGTGCAACTCTATTAAATTGTCTTCCCGCTTATCGACACTATAATTTCGTAGGGTTACTCCGCACTCATCTATATAGCTATTTAGTGGACTGACGCTGACATCACCTAACGCAAAAATCACTCGCCTGGCCTTCTTTTGCAGATTAACAGCGGCCAGAAAAGTTACTAAATTCAAGGTCATGGTCGCAATTTAATAGCTAGGCAACCGCGGAGAAATGTATTGCCTGCATATTTTCATTAAATTAGAGTTAATTTATAATTCTATTCTAAATTAAATATGTCAATTTAGTTAAAAACACGTGGTTCAACTTTACTGCTGGAAAAAAAACATTGAATATAATTGTAGTTTATGATTCAATAAAATACCTCCCGTTGTTGACATTTTTCAGTCACTACTGTCATTTGGCTATCTTTAGATATGTAGGTATTTATATTGGAGATGTTAAGCCTATTAAAAGTAAAAACACAGGTGATTTTTTTTTGATAGTGTTTTCTTTTCTTTTAACGTTGGGTGTATGTTCACTGTTACTGGGTAACTTACGTTATTTACTCTGCTATCTTTAGGTATTTAGCGACATCATTTCTGTCCGCGATTAATGCTTCTGTTATTATTTCTAAGTTCCTTCAAACTCAAGAGATTTTATTCAAATTTCGCAGGGGATACCCCTAGGGTAGAAAACAGGTAATCTCAGCCAGATCAGGTCAATCTGTTACGTACTCTGATGCTTAAAAACTGAACTATTCTAGACCCGTGAACAACCCTAACTGCGTCACGGGCTTACACTAGTAAATAAATATATCCAGTGCAGGATCTTAAAATGTGTACTTAATGCAGCTCTTCCCAAGTCAGCTAACAACGGTCTTGTGGCTCAGTGGTTAAGGTTTCTGAAAGGGCCCCTGTCCGAATACCTATCTTGGCGGAGATTTTAATAGACCCTTAACCCGACTTTCACCTCTGGCACAGCTTGCTGTGTAAAGTGAAGTACGCCAGAACACTTCCGTGGTTCGGCTTCCACGTTAAACTGTAGGTTCCCTGTACATGGTAGCCCTACCGGGTTAGGTTAAGGCGGCTAAGCCAGGGGCGGAATGCGCAGCCAATAGAAACAGTGTCATGAAATCGTTACGTTCACACGGAATTATTATTATAGCGAGCTAATTATGTAATGATCCATCGATATTAATCACTCTTTATTATCGGATCCAATTTTGGTGTTCCGCCTCACAGACTGGTATTTTTCAGGTGAATTCTGAGTCGTTTGCATAAAATAAGCTTTGAACAACTTTCTTGTCAGCACTGTCTGACAATGACAGACACACCTTCATGGGTGTGGGAACAGTATTTCCAACTCCGTCACATTCCACCCATTTTAAGCGTTCATTCAACCTGTTCGCGCCTTTCGCAGCGACTGACGTAAGACTTAAGTCCTCGTGAAAGCTGAGAGGAGAGGCAAACAAGTCTTTGTGCGACTGTCACCTCTGATTCGGGAGTCAGATAACACTGCACTATCAACACGTAATATACACAGCCGCGAGCAGAGTGCGTGTGTCTCGGAGACACCAACTGTACGCATTAAGCACTGCTGCAATGAATCCAGGGTGGTGCGACGGCGCTGGGTTCAAACCTCGGATCTGACGCACTGTTTCTGCTTTTTTAAGGACATTTTTTTCAATTTATTAAAACATTACGTTATTAAAGTTTCATAACATAGTATAGATTACAGAAACATATAAGTACTCTGGTAAAATAAATCAGCTGACGATTGGCGTTATCAAAATTTGTCACGGAGGACTCCATCTAGATATGCTCCGAAGTGGTGTTTTTTTACCTCGTTGTTTTTTCTTAAATTCCATAGTGTTATTTTAAGTGTGGATAAATAATCTTCTAGGTCCTTAAGATTTTTCCCCCTTTTTTCGTTTCAGCCATCTATGGACTACGACTACGCAACTTCATTTCCTCTTCTGAGTTTCCTTCCTCCGTCGCCAGTACTCTTTCATTCTCTGGCTCACTCTTGCTTTTTGTTCCTCTGAAAATGCCCTCTTTTTCCTGGTTGGTTTTTCTTCAGTCAGATCCTTTACCTCCACAATTTTTCCTCTGAATAATTCCCTGTCTTGTATGTCTTCCACGATGATCCCACATCTTTTCAGATCCTGATGGACGTCCTTCACCCATGGAACTTGAGTCTTCCTGTTCTCTTGAAAGTTGAGTATTTTCTTTGCCATTCTTTCTGGTTCCATTCTCTTGATGTGTCCATAGGAACCCAATCTCCTTTTCTTAATTATGTTTGAAACCTTTTCCAACTTGTCGTATAATTCTTGGACCGATCTCAAACGGAAATTAAATGCGTTTCCTGTCACTTTTTTTGGTCCCAAGATTTTTCTTAGAAATTTTCTTTCTTTCTTTTCTATTTCCATCAATCCCTTTCTGGTTAGAGTTTCTGCTAAGTATAAACATTCTGGCTTCACTACCGTACTATAGTACTTATATTTCGGCTGATGTGAGAGCAATTTTGATTTGTATGTCTTTTGACAAATCCTGAAAGCTGTTTCCGTCTTTCTCGCCTTATCTTCAACTGCAGCGTTTTCATTAACATTGGGAGTCAAAATTTCACCACGGTATTTGAACTACTGTGTTCTTTTAATATCACCACATTTAGTTTTCATCGTCCATGTCTGGTCTTTTGCATCTATGTTCATGTATTCAGTTTTCTCAAACGATATTTGTAGTCCTGCTTTCTCAGCTGTTTCCTTCAAGACTTCTATCTGTTTGATTGCAGTCTCCAGATCTCTTGCAAAGAACACAATGTCATCCGCAAAAGCTAGACATTCAAATGTCAAGCCATTCTTCTGGTGTCCTAGTCTAATTCCGTTTATGATGTTTGACTGACACATCACTTTTCACCATTCCCTGATGACCTTTTCCAGGACGCAGTTGAACAATAGCGGGGATAGTCCGTCACCTTGCCTTACTCCAGTTTTGATCTCAAAGGGATCTGACAGTTCTCCTAAAAATTTAACTATGGATCGGGTGTTCTTTTAAGTTTTCTGTATTAGTGATGTTGTCATATTGTCTATTCCGAATTCTTTCAAAACCTTTATTAGTACATCCCGGACTACAGAATCATATGCTTTCTTGAAGTCCACAAAAGTCATGATCACCTTTTTAGCCCCTGCTAATGCCTTCGTTTTCAACAAGGTCTTGATAGTCCTTAGGTTTATTGATTAGAATGTTGTACACAGCATGTCTTAATACCCAAACCAGTGGGTTACATTTTTCTGGTGGTGTTGTCTTTGTTGTCTGGTCGTATTAGAATCTTGCATTTAACCTCAAATGGAGAAATCTGTAAGAGAGTTGCCGTGGCATGCTTCGTCCAGTTCCAGATTTGTGCAGCTTTTCCGCGAGAAAAACGATGCATTAATGTGTCAGCATTCCCACATATATCACATCTATGTGTAGATTTTAAATGAATTCGATATAATCGCACATTTATAGGTATAGTGTCATTAACAATTTTGTACCCTGGGACTTGAATTTCGGATGATAGCACTTTAAGGAGCTCGTTTACCCATTTTTTTATTCCTCACAACGACCAATGATAGCATTTCTCGATCTCTGCGCTTCAGCAACATCGATTTTATACAGGGCCAGTCAAAATGATTGCAGCGATTTCACGATTTTATTTTGGCTATCCTATTACAGATACGATGATGGGGTTAGCAGTTATAAGACAAGTGGCTCTCCAAGTTTCGGTTACGCTAAATGCGTTTTTCTCTAGTTGTCAGTAATTTCCTAAACACCAGGATTCCAAACAGATGGGTTGGTCGTGCTGGGGATGCTGATCGTCAGCTGATGTCATGACCTCCTCGTTCCCCTGACCTAGCCCCCTGCGACTTCTTTGTTCGGGGTTTCGTAAAAGACACAGTGTTCGTGCCACCGGTACCAATTGATCTGCCAGAACTGTGGGTTCGCATCACCAATGCATTTGCTCTCATTGACAGAGACATGCTGCATCGGGTATGGGAAGAACTCGATTATAGACTTGATGTGTGCAGAGTCACTAAAGGTGCACATATTGAACATCTGTAGACACTAAAAAAACTTTCACAGTTTAATAATACGCCATTACAACTGTTGGATATTGTTTTTATTTTCCGGACGCGTTTCGCCTCTCGCCGAGGTATCTTCAGCGTACAGTTTTGCTGTAATATGTGATTTGTTATTGACTTTTGAATACAATGATTTTTAGAATTACCAAAATTACTCTTATAAAGGCAGCATAATATTACTTATATTCATATATCAGGTTGATTACTAATATTTTTATATCCGTTTTGGATTATCATGCAAGACGTTTTGTTTACATAAGTATACTAGGATATGTTTTATATTGTAACTTACATTTTACATTTGCATTTTGAGGGGTGGTCGTTGCTCGCCTGCGACCTCAACCAGCATGTTGTTTTTTACACTATTGCACTTGGTATAGTTTGCTCTCGTGACTTGACTAGCAATCAATTTTGAGGCATAGTTTTCAATGCACGACATTGTCAAACTTTATGTGTGCGCTTTTGCTGTTCTGTGTTTTCTTGACGGTCTATCGGTAGTGTAGTGAGCGGCGAGTTTTTAATTTCGTAATTGAATTTGTGTGTGTGTGTGTTTGCTTTGTTTTCGCTAAATGTGCATGTGTGGTGGATGGTGTAGACGCAATGTGGTATTATATTACTGTTGTGGTGGTGTTTTGTGTGTTTGATGTTGTTTTACGTCAGTTTCGATTTTTATTTGCTTGAACAAGGTTTGGTTGGTTAAGTTTACATGGTCATTAAGTACGTGTTTTCCTGAGACTATTGCTTTTTGAATTTGATAATTTTCTTGCAGAGTTAAAATATTGTGTTTTGTGTTCTTTGTTGTTAGGATTTTCATGTCTATATTTAAATTTGTGGGGGAAATGATTATTGTCTAAGAGGTGTTCAGCGAAAGTTGAATGATTGCTATACTTTAAGGCTCGCATATGTTCCTTATATCTTGTCTGGAATTGTCTCCTTGTTTGGCCGATGTAAACTGCCTCACAATTCTGACATGTCAGTTGGTATATGCCAGAGTTATTGAATTTGTTTGTTTGTGATTGTGTTCTGATTTGTTTTTGTATTGAGTTGTCTGTTTTGAGAGCAATGTTTATCCCTTGTTTTTTGAATATATTTGTTACCCTGTGTGTGTGCTTGTTTGAATATGTCATAGTATACCATTTATTTTTACTGTGTTGCCTGTTGTTGCATGTTTGTGTGATTTGAGGTGTCACTGTTGTTGAAGTATTTGTGCTTTGGTTGCTGACTTGGTGTAGTCAAAAAAAAACTTTCACAGTTTGTTTATTATATCTGTGTAATCTTGTAGTATATGACAAATAATAAATCTGTAGTAATTATCTGAAATCACTGCAATCATTTTGACTAGCCCTGTATATGCAGGTAGCTGCTACCCGCGACTTCTTACGCGAGGATTTAGAATTTTGTTTCTAGAATTGGATTTAGAAAACTGTAAGCAACGTAAAAGGTGCAAAAGCGCAAGTCGGGTTATGTGGCGGGGAATCCATCACCACATAATTCTACCACTGAACCTATCTCATGAATAAAAACAACTTGTGACATGTTTAAAAATAGCAACAAACTAACGGGAGGGAGAGTTAACTGTGTAAGATTACATAACGAAGTTCCTCCGCCATATTTTTGTTTATGATTTAAAGTTATGTCCACTTTCTAGGGACATCTTATGCCAAACCATTTTGTACACAATGTTTTTGGTTTTGTTGACCTTTGCTAAGGTAAGAAGCCTTAAGGGGTTGGAAACCGGTTAGCTAGAGCTACATATAAACACAAGACAATAGTCTGGTGCTACGCAAATCCACATCTATACTATATAATAAGAAGGCGTCCATTAATTACGTGAGCACAAATAGGAGGGGAGGGGGTCCGTCGAAATCTCACGAAACTCTCATCAAGGGGTGGGGGTCTAGATTTCCGAAAAAAACTGCTTACGTAATAAGCCCCCAAGTTGTTTATGCTTGGTTTTGCCGACGATCTGGTATTACTGGCAGAAAATAGAGGAGAAGCTCAAAAAATAGTCGAAAATTTGGATGAGATTGTAGAAAAAAAAACAGGAATTTCGACTCATATGAAAAAAATAAAAAAAACCAGAGTATATAGAATACATACACAAGAACGAGAAACATCTGAAAGCTAAATCTGTAAAAATTAGGAGTCGACAAGTTAAAATATCTGAGTAAATGAATCCAACCCAGTGGGTTAGATAAGGAAGCGAATAAAGCAAGCACTAGAAAGATGGAACTAGTATATAGACAGATACAACAAAAAAGCTGTATGCTACAAAGCAAAGATTAGTCGTTATACGACAGTTGTCAACACAGAGGCAATGTTTAGCTCAGAATGCCTGTTATTGAATAAGAAAATGGAAAAGGAGTTAGAGAAAAAAGAAATGAAAAGGAAATATTAAGATCAATAAAGGGAAAAGATGGTAGTTGGTGGAAGAGGGAAAAAAGGAAATCTATATAGGTATGCAGAGAAAATTACAGACACAATGCACAATATAAGGCTTAAGCTTTATGGACAAAAACGTTACCCACCATACTGTCTCTTCTTTCTCTTAGTCACTTCCACAAACTTCTTTCTTCGCTCATCAGTTCGTCTCGTCCTTTATCTGTCTACTTAATTTTAACATCCTTCTACAGCATCAAATTTCGAAAAAAATTTAATTTCCTTTCGCCCGGTCTTCCAAATCTTAAGCATCTCTTCCACTAAGCGTGGTAGTCTATACTTCCAATAACGGTCAATCTTTGCTAGAAGTCTTCTTACCTTGCCAATTTACTTACTTGGTATATTATAAGTAAAAACCGTCTCACGTTACGAATAAAATAATTTTTTACCTCTTAACGGTTTCTCTGTATACTCCTAGCAAAGAGAGTACATTTTTCATTCAATGAGGACTAATGTGGGCTCTACTGTCGAAATTTATATCAGTAATGCTTCCTTTTACCTGAAAGGGAAAATTATAATTCACCTCTCTTTCTATCGTCTACGTAAAGCGATTGTTCAACTTTTTGATCAATATTAATAACCTTGCGTTTCACTTGAATATACATTTGTTTTGCTGCCTCGCATACAGTATATTGCACTCAAATTATCTTTTCTCTTTTTGTGCCTTAGCCGTAACAGTGTTCGTCTTTTTGACAACTTTAACTGCACTTATTCAATAAAACATCCCCCGCCGTCTCTCTTGTTCATCTCTTCTTTTGCTATGTATCTATCTTCTGCTTATCATTGGGTCTGTTGTGTCCCGCTTTACTCCTTACTGTCAAGGCTGCTCTAAAATAGTACCATTATTATTGGTGTTTATTATATTTAATACCCTCAAAAAATACATTTATATACATACTTGAAAGTTGGCGTGCTGTATTTCATTTGCAATACGTACACTATTCGAACGTTATTCCTAGATTGCATATCGATTTGTGATATTAAATGGGTTCTGTATGGAAAGAAGTCTCTTGTTTTAAGCGCGAAAATGTTTTAAAACATGGTTGTAGTTACAGAAAAACCGAAATGCAATGAGACTACAAGCTTATGACCCGAAAATTAACGTTTGTAAAATGCTCTACTAATTGGTGTCAGAAGTACAGGCAGCATTGGAGATAGAACGTGCTGACCGAAGCCCAGGAGAATTGGAGCAACAAGTGACAGAGGCTCTAATAATAAGGTCGACCGGCCACTAATCGATTATCGAATATGCAGTCTGCGTTGTATCATCTCCACTACAGAGGGCACGCCGACAAAGAGTCGAGTTTGCGATGCGATAAATCGCTATGTTACTTTGTCATGTCCATTACACCCAAAATGTCCCTCAGACAACGTTTCGGGGGTGCAAATACAACGGATGTTAAAATTTAAACCATATAGATGTAAAAGAAATACGCACACAGCCAGTCGTGTGGTAGGCATGTGCTTAAACTTCGTTAAAAACCGTAAAGAATGACGGAATTTTTTTATTATTCTGTAAGAGTTTCTAAGGAAGAAATAATGTAAAAAATAATAACGATTTATTATTTCTTAATAACTGGAAATTGTGGGTCATTTCCTCAATTGCGAGTTAATCAATTTTTTTTATAATGGTTTATAACACGCCAATGCAATTAAATTTTGTTTTATTTTTGTGTCGTACGCGTTTAGCTCTATTTTCAGAGTATGCGAGATCTGTTTGGTATTTATACATAATAGTTAGTTACATTTGGTTTAAAAAAACAATATAAAGTTGAGGTGAAATTAAATTTACTTACATGTCACTTTTTTCTCATGTTCAGGGTTAGCTTCTCTGTGTAGGTTTCATAGATATAAAACACTACACTGCACTGCACCGACCAAATTTCATATTGTCATTATTATTTGCCGTCACTATCGTTTTAAAAACACGAGGGAGTAAACGCCACGCCATGTTTTTCACAAGTCAAAACTGTGAAGCTCAATACATCGGCCAGACATGCAGACAATTTGAAACAAGATACAAAGAACACTTAAGAACACTGAAATACACTAACCACTCCACAATTGCAGAACACTTTCTAGAACACAATCACCAACTGACAAATATCCACACAGAAATGCAAATACTTACCATAAACAATACCAAACCACAGGCATTAACATTTCAAGAAAATTATTACATCCAAAAAGCACTAGTTGAAGGAAAGCAGATCATCATAAATGATTATACAAACTTGACTAATCAAACACTATATGCCATATTAAAAAAGAAATAAATATTCACAAAAAGACAACCATTTCAAATTCCCGCCTACCATCAAAGATAACAAAAGTAGGCAGTAATAACCTGAACAATGAAACCTGAAACATAAACAAATACACACTCTATGGACTTATGAAAAACATGGCGTGGTGTTTACTATCTCATGTATTGAAAACGATAGTGACAATAAATAATAGTTATAATATGAAATTTGGTCGGTGCAGTGTAGTGCTTTATACCTTCAGAAGATTCTACGAAATCTACACAGAGAAGCTAACCCTGATCATGAGAAAAAGTAAAAAAGTAACATGTAAGTAAATTTAATTTCACCTCAACTTTATATTGCTTTTTAAACCAAATGTATCTAACTAAATGTATAAATACCAAACAGATGTCGCTGATGATACTCTGAAAAATTAAATTGCATTGGCGTGTTATTCACCATTATAAAAAAATTCATATTATTTCTTATTTTACTTTTTTACATACAATTATCATTAACAAAACTAACAATTGTTTCAGATACCTGTTGACTTGTACCTTTATAATCTAGGTTTTGTGTTAGCTTTTAATAAACATCACTTTTTGATCGGTTAAAAAATTATATTATTTTGTGATCAGGATATAGTAAGTGTTTAGAGAATAGAGTGTAAAAAATAACTAACAAGCATCATGAACATTTAAACGAAGTTCATAAGGGAGTTGGATTTTAAGCCGTTGGAATACAGAAGGGCGAAGATCTTGGTGAACGCTCTGACGATGCATTAATTGCACAGCGAACATGCAAAGTAACAAGATATGCAGTGTTACATTAGCTATAAGATACTTTTTTCTAAATAAAAGATATTTGGCCACGAAATTTTTAAAACTGAACGGTGACAGACGGATAGAGTGTGTAAATCTCTGTAATATTACATCGGTAACTCAGGCTTTGCTTCTCTCGCAGTCAGTAGTTTAGAAGATTATAGTTTCCACTAAAATTAGGTTTTGCGATTACTATCAATATTGCCCAGGGACAGACACTGAAAGTAGCGGGTGTACATTTGGAAAAGACGCGTTTTTCCCAGGGGCAGATATAGCTAGCTCCCGTGATTCCAAATTCCAAAGGGTATACATATTAGCAAAGGGCAGCAAAACCAAAAACGTTGTGTAAAAAACGATGTTGACATAAGAGGTTATTAGATTGGTCATGGTTTAATTAATATGACAAATAACTAGTCCACGATACAGTTCAGTTTAAACTTACTTTTATTTTCATAAACACGACATCAACGATACTGTTTACAAGCATACATACAATACAGTGATTGTATGCAACACTTCTTCCACAGACAATATAGTCCTTGGCCGTCGTAAATTTAGTCGGTGAAAAACTGTTTCTCTGTCTCGGACGTTAGCTTTATATAAACTCCATTGAAATTTCTAGAACACTTCAAAAGCTTCCGACAGATATTTCTCGAATATTAACAATACTCAAACAATTGAAACATATTAAAAACAATCAGAATTAACACATAATCATTTACCATCACTACAAAATGGTCAGAAATGGAAATTAAAGATACTTAAACACAAAATTATCCACAGAAATCATTTTAAACTGTAGCAGATTGTCCTTTAGACATCGTTACTTGTATTAATACTTGGAATTACGAACATTTAAGCAATTCTGTTCTTAAACATATTAAATGGTCTTTAAATAATTTCTTTTCATAAAACAGAATCTATACACATTGATTTACAGGAAATTGCAAAACAAACATACCAGATCATATTCAACCAAACTCTAGCTTACTAAAAATGCTTCATGAAATATAATTCCATTTAATTTTTGGTTTGAGGGCTGTTACAAGGTTCCCAGAAAGTGGCAAAATTTTAAACCATAAACAAAAATCAGCAGGCGGAACTGCGGTATGTTGTCTCTCATAGTTAAACGCTCTCTCTCCATTAGTTTGTTGCCCTTTCTAAATATACTGAAAATTTGTTCTCTTCATGAGACAGGTTCAATTGTAGAACTGAATGGTGATAGTTTCCATTTCATATTATCCCAGTTCCGTGGTTTTTGGGACACCTTTTTCGTAACTTACATCTTTTTATATTTATTTTTATCACTGAAGTTCTAAGTAAAAGGTTGGAAAGTTGCGGGTAAAGTAAAATTTTCTCATTTCTTTATAACTGAAATCAAATTTCAGCTTGTGGTCGCGGTCTACCCTTTCGTGTACTACTCCTAATTTTTCTACTAACTGGCTTACTACCTCGGTAAAGTAGATGAATAAATAGGTCTCTACCTTCCGGCCCCGTAAATATGGCACAATTCCGGGGCAATTATGCATTCCCAGTCTCAGTCGTCATTCTCAAACAACAAAACTCATTTGGCTGAAGATGAGGGCTGAGAATAGAATTCTCGAAACGTGGAAAGTTGTAAAACTTTCATGCGACTTGAAGTTAGAGAACTTTTTATTAATTTGAGTTAGGTTATTTGAAAATGATATCATACTCCATAATGGGTTATGGGATATGGACAGGGTACTTAGTAAGGTACTTAGTAAGAGGCGCCAACACTAAGTATACAAATTGACGATTAAACTTTTATATCGATAGACGGTGGACGGAATAATTATTGGTGCAAAGGAAAACATTTTAATATTTGGCTATATCACTTGATAATAGACTCAGATGCGCCGGATTCATTGGGCAGGAGACAGAGGTTTCATAGTTCGACACTTAATGGAGAGGATGATTTTTAAATTTAATTTAATTTAATTGCAATGGAGCACAGGCTCCGGTGGCAATATCCCTACACACCCATCTTCCCCCTATCCTGCACCTACCTACATTTGCCCTCTACAAATTTTATCTTTAAATTCCTTCAAAGTTTTCGGTAAATTATTCATCATTTCTCTTGGTAACTCATTCCAATCCCTGACACCCTTACCTAAAAAAGAGAATCTTCCCACACCCTTGTGCCTGAAATCGAGTGCCAGCTTGTGGTCATGATCATCTTTTCCCTTCCATGCACTACTTTTCATACCTATTGCAATATCTTTCCATGCCTCATCACCAGTATATGCCCTGTACACTCCCATGACCCTCCTCATCCTCCTCCTGTCTTGCAATGAATCCCATTCCAGCTTCTTTATCATATCCGTCACTGATTGCATTCTGCGATAATTTCCAGAAACAAATCTAGCAGCCCTTATTAGCACCCTCTCCAACTCCTGTATTGGATACGTAAAATGAGGGTCCTATACTACACTACCATATTCGAGCAATGGTCTGACCAAAGTTTTGTAACCCAATTCCTTTACTTCTCGCGTACATCCCCTCATCACTCTCTCCAACAAGTGCAGAACTTTGAAACCGTTTCCTACCACCTGTCCAATGTGTCCAGCCCAGTTAAGCTTGTTATCAAAAGTAATGCCAAGATATTTACATTTCAAGTCTTCAGCAAGCAATTCTTTCCCCACCTTATATTCATAATTAACCTTTTGTTTTTTATTTGTGTATCTAATAAGCTGACTCTTCTTTGCATTTATCTTCATTCCATGTTTACCAACCCAATTAGATATCCTGTCCAGATCACCCTGCAACTGTTTACAATCCTCTATCGTTTTGATTCTTTTATACAGCATTATGTCATCTGCAAACAATCTAATTTCAGATAGTAAACAATCAACACAATTATTCATTAGAATAATGAATAGCAATGGTCCCAATACGCTACCCTGTGGCACTCCCATTTTTACTTCCACTTCTTTTGATACTACATTTCCTACCCTAACTTTCTGTTTTCTACCTTTTAAAAATTCTTCTACCCAGCAAATGACTTTCTTATACACTCCAATGGTTTTTACCTTATTTACTACCATTTTATGGCTTACTCTGTCAAACGCCTTAGACAGATCTAGTGTTACACTATCAATTTGGCCTCCCTTGTCCATTTCATCTGAAATATCTTGCATATATCCCACCAACTGAGATTCGCATGAATATCCTTGCCTGAAATCATGTTGCCTGCTTGAAAACCAATTACGTTCCTCACATATATTTCTGATGTGGTTGCATATCAATCTTTCCATTAATTTACCTACCACTGATGTCAAACTGATTGGCCTGTAATTCTCAACTCTATTTCTCACCCCTCCCTTATGTACTGGTACTATTATTGCACTTTTCCAGTCCTATGGTAAGCAGCAAGTGTCTAGACTCAATTTAAATAATATTTCAAGATAAGGTACAATGTCACATCCGGCTATCTTTAAGATATCTGTAGTAATATTATCTTCACCAGCCCCTTTATGTTTTTTTCAGCTTTCTTATTTCCTTCATGATTTCCTCTGGATGGATATCAAATTTTTTACTATCGTCATTTCTAATTGTATTGTTAAGCTCGTTCTCCGAATTAGACTCTCCTGTTTCTGATTCATTGTCCCTAATGATGATTGAAAGTACCGGAGAAGTAAGGGAATTCGGATACAGAACCTTGCCTCAGTATGACGGCATGAAACGAGACGCACATTACAGGCAACATTCGCTAAGAAGAGCTTCTTGATATGTTCCTTAAATTACCCTAGAACTGTAACTAATTTTGAAAGAGGTGTTATTGAGAGATAGGGTACAGTTAAAAAGTGTGTATGCTTCGATAAGTTTTTGATGAAGAACGAGGAGTAGTATGTGGAATGGACAATGACGTTAAATTAGCATTCAGTTTAAGATGTAAAGCAATGTTAGGGAAGGAAGGCGAGTTAGGTAGCAGAATAAGTTTTCTGGGAAGGTGCTTAATAAGATCCCTCAAACAGTAAAAAGATTAGTGTAAGGATTGCATAAAGCGCAAATACATGTGTAAGAAGGTTGCTACTGTGACATATGCTACACGCCAGTCCACTTTTATCAAATGCATGAACTCTATAATTCGGCAACGCTCGGCGATTCCGATGATGCCCGAAGTGTTAGTAACACTGGCCGCTACAACACTATTTTGAAATAAAAAACTGCATTTGATATTATTTGCATAAATATAAATTTCAAATAATTAACTACATTTGATTTTATTTGCATTTATGTTGTTAAAATGAAATGTAACTGCGACTCCAGATAGACGGAAATTGTTTGTTGTATAAGTAACTGCACAAAAATAGCAAGGCCAGAGATGAACATTATAATGTTAGGCAGAGATTTAAAAAAATTCAATGCGACGTTCGTTTAAATTTAGATATAGCTTTTTTGTTTATTCACGACGACTAGATGCAGAAATTCGTGTAAGGAAACGGGCATTCGATGTTTGCGATGTATTTTCTGCAGCAATTATTAGAACCAGGTCACAACCTAACTTAAATTTTTTTTACCGCAAGTAGAATTCAAGGAAGTTTATTAAAAACTCAATGAAACTTTACATGTAAAGTAGGTAATCAGAAAATATATCAATCAAATAAAAGACAGTTAATCGTTTTTTTTAAATTATGCTTTACTTAGTAATTTTTTCGGTAAAAATGTCTGTCATTTAAAAACACCCTAGCCAAATACTCTGAGAACCTAATCAGAGAACGTACGAGGGTGGTCTGGAAAATTCTAAGCCTAAAAATATAAAACCAATTTGATATTTACCAAATCATTTTTATTTCTCAATATAGTTTCCCCTGAACACTGATACACTTAGTCCAACGATGTTCCAAGTTCATTATACCTTCCCTGAAGTGGCTTTCTGGAAGGCCTGCAAAATATCCATCTACAGCTGCAACCACCTCTTTGTTTGAAGAAAAACGCTGACCAGTAAGAAAGTTTTTCAGTTTGGGGAATAGATAGAAGTCGGAGGGAGCCAAATCTGAGGAATAAGGTGGATGCTCCAACACGTCGCGGTGCAGATCTCTTAACTTTCCCATTGCCAAAAGACTCTTGTGGACAGGTGCATTGTCCTGATGAAAGATGATTTTCTTCTTCCTCAAAATGGGCCTTTTCTCACGACTTTTTTCATCTAGGTTGTCTAAAAGTTCGGAAGAGTATTGTCCAGTTATTTTTTTACCATTTTCAAGGTAATCAATGAACAAAACACCTTTAGCATTCCAAAAAACTGATTCCATCACCTTCCCTGCCGATGGAACCGACTTGGCCTTCTTTGGACCTGAACAATCAGGTTCTGTCCATTGCTTTGACTGCAGTTTTGATTCTGGCATGTAGTGGTGAACCCATGTCTCGTCCATAGTTATGAATCTACACAGAAAATCAGTTTTATTTATGTTGAAACGCTCCAAAGACTGTTCAGAAAGTCTCATGCAGATGCGCTTTTGATCAACAGTGAGCAAATGCGGCATCCATCTTGCACAAAGCTTCTTCATATGCAATACTTCATGCAAAATGTATCTCACACGTTCTTTTGATATACCTACAGTCTCAGCAATCTCACGCACTTTTATTCGTCGATCATCCAAAACCATATCATGCACTTTCTGGATGATTTCTGGAGTTGTTGCACTTTTCGGACGTCCTTCGCGTTCATCAACTTCGACACTACTACGGCAACGTTTGAACTCAGCAGCCCATTTCTTAACAGTTGAATATGAAGGAGAAGGGTCCCCATTCACTTCTGAAAATCTTCCGTGGATCTCAGATGGCGTTAAACCTTCTTTTCCAAAGAATTTTATAACTGCACGATACTCGATTTTTTCCATCTCTGGTATAGCTCCGCACCGCGCCTGCATCAAACAACTGTACAGACTAAACTACAACGTAGAATAACTTGCAATTTCTTGCAGACGCGTCTGGCACATGCACCAACTTGCACGGAAAAAATCAAATGGGTAGTGCTGTCATCTATGGTCGAGGCCGAGAACTTCTCAGACAGCCCTCGTATACTCACATCACGAAAAATATAAATAATTGTTATCGTTAGAAACTTTTTCAGAACAAATTCCTACGACAAACATAGGTGACATCCGTCATTTTTTGAATTGCATTTAAACTAGTTTTCAATAATTCCTTGTCTGGGCATCTAGATTTCGGATTAACGAAATCAGTCTCGGAAAATGGCGGGGTGGTTCTGCCAAAGAGTCCAAGTTCAAGAGGTAAGTGTGTTGTAACCGATTGTATATTACCGATATATGGAGCAAGAAAGAATTTGTAAGGCAATTCGTGTAATGCAAGGGTAGGTGAGTAGCATTGCTACCACAGTTAATTAACAATAGGGCAGCATATACAGTAATAATAATATAGCTAAGACTGTATTTGCATAATTATTGTGGCGTATGCTAATGTAATCGATGCCTCGTCTCCTGGACGTAGGCAGCCCGCGTCACTCGGTCGGTTGAGCTCGGGGCAGCTCGGCCTGGCGGTCAGTCGGCGCCGCTCGGCTGAGTTCGGGCGAACTCGGGCGGCGTCGCGCTCCGAGCGCGTCAGTCGGTGATGGACCGCTGGCGAGGCAAGGTCGCCCTGGTGACTGGAGCGTCGGCGGGCATAGGCCGGGCGGTCGCCAAGGAGCTGCTACAGCGCGGACTGGTGGTGGTGGGCGCGGCCAGGCGCATCGACAAGCTAGAGGTGCGCACCAAAACACGTCACACTACGATCAGGGTTGTTAAATTCACTCCGGAATGTTTTTACCGTGAGAGTTCTCATAAAAATCAGTGCTAAAATACATTTCTACGGGGGCTAGAAACATAATGCGAGCTGGCTATGCGGCCTGAGAGTTTGTGTTTTTTATATTTTTGTTTTCATGTCTATTTGTTTTTGTTTGTTTGTTATTTATGCTTTTTTGATTTTTCGTTTCCTTTTCTTCCTGTTCGTTTCAGCCTTCTATGAACTACGACACAGCAACTTCATATCCTTTTCGGAGTTTCCTTCCACCGTCGGCAGTACTTCTTCATTCTCTTAATTGATTTTTCCTCCGCAGTTTTTCTTCTTAACACTTCCCTGTCTTCGGCCTTGATTCCACAACTTTTCAGATCCTGATCAAATTTTTTATTTTTTTATTTTTTTTTTTTTATTTTTTTTTTCGCTTGTATCTTTACGCTTTGTCGACGTCAAGGTCATTAGAGGTGGGAATGACCTGGGGACAAAGATTGGAAGGGAATTCGGTCATAGCCTTTTTGAAGAAAATATCGCGTCGTTCACCTGTAGTGATTTGGGGAAAGCATGAAAAATCCACTAACATTCCCAGCTTGGTATGGACTTCTTTCACCCATAGAACTCGAGTCTTCCTGTTCTCTTGAAAGTTGAGGAATTTATTTGCCATTCTTTCTGGTCCCAATCTCTTCATACGGTCGTAGAAAGCTAATCTCCTTTTCTTAATTGCGTTTGATACCTTTTCAAACTTATCACATAATTCTCGGTTCGATCTCAAACGGAGATTAAATTCGCTTCCTTCCACTTTTTTTGGTCCCAATATGTTCCTTAAAATCTTCCTTTCTTTCTTTTCTATCTATGTCAGTCCCTTCTTGGTTAATGTTTCTGCTTTCTTTTTTATGTTTGTTATTTTATTTTTTTCAAATGTTTTCCTCATGAAGAAAGGGAATTAAAGGTCATCAGATAACAGAATCCATCTGTCAATTAATAACCACTCAAATGTTCAATCGTTGAAAATTAAGTTGATTTTAGTTCCGTTTTGTATTTACTTCGCAGCGTTTCAGTGTCGGTTCTGAACGAATGATAATGATATCGATTCTTCATCACCTCATCAATGCGGAACTAATGGTCTGGTTGTTACGAAAATAGCTTGGACAAAAGCAGAGTAGGAATTACGATTCACGGTCCAATAACTTAGATTGGGTCGCATTTTGGAGGAGGCGGGTTCGAATTCCCGTCCGGCCTTCCAGACTTGGGTTTTCCATGATTTCCCGCAGTCACTCCAGGCGAATGTATTGGGTTCGAAAGATGGACCAATATGCTAGTAGGTAGGTGGCCGTAATATTTTGGCTGATCAGTGTAAATTGTGTACTACAGGCCTCGGTTGATCCTCAAAATCATTCCGCTATGCAACGAGGGTTCGACACTGTTGATAGTGATTCGTGATTCGGGCTGGGATATTAAGCATGGCAGACCACTTGTTGGCTTTAGCACTTTGCTTCCACCCTTATACTCCTGTCATAAGACACGCTGAACTTTCAGGGCATCTGCACAAATTCAGTGACAATAGACGTACTGGTGTAAACAGACCAGCTTTTCATCTAACTTGGCGTGAAGAGTTCGCATTATGCAGCGTGGTCACAGACTTCTGAGTTGGTACTGCAGTAATTTAAAATGAGACCATTTAGAAGATTAACCGGAATTTCCCACGAAGGGCTTTCCCTAATCTGTCGACTGCAGTCCTCGTTTTGAAAAGACAACTAGAAACTTCGTCCTGAACTACAGTTAGCCAACATCACAAAGAGGTTTGAGTTTAATCCAGGCCTTTCCTATATAATTCATTCCTGCAAATTGTTCACCATCATCTCTTCTAAGCAACTTTTTGAGCATCGAGTGATGAAAAAATCATTTCGGCCACCGATACCTGCTTCTTGAATTGTAAAATTCTTCACCCAGCATTTTTAGATCGTATCTTTTCACACTTTGCACCTAATTTTCAAAACCATTTTATGTCATATTTCGTACGATCTGAGTCTTCATCCTGATGTTTCTAAGTCCAGTCATTTCATTAGTTCTCTTTGGTACTAATCTGTATACCAACGCTTTTACAATGTTCATTTTTTTTGCTACTGGCTTTACGCCTCGTCGAAGTCGAGTTCATTAGAGGTGTTTTCCCGCCTCTAACGAACCGGGAGCAAGGAACGGGAAGGAATTCGTCCATAACCTTTTGGAGGAACCACCCAGGTATTCATCAGGAGTGATTTCGGGAAACAATGGAAAACCGAAATCTGGATGGCTGGACGAGGATTCGAACCCACTTCCTCCCGAATACGAGGCCAGGGCGCTACCACTCTTGCTATGTTTCTAGCTGGTGCTAATGCTTATATCCTGTTCATATTCTTATCGTATTCAAGAATCAAATGTGATTTTACTTCCTACCTGATGCAATTTTTTTATTTCTCCTGCTGGAGCTTCTTCAGTCTTATATTTGATCCAGACCTTTAGTTCTGATGCACTTATTTCATTACTATTTATGTCTTGATTATTTCTCATGTAATTTAGTAATTTATGCGTAATTTAGCTATTCTCTGCGGACAGGTAAATATCATCATCATATCGTAACATACTGATTCATTCTTTAACTATATTTCTTTTCTGGCTCCTCTAAATTAACAGTTTAGTGATTTCTTTAATTTAATTTAATTTAATTGCAATGGAGCACAGGCTCCGGTGGCAATTTCCCTACACACCCATCTTCCCCCTATCCTGCACCCACCTACATTTGCCCTCTACAAATTTTATCTTTAAATTCTTTCAAAGTTTTCTGTAAATTATTCATCATTTCTCTTGGTAACTCAATCCAATCCCCGACACCCTTACCTAAAAAAGAGAATTTTCCCACACCCTTGTGCCTGAAATCGAGTGCCAGCTTGTGGTCATGGTCATCTTTTCCCTTCCATGCACTACTTTTCATACCTATTGCAATATCTTTCCATGCCTCATCGCCAGTGTATGCCCTGTACACTCCCATGACCCTCCTCATCCTCCTCCTGTCTTGCAATGAATCCCATTTCAGCTCCTTTATCATATCCGTCACTGATTGCATTCTGCGATGATTTCCAGAAACAAATCTAGCAGCCCTTCTTTGCACCCTCTCCAACTCCTGTATTTGATACGTAAAATGAGGGTCCCATACTACACTACCATATTCGAGCAATGGTCTCACCAAAGTTTTGTACCCCAATTCCTTTACTTCTCCCGTACATCCCCTCATCACTCTCTCCAACAAGTGCAGACCTTTGAAAACTTTTCCTACTACCTGTCCAATGTGTCCAGCCCAGTTAAGCTTGTTATCAAAAGTAATGCCAAGATATTTACATTTCAAGTCTTCAGCAAGCAATTCTTTCCCCACCTTATATTCATAATTAACCTTTTGTTTTTTATTTGTGTATCTAATAAGCTGATTCTTCTTTGCATTTATCTTCATTCCATGTTTACCAACCCAATTAGATATCCTGTCCAGATCACCCTGCAACTGTTTACAATCCTCTATCGTTTTGATTCTTTTATACAGCATTATGTCATCTGCAAACAATCTAATTTCAGATAGTAAACAATCAACAAAATTATTCATTAGAATAATGATTAGCAATAGTCCTAATACGCTACCCTGTGGCACACCCATTTTTACTTCTACTCCTTTTGATACTTCATTTCCTACCCTAACTTTCTGTTTTGTACATTTTAAAAATTCTTCTACCCAGCAAATCACTTTCTCATCCACTCCAATGGTTTTTACCTTATTTACTACCATTTTATGGCTTACTCTGTCAAACGCCTTTGACAAATCCAGTAATACACTATCAGTTTGGCCTCTCTTGTCCATTTCATCTGAAATATCTTCTTTAACCGACGATATCCAATTCTTAAGTAGATTATGAATTATTCTTACTGCGTGATCCATGTGAAAATTTCTCGAATGAAATATGATGAATAACGAGCTTGGCGGTTTGTAAAAGGATGAAAGAAGGACAAGCTCATTGCAGCTATTGTTTATTTGTAGCGGTATAAAGTAAATTGGTTCGCTTGACAAGGCTGACTGCCAGCACCTCCATCTTCCTCCTCCTGTCTTCCAATGTCTCCCAACCCAGCTCCATTATATTAACGATACAGAGGACACCTGGATGTTTCTTCTATTCAACGTACAGTCATATCTGTCTCTCCTTCTTCACGATACTCTTTTTATTTTCTGTTTGGTTTACGTCTATGTACCTGTACCATTGCCTGCTCTTGACTGTTTTTGTCCTCTTCTGTCTCTTTCACTTGTTGCTTTCCGAGGTGACTGTTCCTTGTGGGAGAATTATTTAACGTGTTAGAGTGTCCAGTATGGCTTTGCTGGTAGCGTCAGGCCGATGTATTCCAATGGACTGACTGACAGGGATTACGAGGAAAGCCATAGTAGTATAAACACCCGCGCAGGAAGCCTACGCGTGAATTTGTTGGATTCTTCTTCAAACGAGTTTCTTTCACAGTATTTCGTTAGGATCGCGTTTATAACTTCTGGAAACTTCCGCTTCATTGTATTTGACTTGTGTTCGTTTCATTGTGTTTTACTTGTTTTCATTCCTTTACGCTCGCAAGCTATACTTAATAATTATAAGTTTATGGTCGAAGATTATATTCTGCTTTAATTACGATAAAGTCAAGCGTCTACCTTTACGTTATGTTTGTACTTCTTTTACGATTAGTAAATAGCGTTCTGTAGCAAGCAATTCACTTTTGTAACACAATTCGTTCTTGATCAAAGATCCATTTTTTTTTTCTTGGGCTTTACGCCTCATCGACAGCGAGGTCATTAGAGGCGGGATGGGATTGGGGCAAGGAACGGGAAGGAATTCGGCCATGGCATTTTTGAAGGAAGCATCCCGGAATTCGCCTGGAGTGATTTGGGGAAACCATGGAAAACACAAATCTGGATGCCCGTACGGGAATTCTAACATTATTTTCCTAGTCCTACTTTACGCAGCATTAGTTTCTCTTCACTAGCACTTTGATTCCGCCACATTTCATTAAAGTCTTTTTACGAACTTGGCACGTATGGTTTTATGGTGCCCTATTACTCTTAGTTTTCATCGTAAGTTTAATTCTTCATCAAAATTTTCACAATAACAGATTTTCCCCCTAATTTTTGGTTTAATTTGATCCTCCAGTACCTACGTCCATTATTACATCCATAAAGCATCCTTTTCCTAAAGATTTCTTTTATAACGGATCTCGCAAAAAAATATGGCCAACCTATCTGGATGAGGTTATCATAATTTGAAGGCTTAGGGGTTAAATTAAAAGCTGCAGTATGTCTTAAGACGATACGTGAGCGATGGTCGGAGTAATAAATGATAATCTCTTCTTAACCCGAATAGAGAGCCAAAGATCACACTGCATCGAAGGTAAATACTCTTTTATTTTATTAATTTATTTGGTCTTCATCCATACCTTCCATTTAGCTAGTTGATTTGTTATTACAATAGGTATCAGACATTTAAATTATCACACTTCAATGTTAGAATTGTTCTCCCTATTACAATTGTACTGAATCGAAGTGCCAGAAGAACGGCACTGGGCGTGTTGACAATAGGAAGATGCTAACCACATCTTCTTCTGGTGCGCATACAGAAAAGTTGTCTCCGACAATATTATCAACTACCAACTGCTGGAGACAAATATGTTCAAAATATTCTGCCTCATATGTGCATCTGTGCGACAAAAAAATAGAATTGAAACAATGAGAACAATATTTTCATAGAAGTGTGGCAATTTAAGTGTGCACTATGTTTTGTATTAACATATTAATTTCTGATAGCTAAATGGTCGGCATGACTGAAGGCCCAATAAATAAATAAAAAGAAAAATGTGTTCATCTTTGGTGTATTGTGATGTCCGATGTCTATCTGGTTAGGTTACGAACAGATTATTATGGTTTACTGCTCTATCCACCACTCACGATATCCACATTACGTTAAAGATAAACAGCACACTCTTTGGATTGTGATAATATTGATGTCGATTGCATAGGTTAATTATAAGTTTCCTGAAATAAATCACTTTAAAATACACAGAAAAACTTAAATGAAAGAGAATTGGATGAAGACTAACATATGGACCTTGGAAACTTCTTGTATGACACCTAGGACATTTTGCTACTCGGAGTTAGTAACTCGGGTTAAGTTGAGGGCAAGAGAGAGAGTAAGGCTGAATGCGCAGTACCGGGTTTTACACTCTCCCTTAGTGATGGTTCGATACAAGAAAATACAGGTAAGTACTCGATACTGTTAAATCTTACTCGGTATCGGAAGAAAAGTACTTGTATCGAATTGAAAGTATCAAACGCATCCGGTGTTAAATTCTAAACGCATCAACCCACTCAGCCGCCCTGTAAAATCAATTTCCGGCGACGTCAAGTTGGTAGCACTGAAAATCAAACAAAATCAGTCTTAGAAGAGGCAACTGCCACAGGCAATCTAATCTCAAAGAGTTTGTTTTAAGTCTCTATTTCATTGTAATAAAGTCGTAATTGGCGCGCATTTCGCTATATCTGGCCAATGGTCGCTCCCGCGCAGCCCCACACAAAAACTAAAAGATGTGGTTCATAAGCAACTAAGTAGCCCCTGTGAATCGGAAGAAGAAGCTGCTTCAGCTAGAGTTTCACTGGAACATGATTTCTGGAAACATCACAAAGAGCTAGCCCAAGGCCAACCCCTCCCCCCCCCCCAAAAAAAAAAACGCATCGTAGTGACAAAGTCTCTCTACCTGTCAAACACTGTAACGTCTCCAAAAAGCAATTCAATTACAAAATGGGAAAAATTAAACATATATTTCCTTGTCTGTATAAATACGCACAACAGTATCCTGCTGCTGTAGCAACGTCAGTACCGAGTGAATGTTTGTTTTCTAAGCCAGGTGAAGCTTTGACAAACAAAAGAAACAAGCTGTCCCCAAAATATTTGGAACAATTACTTTTTGGGAAACATTCCAAAAGCGGACTTTATTTTTAAAAGTGTTAAAATTATACTAGTAAATAAATATTTAAAGATAAGACAAAACCTTCAAAGTTTGCTTACAATGTGCGCTTTATTTTAATTTTAACAAATAAATAAAAATATTTTCTGAGTGTTATTTGATTTTATTACATTAGGCAAATAAAATAAATAATTTAACAAAATGTCACGTATATTCTTACATTTCGACATTGATTTAAAAAAAGAATCGATATGAGTAAGTATCGATACTTTTGCAGTACTCATATGAGTAAGTATCGTAATACAATTTGAGTACTATTCATTTGAGTAGGTATCGATACTTCGATGGTGTCGGAACGTCACTACTCTCCCTTCTTCAACACTCTACACTGGCTAAATAACACTACCACAATCATCCACGCCTACAATGACTCATTCGTTGACAGGCTGGGGAATGCTATAGGAAACCGCCCCGATTCATCTTCCCCAGAGTGTTCTCATGGAGGGGCACATCATCCATGAAACTCGCCTACGCCCGGAATCTGGTATGGGATCTTGACGAGGGAACTATTGAGGATGTAAAAAAAGAGGAAATTGTCTCGGTTAGGCATCGTACATTATAATAAATGTGTACCGAATGGGATCATACGAGGAAATATAGCTGATCCCCTGACTTGATGGATCTGGGAATATGTTATTTCGCCGTCATCGAAATGGCTGCATGTTATATACGCCTCTACACCTACGTGACGACCACAAATGGCAATCAACGATCAACTATCTGTCGGGACGATATGCGTTTTTCTGTAAATGAACGTCCTTCTACCCAGATAAGCGACTATTGAGACCAAGGACAGGAATAAACAGAGGATGTCGACTTGATTCTTGTCAAAAATAGATCAATTGCGGAGGTGATTGAGGCGGAGAATAAGGTTCACCCCTGTTTCCAGCTAGTTGAGTATTGCAAACTGTCTAGAAACCATCAGAACAGTCGGTAGACTAGCACCTAGGTAATATACCTCTACAGTTCAATATGGCGGCTTACTTTCAGGTAGGTCAGTACTATAATAATAATTCGGTGTGGTCGTAATGACCTGGTGACAGTGTTTCTATTGGCTGCACATTCCGCCCCAGTCTTAGCCACGTTAAACTAATCCGGTAGAGCTACCAGATTCATGAGACCTACAGTTTAACCTGGAATCTGAACCACGGAAGCGTTCTGGCGTACTTCACATTACACAGCAAGCTGTGCCAGAGGTGAAGGTCGGGTTAAGGGTGTATGATAATCCCCGTCGAGACAGATTCGAAGCGAGGACCATTCGTTCCGCAGTCAGACAACTTAACCACTGAGCCACCAGACCACTACGGCTATACTGTTAACATTAGCATGTCGGTGACGCGAACTTATAAGATTTTACCCATCAAAAAATCGTCCAAAGCGCCTATAGAAGTTTTTACTTCAAAAACTAAAAATCTAACTTACTCCACAACCCGACGGATAGTCGAATTTTTCAGAAGGAGATTTACCAAGCTGTTGTGTCAGAGGCAGAAGCCTGCAGTTTAACGTCGAATCAGATCCACGGAACGTTCCGGTGTAGCTCATATAATCAAAAACAACTCCTAAAAATTCCTACTCACGGTGGGATTAGAACCCGTGACCTAAGAGAAAAACTTTCAGAAGTAAGCGCCTTAATCGCTGTGCTACCAGACCGCCTTGTTTTCAAGTACACGTGTGTTCTGTCAAAATCGGGTAAAAACTGTGGTTTTGTATGGTAACGTTAGCAGAAATTAAGGAAAGGGGGGAAAGTTGGAGGGGGAGAAAAAAAAATTATTGCTTGTTTTTCTATTTGTTTTTAACTATGCATGTCTAAAGTTGCATCATAATTGCATAAAAACTGTGTGTTTGTATCAAGTAGGCCCACATTCGCGGGGAAAAAAATCGTTTTTGTGTATTAGATACGAGTATAAACTATACTTTCATGGCTGTCAAAGTGCAACACCTCATACTTGTAGCTACAGATATACTGTTAACATTAGCATGTTGGTGACGCGAACTCAAAGGTTTTATCCATCCGAAAAGGACCTTTTCTCCCCAGTCAAATACCAAAACCACTGAGCTGCCAGACGGCTAGGTGAGTACTGCAAACTGTGTAGGAATCGCCGTGAGGACGTTCGATAGACTAGCCGGCTCCAGTCTATGTTGAGTTAAGTATTTTATCAGGATTATCTCGTGTAATTTTGTGTGACAATGGTGAGCACAACACAAGACGATCACTGCACTTAATTAAAACCACCCGTGCTGGAGATTGGATTCGAACTGGCGACCCTTGCAATGCTAGACCAGTGTGCTAGCACCGACACTGATACCATCCTCGCCTTGTTGTTCACGTTGAGACGTGTTTACTCCCTTCATGTTTGGAAGCCAACGCCTTATGCGGCCAGCGATATACAGGTCAGGCAGATAAAAACGCGCTTCTTAACACACCGGCTTCATTTCGCGATACGGTTCAGTTTTCTGTTTCTCATCCACCCCTCCCCCGCTCCCCCCATATCCTCCACCCCACCCCTCGGTTGTAATTGTGGGCTAGAATGGGATGACCTTGCGTACTGATGTCCCTCACATAGTACAAGAGCTATCACATAACTTCCAGTGATCTAGGGGCTCGTTGCTTAAGGCGTCTGAGTGAATAGAAAGGTTTCCGGTTCGAATCTCTGTCTTGGCTAGGATTTTCATAGGCCCTTAACCCGACCTTCACCTCTGGCACAGCTTGCTGTGTAGTGTGAAGTACGTCAGAAAAATTCCGCGTCTTGGATTCCACGTTAAACTGTAGGTCCCTTTATCCGGTAGGATTAGCAGATAATGTTACTCTAGGAGGAAAGGAGCTGGGCACCCTATATAGAACATCAGATTGATTACACCTCTTACGGGAGGGTTTGAATACCAAGCTTATCTTACCCCACGTAACTTTATTGCCTTACACTGACGTAGATGATTCAAAAAATGTTATGTTCTGCTTTTCAATATAGTCCCATATGAGCTCCACACACTTCTTGTAGCAACGTTACAATGCTTTTATACCATCGCAAAAAAGGATTTCTCAACGGTGTTAAGAAGTTGGATGACAGAACATAATTATGACACCATCTGTAATGAAATTGGTGTCACACAAAAATGATTAAGGTTTGACTTTTTTTTGTCTCGTCAGCTTTGAGGTCATTAGAGGCGGAAAAGGACTGGAGGCAAGCAAATGGAAGGAATTCGGTCATGGACTTTTGAAGGAAGCATTCTGGCTTTCGCCTGGAGTGATTTGGGAACCATGGAAAACCCAAATCTGTATGCCCGGAAGGAAATTCGAACCTGCGTCCTCCTGAGTGCGAGGCCAGAACGTTACCACTCACCCAACACGCTAGGTATTAATATCTGGAAAATAAAGGAAGTCTGTCTTGTTTATTCAAATCTTGGTGTTTATACGAGTAATATACGTTAGTGAATCACCTGTGGCTTAGGGATAACGAAAGGCCGTAGAAGTTTAACTGATAAATCGTACTCAACGCCTAATAAAAAGAAATAAGTTCCGATATTGATAGCACTGCCTGATGAGAGAAAATAATTACTTAATTATCATAGCTGTTAACCGATGTGCAGCAGGTTTCAGTATTGCACAAATACAGCCGAAGTATGCCTATGCTGCAAGTTCAATACCTTAGATTGTGGTTGATAACATCTGCTTTGGCAAGATGTTAAACCTCCAAAATTAATTTTATCTTAGGAAATCTGCAGGCCTGGCTT
>CM061918.1:107624580-107734284 GCA_031002005.1 Vandiemenella viatica
ATGACTATTAACTACTTGGCGGTGTGGCGCGCGGCGGTAGATACTTCAACCGACATAGTGACAGTCGATCAATGTCCTAATGATGTCTGACCACCATAGTGTCTGACTAGATTGACCAACTCGACTGATCAACCCGACGGACCGGTTGCCAAGACTGACCTGACGGTCTAGCCCCGACTGACCTCTTACGACCCCTGGGAGTGTCCATATATCGCGCCACCCAGAGTGACGTCGGCGTGACCGCTTTCCTAACCTACGGCTAGGTAGTCACCTTCCATCGTGTTCTCGAAACATCTGGATGGCTGGTCACGTATTGCTGCCATTACTGGGTCAGCTGTTTGCGTTAGCTACTTGAGACTACGCTTGCGACCTCTTTGCTGTATTGCAGCTGATTGTTTTGCACAACCGCTGACACTATCGAAACCTACTTTCCTCGGCCGTTGTCCGCTACGCCGACCGCCTCACAGCTTTATCACCGTAACTTCACTTCTCTAACACTTCGAATATTATAATTACAATTTTGCCTATTACACTTTTTTTATATTTCTACGGGGATAATTTTTTTGACTATGGAGGAAGGCATTCATTATTGGTTGTCAGTTATGTTTGGTTGAAGAAAAGGAAAGTGATAGGAAGCTAATTTTTTTAATGGATGTGTTCAATATCCAATAATTTGTTTACTAGCTAAACCATTCTGTTTATTTACAGTTCTTTATCACATCAGTCAAAATAAATATAGGTGTTGTTTTTTTACAATAGGTTATATTTTACACAAAATATCGCATCAAACATGCCTTATGTTCAAGAAATTTGTGCCACTTTCCACGAGAATTCGATAATATTTAATCAATGGAACAAATTCCCTATCTCTCTTGACGGTCAAGGATTGTTATTTGATTCAATCAACGTAACTTTTTGCAGAGCACATTTCCAACAGAAACAAAATTTTTATTCCTTTATTAATTAAGTTAAAGTTTTTATATTTGACAAAATCTATAAGAGGCAAGAATTAATAAAAGCACACACAATTTACTAGCATGAAATGTATTCTAATCACCAGTTTCAGTGAAAAAGAAAAAAAAAAATGCTTGTATTTGTTAAATATATCTCCTTCGTACAAGAAGTAGGCAACATACATATTTTAAGTAAGTAAATGCTTTACACAATGCATTATAGTTTTATGTTGCACAATTTAACTTAAAGAGTTTAATGATACTGGATATTACTGTATACTGATAATGAAATACAATGGTTACTTTTTTTTATCAAATGTAAGAACAGCCCCAAGATAGTCAAGTAGTTATTTTAAAAAAGAAACGTTTGTAACAGACTTACTCACTATGAACACATTCGACACACATACGTTATATACCCATTTTTTTTAGCGAACTTAACATTATTAAATTTCAGTGTATCATATACCCAATACTGTTGTGGCTCGTAATGTCGCAGATATGAAATGCCTTATGGAGTGAAATTAATTTTAATCAAAAGGTACTTCACTTTCAGTAAAAAATGTAGTTATTTCTTGATTTACTTCTTATATTTTTTGGACGAACGTTATATATACAATCAACATAAAACTTTATGTTACAATTAATCGTAAAATCATATTTCACTTCTGAGGTTTGAGTATAAATGCTTTTACATTACACTTATGTCTAAAATTTCAATCTTTTGTAATAACTTTTGGGGTAAGAGTAATCAACAAGTGATTTTATGACTTATATATTGTTTTTGCTATTGCTTCCAGTAAAAAAAACCCTTTGATTATGTAAACATGACATCAGTAAGTTTACAATGAGGTAGTTAAAATTTAGAGAATTTGTTTTTGAATTTAATATCTCTACTTCTTTTTCGATTACCAAAAATCATACAATAGAACAATTTTTCATTGATCCCAATATAACAGATTGACTTCGTGAAATGTGGAAAGGAGTCAACCGACAGCAAAATCATTACATATCAAAACAAATATATACGGCAGAAGATACTTTTGAAAGAAATACTTCTGTGGAGCAAAAGGAGTTGTCAATTAAAAATTCTTATAATTTTTTCCTGATTTTAAATTTATCCTACCAGACATTTAAGATGTGCTGAGAGATTGTTGGAGATATATCCATGAATATCTGATACCTTTTTGAACAAAAGACAACGATTTGTAATTCAGGTGAAGAATATTTTTAATTTAGTGCCTTAATTGTGTATTTTGTTACTAGTATAATACATGGTAACCCCATGTTCGAACTGAGAATTCTTTTGCTTGAATACTGTTTATCATAATTATTTTTCTACTGAGAAGGGCATTCAACTTCTAGTGTAAGCCCGTGTTGTATTTTGCGTATGGTCACGGGTCTAGAATAGTTCCCGTTTTTAGGGTCAACAGTTACCACAAAATGACCTGATCTTCGCAGATACAAATTTGACCTGTTTATTAGCCTAAGAGTTCATTGTTCAAAATTTTATGTATTTCTATTTAGCTTAAAGGGAGTGCCATCATCCATCGCAGCAACAATTGTTCTTAATTGAGTCTGCCCAAATGTGATCTCTGGTCAGAGTGTCATAGCGGTCAGATAACGTATTACAGATAAGTGATGTATTAAATCGACTGAGGCTCAATGCGCTGAAGCACCACACGCTGAATCGGAGAGGTGCAACAGACCGCACACGAGACCAGGCCTCCACGTACCGGTCATCATGACTGCCGTTGCTAGTTTTTTTTTCCGCAGCCATCAAGACGAATACCTAGATGGCCATTTCGCAAACAATAAACAACCTTATCACACGCTGAAAATAGTTACACATTAAACAGACAGATGCAACAGTTCACTTCCCCAATTAGTTCCTAGTCCGACGTGACAGTAGGTATAAAATGATTGAGCATGCGGCGGTAAAATTGCAGTTCCAAATTTGACCGACCCCAAAATGTTGGGAAAAAGTTGCGAACAAAATCAGAATAACGTCACGTCGGTTGAAATGCAATGGAACTAATGCTAGTCGTTACAGGTAATTATGCTAAAATTGCATTATCAGACGTATTCTTTAAGGAATTCAGAAAAGTCACAAAGGAACTTTGCCACTTAATGAACATTAAAGTTTCTAGCTAATTTATTGTGTATATATTTCATTCATATTTTTAACAAAACATTACAGAATAATGAAAGTGACGTTAGTGTCAATCTTTGGTAATGATTTTAATGTGTATATACCAGGAACAATACAACTTAAAGATAAAAAAATTATGAATAAGTTTATTTGTTGTCGATTTTTCTTGATTTACAACTGTTGCTAGATGATGTTGATGGAACAAATGATGGTCTGACATTAGAAACAGAATCAACATTTTAACATAGTTGCGTAATTAAGCAATATATGAAGATGATTTATAAAATGTGAATTAAATATAATATTTCTAGCGTACTAACAAAGGATCATATCATTGTTAATTTCAAGGTTTTCATGATTTTCTGAAGAGGAAAAAACTGCTACAAATTATTTTTAACTGCTCATGAATCCTAAAGTATGATATTTCTAATATAAGAATTAATGCATTAATAATATAGCAGTAATTTAACATGACAGAGATTTAGACTAGTGTTCATGCACGTTCTTCGTATTCTGTCTATCGAGAAAAATTTATTCGCTTTTCAGTCTCTTAGTTTAATTCATTTTGCTCCCACCATTGTTTCTGACTTGTTGTATAATAAATTACATAACTACTTTGTAATTGATTGAGTACATACACAAAATGCGTAACCAGTCACAAAAAATTATTTGAAACGCAAATCTCTCTCCGATATGACAACCGATTTATGTTTTATCTTTGCACTCACTATCAGTACTTCTTTGAAGAAAGTTGGATTCCTTGCATAATTTTTTCTGTTGATCCGAAGTTCTTGTGATCTTTTGTTCTTGCAGTTCAGGGTGTCTATAAACTCAACCATCTGGATGTCTTATTTAGGTTTTTGTTCTTGTGATGGACAGTTATAGACGTCGCACGAATCACTGCGTATTGCTTTGAAGATATCTCGCAACCCTAAGGTTTCCGCCATATTGTCGGGTGTGCTGTGGAAGAAATAAAGTTATCAATTCCTTTATTACTTGGTGCATTGTATAAAGGAAAATTCTGTACAACTATGGCGTACAACAAATGAGTTTAAAGGAAAAACTTTTGAAATAATTTGATCTCTATTAAATGTTAATTTTATAACTTATATGTGATGTAAAGGTTTTGTGATTCATTTTAATTTAGACGGTTTATTACGAGTTCTATGCAACGGAATATATTAGTAAAAGGTTCTTACTACACTAATAGCATTTTCAATAGAAAAAATTCAAATCGCCATACATATAGCCAAAAAGCCAAATTTGTGACAGATGATATAAACACAATTTTCTTCTGTGTATTTGTAAGATCGTAAGCCAATTTATCACTTTACATCAACCATCACGTAAACATGAACTGCATATTTAAGTCCGTCTACTTGTACAAATAATGTAAATGAAGTATTTACTTAATTGAATAAGAATAAACACCAGAAATATGGAATTAACATAAATAAATCATGTTTTACTTTTTTCCATAAAATATGAGTAGTTAACATTATAAATAAAATCCGGGAAGAAGGACCTTTTTTTGCGGTAGTGAAATATCTGTAAGTAATGTAATACCTGCTCTTTGACGTTCCTTCCAGCACACAAAACGCAACAGAGGTAATCTTCTACGAGTAATAGATAAATAGTAAAACTTAAACGTTCGTGGCTCTTAATGTACCTTTGCATGTTGAAATGGGCAGGATTCAATTTGGAGCACATATGCTGTATTTAAATGGCTAAATTCTCTACCATTTTACACAAAGGTGGTAAAAAGGGAAGAACAGGCTATTTGAAACTCTCCCATTTAAACGTTGCAAAAGTACTGACGCCACAATTTACAGGATTCAAAAGGAGGAGAGTCTTTCAGTTAACACAACCTTAAAGTCGGGTTCTCATGCCGTTTGTCTGAATATATGCAGAATGTCTAGCACATTGCAAATTTACATCACTACACCACCTGCTGGGAGAGAAGCCCAATCGACTACTCCTTATAAAAAAATTAAATACGATACACGAGACAGTGAAAATGAATTAGACATTAAGTCTATACCGTATCTACCTGTACTATTATACCTGTACTATTATAAAACCAATTTCCCTTTGTCAAGGCAGCTTACGGTCTATGATAAAATCGACATATTTATATATATATATACATATGGCTGCATGTGATTAGAGCAAGAAATGATGATTTATTAAGGCAGAAAACAGATAGGCACCACAAATCACAATGCTCCTCACCGAATACTCCTTTAAGATACATCAACCAAAGATCATGCCACAAATAGATAAACATAATACCTTTTTGATTCTGTTAATATGACTACATAACTTTGGTTATTTATTTCTTCAGGAGTTGTTTGAAATATAGTGTATTATAATACACGAAAAACCCTAACTAAACAACTACCTTAAAGTGTAACGATATTGTATAACTTAATTTACGGCAGATGTTACAAAGATGCTGCATTGCAGACGTTAATGCTTTGTTGACAATAAGAAAAATAAAAGCATTACTGGACACAACAAGGTTTATATTAGCGAAACGCAAATTCTAGTTTCATATATATTTTACATGTCTAATACCTGTATTTTGTGCCAATGCATTCACAAACTAGTACTTTCCTTATGCCTCGCTAGTGCGGACCTTAGTGTGTGTAGTAATGTGTTTGCCTTTTGTTTTTTGTCTAGTAGCAAAGCATAAACAAAACATTTAAATTAAATTCCACAATTTCGTAAGCTTATTGTAGTGGTTTAATTAACGTTTTCCGTGTAATTTACTGTATTTAGGACAACTGAAAATAAATAAATAAGGAGTTATGTGGTTAAAAAAAATATTTACTGAATCCAAAGGATGGAGTGTTTTTCTGTATTGTAGCGCGGTCTTTGGTGATTATCTTGAAAAGGAGTGTTCATTTGCGATGAAAAATGATCTTTGAACCTATCTGTCCGCGGTGCGATTGAATTATCATTTCTTGCTCCGTTCCTCGTTCACTAGTCACAAGACAGAGTGCAGATTTTAAGATACACCATGAGCTTTCAAACAGTGAACACCCTTCCAAATTGGCACGGTAGTTTTTGGTGATGCCTGGACTAAGAGACATACATCCGCAGCCCACTTATAGTTCAGTAATAGTAAATAAAAGATGTGGTGTAATCTGTATACAGTATCGCATCTTATTTATAAATTTATTTCCAGTGAAGAAGTCTTCGTCGATTCTTCCTCTCTCATTTTCAGCTATGTCTAAAAATTCTACGTGAAACTCACACAGGAACACAAAATAAATTAATAAATAAAAATAGCCAAATTAATTAAAACAAGAGTGGAGTTACATGACGATCACTATTACACAGGCCTCAGTTTATGCCAAAATTTTTAAATAATTAATGGCTTCAAAACTTACCTCATCGAGCAGTGTAGAGCTATCGAAAACTAAGAAATAAATAATCGATGCTAAGTAAAAATGAGAATATTAACAGAATTCAAAGGCTGGAGTGTTTCGTTGTATTGCAGTGTGATCTTTGGTGGGTATCACGTTAAAGAGCGTTCATCTGAGATACAGTGTGATCTGTGTTGCCTATCTGCTTTTGGTACGAAAGAATCATGATTTCTTATTCCCCTCCCAGGTCTCAGGAAGTCATAAGATACACAACAGATTTTAAGTTTACAGTTTGTGAATACTCCATCTATATTTATGAGGTCGTTTTTGTATAATTTTTCCTCAAACACTCAAACAGACGCAATTTGCTTAGATTTATGATAGTATCAAAGGGCCCGTGCGGAAATTCCACACTTCGAGGAAGAGTGTACATGAATACAAACGATATGATTTTTTATTCTGCCTCATACTTGTGATTAAAATACGATGAAGGGTAATTGTAATTGCATGTCGGTAGCACCACGAGACTCATTAGTTGACAAAATTATGTAATTGCAGAAATTATTATATATTTCTAAATTTATTGATTGTGTTTAATGTAGTAAATTAAATATGGACCGTATTAATTGAAATACCGAATCGCGTAGTGGTTTAAGAAAAATCATGTCAACCGTGCCATAAAGTGCGGTCAAAACTTAAAAATAAACAATACAATGTGCAATTCCAAAGCGGAGAATTTAATCTTTAAAACGGTACCTCATTTACCGGTTTTGCATACGTATAAAGGGAGAGAAAGGGTTTTTTAACAAAAAAATCAGCTTCTATATTGCGTTTAGTTAACAGAGGCGGTTCAAGGTCACTCTGTTTCCTTATCCTATAGGCGGAGGGGAAAGAGTGACCGCTGCCAAATTTACCTACACAGTGGTCTGTAACGGGAGGGGATGGTGAGGTGAGAAGCGGGCAAGAGGACATGACCTGAGCTGCCAGTTGAGGGTGAATAGAGTATATAAATAATATATAATATTGGTGGCGGTGCTGGTACTGGTACTGAGACTAGAGTCAGAGAGAGGATACTGGCGTCTCTGTGCTGACCTGTTGGCGATATCCCACAGTGCTTTGTGCACCTCATCCACTGACTGCTGACCGCCCAGTCTCGCAGTCTCACACAGCAATCGCGCCTCGCACTGTGCCAAACCGTCCACGGAGCGGTGTCTCGTCGGTACAGGACTAGCACAAAGAAATAAAGAAGAAAGTTTGTATTTAATGACTATTCTAAGAACAATATGCCGTTAGATTTCATAATTTTCATTCCATTATTTTTCATTGAATTACATTATTAGTAAAATTGTCAAGAGGTCCTAATGTTATTAAATAAAATCAAACGAGATAACCGAATAATGCAAAATCCCTTTTTCAAATTATAATAAATATGTTAGCCTGGATCTCATATAGCAACAATCGGTGATGTAGAACAATACATATAATTACTAACAAACAAGTAACATTGTCAATAACTAATAACCATGATAATATTAGCAATAACTAATATCTGATTAGTATAATAATTTTCCATTGTTAACTGCAAATATGTACCATGATAGGTACTATATATAAATGCAACTTCCAGATAATTTAATTGTTGCATATGTAAACGTTTGAGCATAAAGAAAATCTAAGTAATTTTTATTTACTAAATTTCAAGCAGAAAATTCTTTCACTGAGTCAGTCTGGATTTAATGTTATTAGTTTTTCGATAACATTTTCCTGTGGTAGCTCATTGACATAGGAAGCCCCAGTGAATGTTGTCCATTTCTGTACAATTTATAGAGACTTGTAATCTTTGTGAATGTTATAATCATTCCTATTACATAACTATGTATGTCAGCATTAAGACTGAGTGTTCAGAATTTCCAATATAAAAGATTATAGGAGTTTATGTATTTTTCTGGCAGTGTAAGAACACTTTGATTTCTACACGATGTCCGTAGGCTTGTTCCGCAACCGATTCTTATAGCACGTTTCTCAGTTCCTCAAAAGGTGATGCCATAAGTCAGCAGGCAGTAAAAATATGCAACTTCATTGTGTCTACATCAGCTATTCTCAACTTAACTGTTACAGAATTGTTTTTTTTTTAAGTTGCGAATATGTTGCTTCAAGTTTAAGTAGTCATCTATATATGCTCTCATTGATTGCTTTTTTCTTCAAACATTACATTATAGCTGTCCTTTGCTTTATTGTATTATAACAAAATTGAAGTAATTGTGCCTTTATATTGAGTATTAATTTATTTGCAGTGAACTGTTAATTGTATTTACGGGATCTTTTGTTGTGTTTTCAAGAATTTGTATGAAGACCTCGATGTTTGCACAATAACGACATACCGATGCAGCTGTTTTTATTAATTTTGATGAAACTCACGTCCTGTTGTCAAATTCTCGACGCACATGCTTATCTCTTATTCACATTTTCGCTTCAAATTATTTCACTGTTTAACAAGTGCAAAGTTTCGCATTCCATATCGCCAGAAATCAGCTGATATTTTCGTCGTCTTCTCTTCCATTCCCAAACTTCTCCCAATCATCGAGGCCATGTCGCCAATGTATGTCTTGTATACACACGACATTTTATTCGCACATCTCATATCTTCAGCAGAGGCTACCAATTCAGCTGTTTCACCACACCCGTTACAAAGTAAGGCGTACATTAATTTCCACAGATACAACTACCTTCTTTCTTTAGCAGCTCCTCCAAATCCTGTATTCGATACCTATAATGACGGTCTCATATTCTTATGACCTCGTCATGCAAGGCCATTAAGATTTTTATTCTAGTTCCCTTGATACATCGTACATTCCTTCTCCCTTAGATGCAGGACTTCGAAGCCTTACCATATCATCGAGCGGCCTGATACGAATCAGGATTGTTGATACGTCACATCAAAATAGTGCAGCTCTTCTTGACAAATTACTTGTTCCCCAGTTCATTTTGAGAGTGTGCATGTTAGGAAAACTGTGTTTGGGACCTAAGAAAGAAAGATCTAGTATTTACCGGTATAGCAATAAAACAGATTTACAGTCACAGTGATTTTTCATCTGTTATTATTACACGCTGTAGCGTTGACTGTGATGACGGATGGCCGGATACTCGCTAGAAACAGGCCCAGAGGTATGAATGCAGCCAGGATATTCAGCGCCTTCTTCAGAACCCCGCCGGCCGCGGCGCCACTGTCGACAAACCAGAGATAGCAAGTTCAAATTTCTTTCCCACCTTTTAAGACTATTTAATGTTATCATAATGGTTACTCGCGGTCAGTGTATGATTGTACATAAAGTCGTGACAGATAAACAGACCCTCTGATCTAGCAAGGAGGGTTTTCTTCTAAGATTATTTCTTTCACCCGAGGACTAACAGTCTACAGAGAGTTGTGGTCGACGGTGTAACGAGAAGTAGTCACTCATTGCCTCCACGTTTGTGAAACAAAAGCACTGGTAGTAATGAGTCAGCGCACGCCAAGGCGATCGCTCACGATGTCACCATCGACACTCACCGCGATGTCGATGAGAGAACAAAGTATTTTGTTTGCACATCTCGGCCTAGCGCGGAGGTCCGCTTGGCTATGATTGGTGATCTATGTAAAGGTCACGCGATCCAACTTCTACACTTGATTACGCAGGTCGGCTTTCGTATTGTACAAAGTGATGTAGTTTAATTTCGTCTCGTTCTAAATATTTATCTATTTAATGAATGTCATTTCATTTTACACAACTGCAGATATAAATTAATAATATATTGACATTGACATTGCTATCTTATGTTTGATATAAAATATTGTATGAAATAGTAGGTACAGTTTTTTATTAATAAATTGGACAACTACGGAAAAGCTGATGCTACCAGCAATTAGACAGTTGGAGACATAAATTACAATAAATTTTATACAGTAATTGAAATAATTATCTACTGTTAATGACTATTGACTATTCAGAAATTATTACACAACCTCATGTACCGACCGAATGGAACATCAGACGGACAATTCAGTCTGACAACAATAATTATAAATTTAAAGAAGGTAAAAATTTAGTTCTTGCGTTAATTATTCTTTAAAATAAAATGTTGGCTGAATTTGAAATGGAAAATTCTGATTTTGGATTGAAAAAATTCTAAATTTTACTTAAAAAATGTTTGCCAAACGGTACATTCTTTATTTGCAATAAATATCGTTAATTTACGGCCACAATGAGTTTTTCCTCAGCACGTATTGAATTGGTGCGGTAACTGTTATAAGCATTTTACTTCTCCAGTTTGTACAGGATTTTGATGTAAATGTATTCAATAGTTTGTGGTGCCATTCGTAGGTAGTATGCAATCTGTATGTGTGATTTTTCAGCTCCTGATTTAAATGGTGACATTCACCAAGCGTTGCCTCTGTGCATTTATTTGATGTTACTGAACTCTCCGTTACTAGCCGTAGAAAGTAGCAACCACTTTGTGGCTATTGACAGATATCATCATACCTATCTTTATCACTTCCACGAATCATTTCAGATTACGTTAAGTAAAATGATACTCGAGCTAAACACAAGACGTAAACAATTTACAACGTGTGACACTTACAAGGATTTTCAAAACATTGATGAACGCTAGCAGCTATACCTCGACATCTACCTTCATCTGCACCGCGACCTGTGTGGCATGTTTTCACCCTAGAACTAATCAGCGGTCCCTTTTCTATATTTTGAAGTTGTGCGTGCAGAAAGTTACGAGATCGCCAAGAACAGTACTGATTACCGGAGAGGCAAAAGATGAAGGGGAATCTGAACGGGTAGAGACAAAACGGAGATTAAATGCATCGACAAAGAAACCAAAGATGCATCTTTTGTATTCTAGCCGATGTTGCCAAGATGTGGGAACTGCACCACTTTCGGAACCTGCCAGAAACTAGTATTAACCTGTTGAAATTTACATCAGTAGCTTCGTCAACATGTCCTCTTCACGTTTTGTGATCATACATTCCGAAAAGTCGCTAGAAATTTAATAAAAAATGCCAAAATATGAAAGGCTGAGCAACTGCTAAATGGTTTCAGCACTGCTAAAATAACATACAAATTATCGGTACAGGGATCATTTCAACCTAAACAGTTTAGTTTTGTCATAGAAATCGTGGTTAGTTTGAAATACGGCCTGGACCAAGTGATAAAATTTTTTGGCTATGCGGCAAAGTCGGGTTTGTTTACAATGGAAGCAATCGATTATCTCTGGTTGCTCGTTGCTATGTAAGTTGACGGTCATCACCGTATTACAACTCGGATAAATATTGCGTGTTTGTCAATTTTGTGCGACTTTTTACAAAGGAGTAGAGCTGAAAAGGCATGAAAACATTACAACAAAGGATTTAATCAACATTTTAAGAGACTGTCACTGATTTTTTTCACGTTGGTGGCATGTAACGGCTGTTCGTCATGTCATATTTCGGCATTTTTAATTAAATTCCTGGCAAATTTTTCGGAATGTATGATCGCAAAACGTGAAGAGGACATGTTGACGAAGCTACTGATGTAAATTTCAACAGGTTAGTACCAGTTTCTGGCAGGTACCGAATTTGGTGCAGTTCCCCAAGATGTTTTGTTGATTTAGGATCTGCGATAGTAAGATTGACAAGAACGGTATTCCATAGCTTTTATACTAGTTCTGGTAATAGTTACCTGGGCAGTTTACGCAAGGAAGACCGAGCGTGGTGGGTGAACGGTTAACGTTCTGGCCTCACATATGAAGGACGTAGGTTCGAATTCCCGTCCGGGCATCCCACTCCAGGCGAATGCTGGGGTGCTTCCTTCAAAAAGGACATGCCCGAATTCCTTCCCGTTCTTGAACTCAGTCCCATCCCACCTCTATCGACGAGGCGTAAAGCAATAAGTAAAAAAAAAAAAATAAAAAAAACAAGAGAGTAATGTTCCAAAATTTAACGTGACAGTTTATTTTATAGTGTGCATTTAATTATCAGTTGCTGTTAACTATGTCTAGTTTTGTTTGATTACTAGGACAAAAATTGTAACGGTACTTTACGGTGGTGCATTTCTGATTTTAGTCTGATGAGATTTCTTTTTTTTTTTAAAAATTATAATTCCTTCAGGATTGTTTGATACTATTTTCTCTCTTTCTATTAAAGCAAAGGCCAGTTGTTGGCTGCAATTAATTTAGTGTAGTGGATTCAAAATTGTTTTCCATTAGCGTCACGAAAACTTGATACCTTTTTTTTGTGGTTGACGACACAGCGATGTGATCACGTCTAATATATATTTGATTATGGTGAAAGATTTAGGAAGATGACAAAGATGTTCAAAATATATGTACGAACTGGTACGGAAGATGGAGGGTTTTTCGTAAGGTAGAGGTGCTTTGATAAGTGAGATGTGGAAGAAATATCATGTACCACCGCTGACACCAAGCGTGGTGGTGTAACGGTTGGCGTTCTGGGCTCGCATCCGGAAGGACGACCGTTCGAATCCCCGTCCGGACATTCAGATTTGGGTTTTCCATGGTTTCCCCAAATCACTCCAGGCGAATGTAGGGATGTATCCTTCAAAAGGTCATGGCCGAATTCATTCCCGTTCCTTGCCCCTAGTCCTTACCCGCCTCTAATGACCTCGACGTCGACAAGGCTTAAAGCCATAAGTAAAAAAAAAAAAAAGAAATTCGGCTAAGCGCTTGAGTATCAATACTTTACACCGGATTTTAACTCGCACAAATATCTGTAATGTGGTTTTCTTATTGCGGAGTTCCTAAACCTATAGAAAGATCGGTTAAGTCTCATTTTCAAGTGCAGTGAAATGTAATTTAAAATAAATACGTCATAGGGTGTGTAAAAAGCTACGGGTTCGACGTATCTATGCTTGACATTTGCTTCATACTGCATCACCGAACCAAAATGAGCTGGATGTCCACGGGCAAAACCGTGAGAAAATAACAGGTTATACCTAACTCCCAGCGAAGTCATTAAATGAATCTTGTAACATGTAAATACGGCGACACTTGGATGTCGACAAAATTCATGCTAAAGAATTTCTCTATTTGCGGCACCGAAACAGTATCCAGTTTTTGTGGAAAAGAAATTTGTTCCAAGTGAAGCGTTAAAATTTAAAGCGGATATTTCAAGAGTAGATGAATGTAATAGAGACGCAACTCATACTGCGGGAGCAAAATTGAGTCGTTGCACGCCCGGTGTTTGTTTGTAACGACCATATCGATTATAAAGAGCGCATGCGCATAATTGACGCTGGTTCGCTGCGCCGCCGCGGGGTCAGTGGCGGCAGCACCAGCGGTCAGCAGCGTGGAATGATCCATGAAATGCCCAATCACATATTTCAGGGTTGCGTACCCAAAAGGTAACAGAGACCTATTTTTGCCGGTCCACTGTTTGTCTATCTTTCGCGGCCCCTAGTTTGTAAACGAAATAAGTTTTAGGTTTCAAATCTGCAAATTATACGAGTTTCGCTGATCGGAAACAGAATACATTATTTAAGGTGTTTTTTTTTTTAAAAATATGTTTTTGGGGATTACAGAACTAAAGAAGGTCAAAATACTTTTTCTGCTCCACCGTATAGTGTACCGATGTTCTATAGCCCATAAAACAGTGGAAAAAAGATTTTTTTAATGGAAAATAAAGTTATGAATCTCCTCCAAATCTGTCAAATTTCTCCTAATGTCGATCATATCCAGTATTTAAATTATACATACTAAAAACCTTATATCTCAAATACGTTGCAAGTCGTGAGCGAAATAAGCTTCGTCTCCATAAAAGTTACTGGCACGTAAGAACGTGGCATTGTATTTAATTACTCTTAGCTTGTTTTTATACTTTCTGTGTGGGTAGAAATATTTTGTTGTAACCAACGATCTAGGACGGTGTTCGAATTCTTCGTAATAAATTATGACCTGGTTTCACAGGTTTGCCTGTTAAACTGTCCCAGCCCAACTTATCAGTTACATTCGAATAGTTTTCGTGACCATCTACTATCTTTAAAGTATTTGATTGTCTTCTAAACAGCAACATAGTTTTTTAACAACGGGCGTAAAAAATGATTGAACGATGCCATTTACAAAGCCTGTTTAAAATACGCCCTATAAAATAAAATCTGCGATTAGCGTTCTCTACAACCGGAGTTATGTATTCACCTCACTTCATGTTAATGTTGAACATTACGCGTGGCGCCTACACAAGTGGCAGTGTAATTACCTAAATGGAATATTGGCAGAATGGAAAAATAAATGTCAATCAATGTCTTAAATATAAACTAGCATTTTCACTGTGCTTCGAACATGGGTTGCGTAGTAATGCGTTTGCACCTTGTTTTCTTCTAGTAGCAAAGCACAAATGTTTGTAATATAATATTTGCAATCTTGACCATAAATTAAATTACACATTTGTTTCTTTTTAAGTTCAGTGCAGTGTTAATCGTCGATGTAATGCTTTCGGGTGGAGTGGGACATTCTCCACCAGTGAAAAACTGGTACTGACCTTTTGAAATTTGGATTAACTGCTCCCATATAATGTCCTCTTTACGTTGTACACTCTCCTTTTCTGGAATAGTGCCACAAATTAAATTAAAAATGTCGAAATATGGGATTCTCCGCAACCGCAAAATGTTAGCAGCACGGTAAAAATGACTCAAAAATTATCGGTACCTAAATAGGTTCATTTTGTCATAGTGATCATGGTTAGGTTGAAATTCGGCCTGGACCAAGAGTAAAAAGTTTACGGGAAATTCGTTCTGCGGCAGCCCATGTCACAAACCAGAGACAAACTGCGCATTTGTTTACAACTGAAGCAATCGATTATCTCTGACTGCTTATATCGATTCCAAGATGGTGAGCTTTATAGTACTGAATTTCGGATAAAAATTTTGTATCTGTTAATTTTATGCGACGTTTGCAACGGAGTGAAGTTAAAACGGCAAGAAAAAATTACAACAAAGAATTAACTAACATTTCAATAGATTATCATTGATTTCGGAGCGCCGGCGGCAACTAATAGCAGCGCTGCAGTGTTATATTTAGGCATTTTTAATTTAATTCGTGGCGACTTTTCCGGAAAAGGAGAGTGTACAACGTGAAGAGGACATTATAAGGAAGCAGTTAATCCAAATTTCAATAGGTCAGTACCAGTATTTCGCTGGTGGAGAATGTCTCACTCCACCCGTGCTTTCATTAATGTTCTTCTTGTATGATTATTTGTTTTCAAGAAAGTAAAGAAAAAAAATAAATAAATTTATGTAAGTAGTCATGAAACGATATTAAAAGGATCTAAAGCGTGGGGTGTGTATCATGTATTGTAGCATGATCTTTGGTGGGTATTCTCGTAAAGCTGTGTTCATTTGAGATGCAGCGTTATCTGTTCTCGATACCAGCGAATTATAATTCCTTACACCTGTTCTCCGGTCAGATACCCGCGGTACGTGATACCAGCCTGTTGGCGTAGTTAAAGCTTAAACTAGAGCGCCTTCTAAAAATATGATTGTAATAATAACAATACTATTTAATTAAATTGCATTGGAGCGTACGCTCTAGTGGAAATTTCCCTACACACACATCTTCCTACCTACACTTGCCCTCTACAACATTTTAGCTATAAATTCTTTCAACGTTTTTGGTAAATTATTCATCATTTCTCTTGGTAACTTATTCCAATCCCTGACACCCTTACCTAAAAAAAGAGAATTTTCCTACACCCTTGTACCTGAAATCGAGTACCAGCTTGTGGTCATGGTCATTTTTTCCCTTCCATGCATTACTTTTTAATTTCTTACACCAATATCTTTCCATGCCTCTTCGCCAATGCACGCCTTGTAAACTTCCATGACCCTCTTCATCCTCCTCCTGTCTTGCAATGAATCCCATTCCAGCTCTTCTATCGTATCTGTTACTTGACTGCATGCTGCGGTAATTTCCAGAAAAAAATCTAGCAGCCCTTTTTTGCACCCTCTCCAACTCCTGTATTTGATATGCAAAATATGGGTCCCATACCACACTACCATGATTCAAGCAATCGTCTGGCCAAAGTTTGTAACCCAATTCCTTTACGTCTCTAGTACATCCCCTCATCACTCTCTCCAACAAGTGCAGAATTTTGAAACCTTTTCCTACTACCTGACCAATGTGTCCTGCCCAGTTAAGTATGTTATCATATGTAATGCCAAGATATTTATATTTCAAGTCTTCAACAAGAAATTCTTTCCCCATATTATAATCGTAATCATCCTATAGTTTTTATTTGTGTATGTAATAAACTGACTCTTCTTTGCATTTATCTTCATCCCATGTTTACCAACCCAACTAGATATCCTGTCCAACTGCTGGAAATTAAGTCATTCTAATGTTTACAATGGTTATCATTGAAGGCAGCAGTTGTTAATACCTGTTTGACACATATTTAGTGCAAACTAGAGTTATTTAAAATAATACGGTTTGTCGAAGTTAACAAGGGACAATTTAACTGGGTAAAACCTTGCATAAAATTTCAGCACGTATTTAATTACTATAGTCCGTTCAATTAACAGAGGCGTCTGAAGGCCAGTCTGCTCTATCCTCAGATCGTTGCCATTACCCCAATATGTTTAGGGGACATATCTGTCTGCTCGGAGGAGTGGGCAACGGGAGGAGGTTTTAGGGGCCGGGGAAATATCACCTTGAGCCTCCAGTTTAGAGTGAACAGGGTATATAGGAGTTGTCGTAATGGAAACTGTTCCCAAGGAATCTGTTGCTATAACCGAAGTAAGGGAAACGGGCGTGTTGATGCGAGTGCGCTATTGCCGCACTTGGGAACATTCTCGTGTAGCGCGCTCTCTTTAACACCAGAAAATGGCAACGCTGTGTTGCCTAGTACGAGCGTCAACGCACAAACTACTACTACAAATAAACTGGTTAATTTAACTGTTAAGTGCACGGTTTGGCAATGGCGGATTTGAAGCTACCCGCCTATAAGACTTTGTGTATACTGTACCCTGCATAGCCGACTTTGTTTTTCCCTCGGTGTTGGTAGACAGGCTTGGTCGGCAAGTGATACCCTGAAACACAAAAACAATGTGTCAGGCATCAGCATATTAAAATATTTCAGTTAATTGCTTGCTTTTCACCGAAGACGAGCACCAAAGGCAATACTAACGACTATGGAGCTAACAATTATAGTGTCCCTAGAGCCAGGGCACGAAAGCGTTTGGCCTACGGCATTTCGGTGACGCCAGGGACTTTAAAGGAATGTTCCATATACCGGCCGATCCGTGACCGCTGTGACTAAGATGATAGATTCCAATGTAAAGGTATTGCAGATACAGACAGTAAAATGACGGAAATGCAGGTTCAAGCGACCCTCGAGTGGTTCGCAAGTCCATGAGAATAATCCTCTAAGTATACGTTTAGAATTGAACCGAGTTTTACCGATTTTTCACTCTGCCGAACAGCCAACCAAACCCTACCGACCGATTCTACCCACTAAAATGGTTATACTGGTCCAGATTTCTACTGAGTTTTCTTCAGTTCCCAACATATCTTGTTACAAGATGGACAACATTGAATTCTTGAAATGTTAAGTGAGAACTCTCTCTATTGAGATTTAATATTATCTTTGGCTTTGGGAGAAGTGAATGGGTAAACAAATGGGGAATGTGGAAGTATTCCATACATTATTATCCAAACTACTGGAACCGGCAATTACATTTAGGGAATTCTTCAGAACGATACCAGAGACACTTCTCATATTTTGGAGGGAATTCGATCATCTATAACAAACATTTGAATTTCAGGAAACGTATTTCTCTGGAAGAAAGGCTTGCTGTGACATTGAGTTAGGTACCTATGTCGATTTGACTTAATACAGGTGCAAATTATTTGTTCCACTCCAAATTTTCTTTTCAGAAACCAAACATATATGTACTTCCCCAAAGGTTTTCGAGTACACATATGTTTGTTTTTAATTTCAAAACTAAGCATTTTAAATTTTTTATCAGTGTATAGAAATAACCAATATAATCTTGTCTGTCATCAACTGAAATCGAATTTTTATGAGAAGACTTGATCTGAAAAAGAATCATGTTTCATGAAATAATTTATGTAATTAATTATTAAATCATAATAAGTTTTCATCGGTGAAAATACGATTCTACTACTGGCTCGTTGATACGTATGTACTGGAGACTACTTTATTTTGAAGCGACTATGTAGCTAAATATGAATTGTAAGCTTTGAGACTCAGGTGTTCACGATTATGATGGATTAGTATTAAACTTACTTAATGGGTATGAAATTTAGCAGCTAGAAGGGGTGCAAAGGAGGGCAGCTAGATTTGTTTGTGGAAATTACTGTAGACCACCCTGATATGTAAGGGTGCTGGGTTGGGAGTCACTAGAAGACAGTTACCAGAATCAGATTACAAAATAATTAATTTTTTGTTGTTGACAGAAGATAAGTCATGGGTAACGAATAGAAGATATAAAAGCCGCATGTAAGCAGTGGGAATGAAGATCCTAAGATCTGTGAAGGGAAGCACGAGGCTAGATCTGATAAGAAAACGAGACAATAAGAGAGGAGCTGAAGATTTGTAGAATAAATGACAAGATAGAGGAACTTAGGAATAATTGGAGGGAGAATCTGTAGAGCAAGTGTGACGCACGATTACCAAAAGCAGTAAACCAATACAGACAGAAAGGAAGAGAAGAATAGGTAGACCACTGAAGATATGAGAATAGTTTCTGAAACCGGAACAGGTCAACATGCCTAATACTTGTATGAGAAGAAAAAGAAGAACATGGGAAATAGGGAAGCTTTTAAATAATCACAGGAAGTTTACACGAAACGTTGGTTATCACGAAATATGGCAATCAGTATCACGAACTATAAGTATGTGGTAGCATTGTTATTTTCGTTGATGTCAATAGTATGTAAAAAATAAAATAAGAAAGTTATTAGTTGTTAATCGTTTTTGAGATTATATTTTCCTAATAAGCTTTTCTGGAACAATAAATATTCCGTCATTTTTGACGTGATCTATAGCTAGTATAATGATGGTTTCAACATTGATTCAGTTTGTCGACGTTCTGTCAGATATGTGCGGTTGTTGGTTACCTGTCGTATGGGTATGGGAGCTGTTGTGCGGAGCCTCGACTTCGAATCTGACCGGCTTGGCTTGGAGGTCCGAGTTCGGACCCCGGTGCGTGCCCTTGGACTCGCCCAACACTGGAGGGAACTGCACGTCTCCTGCGAAACCGACAGTTCTAAAATAAATACGCAAAAAATAAAGTACTGTAATTACCATCTACTGTACAAACAATTTGTTCTTATTTCTGGCACATTCAGGTCCGATATTACGACGGAGTGCACGCTGCGGTAAAAATTTCCATATACAGCCATTTCACCCTTTAGTACCTTTCAGAACCGTTTGTCGTACAGCGATTTGGAGCAGAATAATTTTCCTACGTTGCCGTAACGGGGAAATGAAAAAGAGCAATAGAAAAACATTGTTTGGGATGAATGCAGAAAAGAACAAAACAAAGATGCACAGAAACACCAATCCATGAAAAGTCGTGCCACTCGGTGGCTATTTTTGGGTTCAACACGCGCGTTTAAGCGATAGCTTCTTTATATACAGAACCAATACTGAATTGTGATTAAAACTAGAATTTAATTTTGTATTAATTTAATTAATTCTATCATAAACTAAGGTTATATAAGATGTGGACTTTAGACGGACTGATAAAACACTATCTGATCTAAAACATCCCGAAACCTATCTGAAACTGCACTTTTTTCTCATATCAAGTTCCCTATAATTCGACGTTAATATGGAGCCTTATCCTTTACGACGGCTTTAACTTTGATGGGAAGACTTTCAATAAGGTGTCTGAATGTAAGTGGAGAAATGGCAGCACCTTCTTACTCAAAGAGCGGAAACCACCAAAACCCAGAAATGGTAGTGATGTTAGATTCTGGGATATGGAGCGAAGTCGATGTTCTAACTCATCCAAAAGGACTTTAAGCAGGCCAGTACATTTCAGGAATTTTTTTCCAAACACACTATTGCTTCACGAATGTATTGGTGTATTGTCATGCGAGTGGAATCATCGTTTCTGAACTGTTCGTCTACAGTACACAGTACATAATGGTTTAAAATGTGTGCCATATCCTTCCGCATTAAGATTTTTCTCAAGCACAATAAGGAAACCACATCCTACCCACGATAAATGCCTCCATACCATGACAGCCTACAACAGCCCTGAGACCCAGCCCTTGTACGAACTGTTATTTGAATAATTATGTACAGCAAGATGGAAATAGATTAACTAGGGGTTTATATGTTTTTCGTGTAATTAATTGTGAATTTGTCTAGTTGAACATTGTTTTCTTGAGAGAAACTATGTAAATGCTATGTAATATGTGCATGAAACATTGATTGAAAAGTGTTGATGTGATCCACGATGTTTGGGGAACAATTCTCAACTGTTTGAACTGGCTTATGTTGATAATTTTGTGTGTAAATTCCTATAAATATCTTTTAATTTTCATTTCCGTGTGTTCCGTGATGATTGTGATTGATTTTGTATTGATTCTGATTGTTATTGTATGGATTTAATTGTTAAAGTATTGTTAAAATTCGAGAAACGTGGGTCGGAACTCTTCGGATTATTCTGGATGTCTCTAAAGTGTCTATTTAAGTGCGCACAGATTGCGAGCGAGGAGAGTTGTCAGTCAGTGGTTTTTGGAGGTATGTGAGTATAATCACTGGAACATTTGTGTATGTTTGTACTTAGTATCTTTGGATCAACACTTCAACAATAAGACAGGGGTCAGCTCTTTTCACCTAAACAACAGAAAAACCCACTATAGACCTCAAATAAAATTCAGAGACCAATTACTGAAGTACAATCCTCATCCAAAATATCTAGGTGTGGTTCTTGACTGGTCATTGATATATAAGGAGCTAATCCATAAAACAGCGGTGAAAATAAAAAATCGAAATAAATCCTTCACAGACATTCAGGAACTGGTTGGGGAGCACATGCCGCAGCTCTCAGAACATCAGCTCTTGCTCTGGTATACTCAACTGCCGAATACTGCAGTCCAATATGGCTAAATAGCAGTCACACAAAAAAGATCGACATTGAACTAAATGACACAATGAGAACAATATCTGAAATTGTAAAATTTACACCTACAGACTGACTGCCTTAAGGGCCGGAGTTAGGGGGGGGAGGGGTAAGTGGGGAGCCCGATGACCGGCTGTAGCCCCCCTCCCACTCGACAAGCTGCAAAGCTAAACAAATAAAAATTTTGCTCGTTTGGTCTGAGGGAGGGCCCTAACTGATGAATTCGCCAAGGGCCCCCAGCTGGTTAGCCCGGGCCCCAAAATTTTAGCGCCGGCCCTGGCTGCATGTACTCTCTAACATCTTCCCACGAAGTCTCCGAAGACTAGCGGCTTTAAAAAAGGTTTGGCAGAAATGCTTAGGTTATCCACACCTTCCAATTCATCAGGACTGCACACACAAAGCTCCAAATAGACTAAAATCTAGATATTCAACATGGAAGTTTGGTCAAGAGTTGGTACAAAATAATTTCAACATAGGCGAAGCATGGTGCGCTGACTGGACAAATTCCAACCCAGACAAACATGAGCTAATCCTAGACCCTACACGACAGCCTCCTGGATTCAACCTTCCTAGAAAAACCTGGACGGCACTGAACCGAATGAGAACAGGCCACGGTAGATGCAACTACTGGATGTACAAGTGGGGAATCATAGAGAATCCTTCTTGTGACTGCGGTAACTACGAACAAACCATTCACCACATCTCCATGGAATGCCCTCTCAGGAGATTCAGTGGTACAATGCATAATATTCATGAAGCAAACATAGAAGGAATAGAATGGCTGCAATTGTTGGACATCAGTCTGTAGTAGTTTATTGTAATTTAATGTAGTTACTGTTTTTGTACTTCTTCTGCCATACGAAATAAATACATAAAATCTTTGGATCGAGACGATGCCTTGTTGTGTAATGTTATTATAGAGCGCACAGAAAATTAAACATAAGTGGAAAGTGATTGGTCGGAGTTGCATTTCACACAACTAAAAGCTTATCATGGCTTTCGCGACAGAACTGAATAGCAAGAAATAGTAATTAACTAAAAGCTTATCAACCCCTTCCTCCGTACTTCACTGTTGTCACTAAACATAATCGCCGATGACGTTCTCCAGGCATTCGCCAAACCCAATCTCTTCTATCGAAGTGTCACAGGGTATAGCGTGATTCATCACTCGAAATCTTTTCCAGTCATCCACTGTCCAGTGGCGTCACCCTTCACACACCCTCAAGCATCGCTTATCATTGACTACAAAAGTGGTTGGTTCATGAGCAGCAGCTCTACCTTTACACTCCATACTTTTAATTCCCTACGCACTATAATTAATTGCTGGTAGCACTTTCGGAACTCAAGAGAGATTCTTTCCACGGATTTCTTACTATTTTTTACAACCACCCTCCGCATTGCTCGACAGTCCCTGACCGTCATTAAGTGAGGTCTGTCTGATTGTAAGACCCAAGGCTGATACCGGGGCTGAAGTATAGCCTTAGTGCCTCAACTTACTCTTGATGTTGGCTCAAAGTTTTATAGAAAATTTATGAAATAATTTTGATTTGGTTTGACCATGTAGCCAGGATAGCTCAATCTAAATGCTTAAGGTCGCCACAATATTTGTTAACCCACAAATAGAGAAAAGGTTCTATGCTATCTACTAAAGCACACAAGTTCACTGTTAGAAAAATCCAAAGTTTTATTTTCAGAATCACAAGTTCAAGATTGCATTTAACAGTTGAGCTGGCAAATCGAACACTCTTTTCCAAAAGTTGCAGGTTGTGGAGAGAAGTTTAACCGACTGATCCCTTTAGTGAATCTGCAAGTTCATATTAAAGGTTACGATATAACACGACACCCCACATGGTCGCAAACAGTTCACTGGCCAGCATAGCAAGCTACGACCCGGCGACAAAACCGATGTAATGTTACTTCACATACTTTTCCCGAAGCACAGGCCAGACGAAACCGAAAGTAAGAAAAAACAGACTACATTTTGCTAAGTTCCTATTTTACAAATCACTGGTCAAGTCACGCGCGTAGTTGCTCGATCACTTCCCGGCGTAAGAATGAGACAACGTGTGCTTACCGGACGAACTATTATAGCCCTGCGCGCGCCTATGACCTTGGCAAATCTTTCTTTAATTAATATATTCAAAAGTATATGATAGTTTAATCTGAGATTTTTACAGGGACTTTATATCATCCTGTTCTATCTATTTTAATTTAATTTATTATTCCAAAAGGTTTCTATTGTCTTAACACTAAACTCATCACGTGGCCAATCTTGGCGGACTTTGTGGACTTTCCCGAAACTCTCACCCGACAATCAATTTTCAAAAACTTGGTTACCAGACAAATACTAAAACTTTTTATGGAAACCCATATATGTACGAAATCGTCTTAATTAGGGCTATCTGCTGATGTAATTTTTAATTTAATATCTCTTTTAATAAAAAAGCTTATTTTTTTCTCTTAATTAAAACTACTAATTAAACTTTGCCGAATTACTTAATTTTACTGCCAAAATATCGGGGATAGTGCTGACTACAGCTGGTGATAAAAGTTCGGTTGTAGCTTTACGCGATTTAGAGATATTGCAAATCTCAGAATTTCTAATTTTCCGATCGCGTGTTTCAAAACTTGAACAAACGGGAATATCTCTTAAACCTAACGTTTCTCGATATGATAAATACGCTTTAAAATGATTGTTATGGTGGATTGTAACTGTCAGCAAGATTACAGGGAAATTCCTTAAAGTTGAAAACTGCACTTCTCGAAATTTCTAAGTCCCGCCTAAGCAAAACTAGAATTTGCCAAAATTCTAAGGTGCTTACATGATCTTGGTTAATTGTGGTTGTTTCTTCACGTTTCAACTTCATAATCAATTCACCAACAGTCGACTTGGGCAGCTTTATGGTGGTTTCCCACGGCCCGTGGTTTTGTAGACCGCGCTATGCAGTCCAAAAGTACGGATCAGTACGCGCCACAGGCTAGCTCTCGCTACCTCGCAGCCACGTCCCCACCACGCTGTCTAATGTCGACTAAACGGGCGTTTGATGTTTACCGACTGGGTGACGGATAGAGATGCGCCATCCCTGCCACGGCCCGCTGTTAATAGTTGGATCGGCGAGGCCGGACAATGCATGGGCTGTGGGAAGCCACCTATAAAAGGGTTGAAATGACCCAAAGTCTAGTGCACCTTCGAAATCAATGCCCTCTCCTGACCGATCTATTCTGCTGTTACGTTTTATCTACTGCCAACACACTATTACCCGGCCCCTTTTTTACCATAGCGTTCAGTTCCGCATTACATAGAGGTGTCCGGATACTTGTGATCATTAGGATTCAGATCTTTACGTTCAAATATGACCTTAAAACGGGTAAATCTTATATGTAAAAATCAATGTTTGTTTGTGGGTTTGTTCGTCTTCTATACGTTCCTATACCATTTATCAGATTGTAATGAAACTTTGGAGAGTTTTCGAGTGTACGTCTGCGAAGGTTCCTGTGAAAATTTTTTTCCAAAAAGTCACCCCCTATTCCCCATAACACCCCATAATTTAGGCAAAACCACATTTTTTATCCGATTTAGATAGGAATTTGTACACTTATACTTTAAAACAAACAGAAAAATACTGCCAACATATGGTTTCCGAATATTCATCCCCTCTCCCCCTTTCCACCCCCATTACGTTTTTACCCCATAATTTAGGCAATACCACATTTTTTATCCGATTTAGATAGGAATTTGTACACTTATACTTTAAAACAAACAGAAAAATACTGCCAACATATGGTTTCCGAATATTCATCCCCTCTCCCCCTTTCCACCCCCATTACGTTTTTACCCCATAATTTAGGCAATACCACATTTTTTATCCGATTTTGATAGGAATTTGTACACTTATACTTTAAAACAAACAGAAAAATACTGCCAACATATGGTTTCGGACTATTCATCCCCTCTCCCCCTTACCACCCCCATTACGTTTTTACCCCATAATTTAGGCAAATCACATTTCTTATGCGATTTAGATAAGAATTTGTACACTTATACTTTAAAACAAACAGAAAAATACTGCCTACGTATGGTTTCCGTATATTCATCCCCTCTTCCCATTTCCAACCCCATTACGTTTTCACCCCATAATTTAGGCAAACCACATTTTTTATCCGATTTATATAAGAATTTGTACACTTATACTTTAAAAAAGAGAGAGAAATACTGTACACATTAATTTCACAAAAACCCAATCCCTCTCCTCTCTTTCCACCACCTTAATTACCCCCTCTTCCTCATAACACCCGATAATTTAAACAAACCCGCAAACCGTTCGTCCGATTACGGCGAAACTATGGTGAATTGTCGAGGGGATGTCAAAAATGGTTCCTGTCAAAAAACAAATACTTAAAAACCCACCCCTCTTCCCCATAATGTAACTCGACGAGACAAATCAAAAACAAATGATACATTTTCTTGATATCTAGCTTAGTTCTCGACATATTGTATGTCAAAAGTGAGGAGGTTAGGGTGAGATCCGGACTGGACCTGAATAAAAATTCCCAATACCACTATATATTCGCGGTGGAAGTTACCTATACATGTTTTACTTTCTCCTATTGAATGTTATTATGGTTCAAATACGGCCTGGGCCAGAAGAAACGTCACCAAAAGTACATGGAGTAATAGACTACCTATAACTGATTTTTAATATGCTAAAACTCGAAAACAAAGCGAGATATCAAAAATTATATTATTCTTAAATTAAATTTCAAACACAAAAATAAAATCACTGTCTTTTATTAGTTTTGTATATTTAAATGTGTCTGTATTGTGTACATATACCAATTTAGAATGAAAAACAGGCACAAACCGTTCGTCCGTTTACGGTGAAGCTTTGGTGAGTTGTCAACGGGATGACGGAGAAGGTTCCTGTCAAAAAAAAAAAAAAAAAAACCCACCCCTCCTCCCCATAATTTAGACAAAACCACTTATTTCATCAGATTTCAATGGGAATTTGCACACTTATACTTTGAAACAAACTGAAAAATACTGCCTGCAAATGTTTTCCAAAGTGCATCCCCTCTCACCCTTTCCAACTGAAAATGAATGAAACAGCAGTTTAAAATTTATATGTAAATATTTTTTCATTTAATCTTTGTGCCTACTCAAGTCCAGCAATAGTGAAGCATTGACGGGTCAGCTAGTATTACCTAAAAATAACAATATATGACCAAATATTTAAATTTACTACACATCAAAACATGCTCCATTGTACTTCATTTATATGCACAACAAAGAGATTAGGTTTGGTGCTGAGCACCCTCTGCCACTCACAGTTTTGTGATTTGCAGAGTATATATGTAGATGTAGATTTATTTTATCTAGTAATGTCGCGTTCATGCGGACAGCATAATTTGTTTCCATACACTAACTGCATGATTGGGAAATTAAATTTTAAATCACTTTGATGATTTCGCTTTAATATCAGACAACTTTAAAAAAATGAGCTCTTTCCTCTGTACTAAAATAATCCTCTCCAAATTCCTTTACGTAACTCCGTAACTTTGCACTTTCAGAAAATTTTGTTTTCATCATGGCTACTAATCCACTGCAGATCTAAGACTGACTGAGGATTATTTTCACTAGTGTTGGCGACAATGGGACATTGATTGTCGCGTGTTGACAGAGGCATGCTGCTGCTGCATTGTCGAGGTGGATGGAACCAGGGGGGGGGGGGGTAGCTACTATGGGGCTAGGCGGTGCAGTGCACCGGGGCCCCTACGCTCAGGGGGCCCCCAAGCGCAGTTCAGAGGCAAATTGGTGACCTTTTTTTTCTTAGCTCTACCGTCGTCTAAGGGGGCCTCTGAGACACAGGGAGCCCCCAACCACTGCTCAGGGGGCCTCTACCATCAATACAAAGCAAACAAAAGGTCGCACATCTGGCCTGAGGGCCCAAAATATTTTTTTTTTGCACTGGGGCCCTTGTTGACTTAGCTACGCCTCCGGATGGAACTTTAAAATTTAGAGAGTGGCTATTAATGTATAACATTTTTTTATCTTTAAATGTTGACTGGTGAATTCTGACAAATTAAGTGACAATTAGTTTTGTTTTTTCCTCCAATGTACAATAGGAATACAGATTTGTGAATTGATTTCTTCTCATTTATAACTTCTAACGAATTCCCCGTGCTATTAAATAATCACCAGATTTTTCCTTAAAATATGATAAGGGGGCATCCACAAATTACGTGAGGTGTTTTTCCGGATTTCTGGACCCCCCCCTCCCCCCTGGTGAGATTTCGTGAGATCTGGCCGGACCCCCCCCCCCCTCTGGTGAGATCTGGTCCGTGAAAACCCCCCCTAGAAATTGCGCTGGAAATAACTTTTTTGACGAAATACCCTCCTAAAATCGACTTTGCCGCAAATTGTAGACCTTTTTTTATTTTATTTTTGCTCTACTGTCCCCAAATTTTTCGCAAAATCTCACGTGAGATTTCCGTAGACCCCCTCCTCCCCCTTGGTGAGATCTGGTGAGATTTCGCCGGACCCCCCTCCCTCCCCTATTTCACCTCACGTAATTTATGGATGCCCCCTAATATGACCATAAATATTATCGTAATATGACTAAAACTAGGAAAATGGCCTGAATATGCATTTATGTGTTATATACGAGAAATACAATCACAAACATTCAATCAGTATTTAGTTTAGCATCGCAACTCGAAAAGAATGCAGGAAAAAAAGTGACTTTGTCGCGTAACCTTTTGAATTTGCGTACGACTTATAACTAATGATTTGTGAACTGATTATAACAACTAAATAATTCAGTCCTTCGTTTCAAACAGCTTTAAATTTATTGTATATTATTGTAATCCTCTAGGAACTACACTGAAATTGGATAATCTCCGAAGATGCAAAGTTCATTTCGGCAATGATAATTCCAAACAGCTGATCTATGCGTCTACGCCGTTAGCCTCAATCTCTTGATATTTTTCAATCTACACTATCATATTCTTTTATTCTAAGAGTAAACACTATTGATTTTTGTCTACGCTCAAGGAGTAAAATATCATGTTCTTTTTTTTTTTTTTATATTTTTGTTATGTCACAACTTATCATAAAGATCCAAACCCTAGTGATCAGATAGTGTGCGCGTGTCGAGAGACAAGCTGACTGCAGGAAGGGAGTGAGGACTGGTTGAGTGTGATACCTGTGATGTACTCTTCAGCGGCTGGGTAGTGAACAGGCAGCTCGACCACTTCAGCAGGTGGCTGATACTGGAGCTCCAACTCTGTCTGGTGCACGGAGGATGCCGGGTGCTCCACCTCCCTATGGACCAGGTACTGCTCCTGGCGGATAGCACCTTCCCCCACTACTCCACCTCTAGCGAAGCCCGTCATTGGCTGGAACCCTGCATCTAGAGCTAGAGCGTTCCCCGATCTCTGTTGACCAGAAGCAGCAGGTGGGACTGTACTTGGCTCTCCTCCAGAACGAGACACCTGTTGAACAAAGCAGCAGCTAAACGACAATCAGGATAGCTCTAGTTATAACGGGTCTGTTCCGTTTTCAACTCTTGCAATCAACATTGCAATGATCGCTTTTGTGTATATTAATTGGCTGATAAAAAAACTGAAGCACCCCTAAGGGAAGGAAGGAACGTAATGAAACTTCACGGGTTGAAAGTGTATGTGATGTTATTTCAGTGATTACAAAAGCGAAAAGATTTGAATGTAGCATAAGTGTACAAAGAGAAAAAAACCAGTTACTTTAAATAGTAGCATTCCTGATAAAGCGAGACAAAAGCGATGAAATGTAGCAGAAATGATCTGGTGAAAATAAATTTAATTATTTAATTTGTTAATTAGATCCCTGAGGGTGATGCTGCGCTACTAAATACTAGATATCTGGCTCAATTTTTGTATGGAAGAAACAAAGGTCTCCTGTTTCGGAAATATTCACGCGGTTTCTTTTTCTTATCAACATCACTAAAGCCTGATTGCACAAGATAGGGGAAGGTATCAGTATACTGAACATCATCTTACACATATTTTGGTATAAGTCACAGTTTTTTGTTGTTGTTATTTTGACATATCCACCACTATCAAATTCAAGTTTATTTTATTCATCGTATTTAATTTCAAACAGTTTTTCGTAAAATGTATTTACTTAATATTTGCAGTAAAAGGATACACCTTGAATTTCAAAATATCTTCACATCGTTTTTCCCTGTCCAATTTAAATTTGTTGAGATGACTACTGAATCTGCCAATGTCCTTTGCAGTTATATTGCCTTTTATAGATGATAATTCAGGAAAAATTCTCTTTTCAATAGATAACAACGAAGTAGTTCAATTTTGTCAGTAAATAATGACACAGTACTTAAACAGCCTATAAGAGTTTCATTAGCTCTTTGAAGCTTCAAATTCTCATCATTAAATCTCTAGAAATTTTTAAAAAAGTCAGTTAAAATAAGAATAAATTACAGTTGGCAGCGATTGTGGACTTCCGATAGAAGTGAAAACTTAAAACTATTACTATCATACACGCAACACATCATAATTGTAGCTGCAGATATACTAAACAATAATAATTCCATGTGGTAATAATTAACTGGTGACAGGGTTTCTAGTGGCTGCGCATTCTGCCCAGTTCTAACCGCCTTAACTTAACCCGGTAGTTCGAAAAGGTAACGGGACCTACAGTATAACGCGGAGTTCCAAACCACGGAAGCGGTCTGGCGTACTTCATATTACACAGCAAGCTGTGCCAGAGGTGAAAGACGGGTTAAGGGACTACAAAAATCTCCGCGGAGACAGGGATTCGAACCGGGGACTTTTCGTTCGCCAGTCAGACACCTTAACTACTGGGCACATTAGCATGTTGGTGACGCAAACTCATAAGATTTTACTAATCCAAAAATCGCCCAACGCACCTAAAATACTTTTCATTTCAAAAACTAAAAATCTAACTTAGTCCACAACCCGAAGGTTGGTCGAATCTTCACGAAGGAGATGTACGAAGCTATTGTGTCAGAGGCAGGAAGGCCAATTCCTTTCCTCAGTGGCCTACAGTTTAAAGTGGAATCACAACACGGAACTTCCGTCATAGCTCACATAAGCAAATAGTACTCCTAAATATTCCTGCTCACCGCGGGATTCGAATCCGCGACCTGTGGGGATAACAATCGGAAGTAAGCGCCTTAACCGTTGAGCTGCCAGAGCACCTTGTTTCTTGATGTATACGTTTGCTAAGTATTATTAAAATCGGATTAAAAACTGTGCGGTTGTATGAACAACTTTAACAGAAATTAAGGTGAGGAGAGAAAGGAGGAGAGAGTTTAGGGTTGTGTAAACCAGACGCAAACAGTATTTTTCTATTTATTTTAAAGTATATGTATGCAAAGTTCCATCAAAATCATAAAAAACTATGTGTTCAAAAAACGCTCCAACATGCATTTCATACGTGTAACACGTCATAGCATGTCGGTGACGCTATATTTACCCCCAGCGTACAGCCCGCCTATAGAAGTTTTCACTTCAAAAAACCAAATTGCTTCAGTATCGTACAAAACTCCTACCATGCACCGTGAAAGTTTGAACGCCCACAAGCGGGCGGGTAGGAACCAGGTTGACTGCTACTGTATTAGATAAATATATTTTGCTTAAGTAAATATTTATTTCGCGTTTCTACGTTTGGTAAGCGCAACCAAAAGACGTTTTGCGAGCGAAAAGGCTACGGTATTATCTTTAATACTACCAACCAAGATTTCTTTTTTTTAAATCGCCAAGTAGCGATATTTAGAATGTAGTGTTATAGTCCGTTCAGTTAACAGAGGCGACTCCAGGTCAGTCTGCGCTATCCCCACTCCGCTGCCGTTACGCCTGCTTGGGAAGGGGAAATCTGCAGCTAGCCCACTCTGATACAGCGGTTAGCTCAGGACATAGGAACGGGAGGGGTGGTGCGGTGAAGAACAGGGCCGGGGTAACATTACCTTGAGCCGCCAGTTCAGAGTGAACAAGGTATAGCTGTCTTTCACCTACCTGCTGTGTCTGCTGTTGTGGCTGTAGATGTTGTGGCTGCAGCCGTTGCGGCTGGAGCTGTTGTGGCTGGTGCTGTTGCGGATGGAGATGTTGCGTCTGGAGTTGTTGTGGCTGATGCTGTTGCGGTTGGAGATGTTGCGTCTGGAGTTGTTGTGGCTGATGCTGTTGCGGCTGGTGCTGTTGTGTCTGGTGCTGTTGCGGCTGAAGCTGTTGTGGCTGATGCTGTTGTGGCTGGTGCTGTTGTGGCTGGTGCTGTTGTGGCTGATGCTGTTGTGGCTGGTGCTGTTGCGGATGGAGATGTTGCGCTTGGAGCTGTTGCGGATGAAGATGTTGCGGCTGGGGCTGTTGTGCCTGGTGCTGTTGCGACTGGAGCTGTTGCGTCTGGAGTTGTTGCGGGGCATGATAGACTGGACTCCAGCCACCCTCCAGCTGCCCTCGGGGAGGGGCTGTGGTGGCGTTGGGGGTAGAATCAGCAGACGAATGGCCGATCAGAATCGCCGCTAGGAGCAGCACCTGTAACGAACGGTATCCCCACGCTTAGCTCGACGCCACTCGTGTAGAAGGAAGTTGTACCTTGTTCACTTTGAACTGGCGACTCAAGGTCATGTTCCCCTGGCCCCACCCCTCGCCTCACTACCTCTGCCTACATACCTCTCATGGCTGACCGCTGTGTCCATGTAGGCAGGCACCAAATTTCCCTTTCGCATATATGGATTAGGGCAGCGAAGTGGGGAAGAACAGACTGACCTTAAGCCGCCCATGTCAAACGAACAGGTTATATGAAATCATATTTAATCAATCATGTTTCAAAGGAATCCAGTACAAGTGTCCAGTTATTGTATAATTTCGGTTCAAAGTTATTCCACATCTACCACCCATCTTTTGATGTTTTACGCTCTTAACAGTCTTTGAAGAAATTCCGCCTCTGACAAAATAGTTTGTTAGGGGGGGCGTCAATTAATTACATGTGATGTTTTTCCGGAATTCCGGACACCCTCCCCCCCCCCTCTGGTGAGACTTCGTGAGATCTGGTCCGACCCCCCCCCCCTTCTAAAATGACGTGAGATTTTGACGGATCCCCCTCCCCCTACTAATCGATCTCGTAATTTTTTGAGATCTTTTTTTAGGTCTCATGTTTTCAAGGGCGGTTATACCCCCACTTTTCGACGAAATACCCCCTAAAGTCGTTTTTTTTAGCTCCCCTTGGTGAGATTCCACCGGACCCCCTCCCCTATTTCACCTCACGTAATTAATGGTCGCCCCCTTAGACTTAATTTCAGTTCTTTTTACTAATCCACATTGTGAGGTAGTAAGGTTGCCTTCTAAATTTGCTATAGATAAAAGTTTGTGTTAGTTTTGTTTTGTCCACTTCGATGATAATGTTCGTATTAACACCGCTCGGAAGTGTTATAGTGCGTTTAGTTAACGTAGGTGGGAACCAGTGGTGCGGGGGAAGGCGTGATGGCGATGAAACTGCCTCCAGTGGACGTGGTCTGCCCAGAGGAACACACTCATACTGTAGTCGGTCAGCATGGGCTTTTTTTGTACATTTGTAAATCTCCTTTATAACACATGTGGTTGCAGTTGTTCATCTAGCAGTAGCCTCTAAATAAAATGTCAAGTTGTAAACAATATTTGTTGTTTCACAGGGTACTTGACCAATCGGCAGCCGTTGGGGACTGCTGACAGAAGTGAAAATTAAAACTAAGAATATCATACGTGCAACATGTCATACTAATAGCTACAGATATATTAAATAATAATAATGCCGTGTGGTTGTAATGACCTGGTAACAGTTTTTCAGTCGGCTGCGGTTTCCGTCCCTGTATTAGTCGCCTTAGCCTAAGGCCGGCTTTACACTGTAAAAGATCTTTGACAAAGATCTTTTATAAAAGATTTTATCATATTTATTTGATAAAAGATATTTTATATTATCTTATCAGGCCCATTGCACTAGATAAAATTTTCCATCATAATTCTCTGAAATGAATGATATAAACTTGTATGCTTCTGCAGCCGCAGAAAGTGCAGCTGTCACAAAATGCTTTTTATTGAAGAAAAAGAAGAGAATTAAACCTGTTTTAGTTAGATCGTGGATTGAAAGACTTGATATGAAAGGAATTACTACTATGACTCCGCGATTCACTAAAAGTGTTTGGCGGAGGGTGCATTGCACCTATCCGGAAAGGTAATGGTTTGGAAGGGATATACGGGATATGGCAGGAGGCACCCATCGATTATTGTGAGGAACCATCCCAGCATTCGCCTGGAGCGATCTAGGGAAACTATGGAAAACCCAGATCAGGATGGCCGGAGTGTTTTATCGAAAGCTACTCCTGTCAGTTTTTATGTTTACTCGCCCGGTAAATCCTTTCTATTCCACTCCCTAATCGCTCGTGGAAAAAATGAGTACAGAAATGAATCGATTCTGGCCCTGATTTCTCTTATCTTATTCTCGCGGTCATTCCGAGATATGAATGTTGCTGGTAGCAATATTTGTTTGCTGTCATTCCGAAATACGTCAGTCGAGAATTTTTCAATTAGCTTCTGTAGAGTGCTCCAGGTCTTCCCAACCTAACTCCTTCAACATCGCACTTACGCTTTCCCTCCAACTATATATACCTGTCACGAATCGGGCGACTCTTCTTTGGACCATCTCTAATGCCTCCATTAATCCCTTTTGATGGGGACCCCATACAGGGCAACAATATTCTAAGTGAGGCCGCACTAGTGACTTGTATGCAATCGATTTAACTTCCGGAGTGCATTGTTTTAAATTATGACCTAGAAATCGAAGCATACGATTTGCTTTCCCAATTAAATTCTCGATATGTTCATTCCACGACAAATTATTACGAATTGTTACCCCTAGGTATTTAGCGGAATCTACCGTTCTAAGGACAGTGCCATTTATTGTATATTCATAGCTAAATGGTGTCACCTTTTTACTTTCACGCATAACTTGGCACTTTTTAGCGTTTAACTCCAACTGCCAATCTTTACACCACGCAATTATTTTCATCAAAGTTTAGTATAAGAGCTGCAATGTGAGGAAGTGATATATTATAAAAATTATGGTCGAAGCTGCAGCTTAAGTCCAATAAATTCTTACTACAATATCTTAAAAAATTTCTATATCAGAACTATTACCGCCGAACTAAACGATATATACCATTGGGTGTATATTTTATGTGCAAATGGTTGTACTCAAATGCTGGTGGCGGATCTACACCATTCTGCAGTATGCCACTCGTATTGCACAGCTATTATTCCAGAAACCTGGTAAGTAGGCCTATTAGCTTCTTAATCCATTAATTTTCTTTTTCACGTCATTAACAGCACAGAAATCTTTCATAGAACTAATTAACTTCGCAATATAAAAGTGTACGCCTTTTATTCTATTATTATAGTCTATATATTTCTGATTGTACAACATTTTCTTCTGTTTATACTCAGAAATCAAGATTTCCATGGATTCGGCAGTCCTAACAAAATTCGGTAACTTTGTTTGCGCTTTTTTACTTTCAAATCTTTTATAAAATTAAATGGCAACGTATTAAATTTTATGAAAGAAATCTTTTATAAAATATGTCCAATTGCACTGTAAAATATTTTATAAAATATCTTTTATTAGAGATCTTTGACAAATAACTTTTACAGTGTAATGTTGGACTAACCCGGAAGTGCTACCAGGTACAGGGGACATAACGAGGATCACGGAAGTGTTCTGTCGTACTTCACATTACACAGCAAGCTGTGCCAGAGGTGGAGGTCTGGTTTAGGGTCTAAAAACATCCACGCCGCGACAGAGATTCGAACCGAGCACCTCTCGTTACTCAATTAGACACCTCAACCACTGAGCCACCAGACATCTACAGCTACGCTCTTAATATTGGAATGTCGGTGAAGCGAACTCATAAAATTTAACCCATCCAAAAATATCCCAACGCGCCTAAAGAAGATTCAAAACTAAAAATATAATCGAAGATTGGTCGAATTTTCCCGAAGGAGATATGCCAAGCAACTGCGTCAGAGGTAGGAAGGCCAATTCCTTTCCTCAGGGGCCTACAGTTTAATGTGGACTCAGTATCACGGAACGACCCGGAATAGCTCACATACTCAAATACAACTCCAAAAAATTCATGCTCACCACGGCATTTGACACCGCGACCGGAGAGAGAAACTTTCGGAAATAAGAGCCTTAACCGATGAGCTTCCATAGCGCATTGTTTTGAAGTGTACGCCTAGTAAGTAATATCAAAATCGGATTGAAACTGTGGGATTGTGTGAACAACATTTACAGAAATTAAGGTGAGGGGGGAAAGGAGGAGAGGGTTTATGTTTTTCTAAATCAAACGTACACAGAGTTTTTCGATTTGTTTTAAAGTATACGTATGCAAAGTTCCATCAAAATCGGATAAAAACTGTGGGTTTGTATAAAGAACATTAGCAAAAAACAAACATTCATTTCTATATATTAGATAGGAGTATAGTCTATAGCTACTTTCACTGATGTCCAAGCGCAAAACGTCTTACTTATAGCTACAGATATACTGTTAACATTAGCATGTTGGTGACGTGAAATCATTAAATTTTATACATCCAAAAGGCGTCCAACGAGAATAATATACGCGCAACATGTCAGTGATGGGTTAGTCGCGAACTCATAGATTTACCTGCGTCCACCAGACATCACCTAACGTGCCTATAGAAGTTTTCAGTAAAAAAAAAAAAAAAAAAAAATCTGTGTAGCAAGTTTAATATGTGAGATTGTTACCTGGACCAGCTGCATGGCGCGGACTGAAGCGCGGTCCAAGGCGGAAGGCAGTTTTATACGACTGTCACACAATGCGGCGTCTTCACGCTTTCTTCGGCGACACTTTCTCCGCAACGCTCCGGAACATATTCACGCACTGAGCGAGTTAGACCGCAAGGAGATTCGAGTGCTCACCATCACATCCCGCTCAGCGGGGTAAGAGGCAGACACCTGCAGGGCGAAAGTGCGAACACAATGCATTGCAGGACCTCTCTTGAAACACAATAAAATTATATACATTTTTTTTGTAATTGCTTTACGTCTCTCAACAGCGAGGTCTTTAGAGACGGGAAATGATGGGGGCAAGGAATGGGAAGGAATTCGGCCATGGCCTTTTGAAGGAAGCATCCCGGCAGTTGCCTGGAATGATTTGGGAAACCATGGGAAACCCAAATCTGGATGCCCGGACGGGGATTCGAACCGCCGTCCTCCCGAGTGCGAGGGTAGAACGCTATCCGTTACACCACAAAATTATAATTAAAACACTCTTTCGTATTCATGTGAATCTTTAGATATAAATTTCTTGTTCAACAGCGATAGGATGCCCCACAATTCAGTGTAACTTAATTTTTGATCCATACCGTTAAGCTCAAAATAAGACAGTCATTAACAAAAACTTAAGTGTAAAAAAAAAAAAAAAAAAAAAAAGGATATTAAAAAATAATGCTAGATATCAGTTGTCCTACTTTTTTTTATCGCTAGCTATTCGTAGAGTCATTATTAACAGTAAGTAGAGAGGACACCACTTTTTTACATTAAAGTAAATTTTTTGGTGACTATTCTTTTTTGAAGTATACTCAAAAAATTAAGCTGTATTCAATTGTGGGACATCCTATTACCGTTGAAAAAAAATCTTTATATTTAACGATTGTTTTCAACTTCTTAGTTCACATGGCTAAAAAAACTTGTTTTTACGTTTTTTAAGCTATAATTTGATTTTTAACATTTTAGTTCACATTGCTACAATAGCATTTTTTAGTTTATTTAACCTATAGTTTTATTTTTAAATTTTAATTCACATGTTTACAAAAGCATGTTTGTTTTTAAACTACGAATTTTTTGTTAGTATAAGTTAGTAACCTGGACAATCGAGTCTTAGCATTTCATGTATGACAATGAACTTTAAAAGTATTTAATTCTTGTCCGCGTAACCCAGCCATTTCATCTAGCGCGTCAACGTTACACGGGTGTTAGCTTGGGGCAATCAAGTTCTTCTATTTGGAGACCAACTAGTGACTTTAAGCGACTGATAACTACATAAGCCTGTCCAGAAGCAGAGAGACTAATTGATCGAAATCTTAGCACATTTTTATTAACATTTTGAATTTCATTTTTCCACTCTGTGCGGAGTTGAACGTGCTGAGGCGAGTGCCTGTGTGTTTGCAACCAGCTCAACACTAGTGTCCGCATGATTGCGTAGTACACAAGCGACTACTTGCTATGTTGAGGTTTCTTTCTTTTTTACTGTCAAAATAATTGGAATACGAGGACATAACTATGAAACTATTGCATTGTATTTTATTGTATTGTTACAAAATTTCAAATAATTCTAAAGTCTGGAAGTGGGCGAAAATTCAATTGAAAGATTCCATTACATACATACATACATGGCAAGTTAATAAAAGTGTGTAAAAAAATGAAAATGGGAGGGCATGAAGGTCAGCTGGATGATTTAAGTTCGATTCCCGGTTAAGACAAGGATTTTTCTTCGGAACTGAACGTTCAGAACGGCTCGCCAGGTACACTCAGCCTGCTGTCCAAAGGGTACCGCGGAAGAGGTTTCAAAATCCTTCACTTACTGGAGGCATGATTGGAGGGGGAGAATGGAACAGGAAGTTAGGCAATAGGGTTATAAAACATGAGCCATACCACCACTTGAATATAGTGGACTGATGTGATGCCATCATTCTGTGAATCAAATCCAGGAGTTGGAGTGGGTACAAACAAGAACAGTTAAAATTTTTACTGGAATTACCACAGAACTCAATCAGTAACTGATATGATAAAAGAGCTGAGTTGGGAGTCATTGGAAGTCAGGCGAAGAGAGAGTTCGGATTGTACAAAAGCTATAATCGCGATGACGCATGGATAGATATTGTTAGAAGGATTAGAGTTGTACATTAAATGTGAGAGATGAACATGACCATAAGTTTGCCTTTGATATCAGGCTACCGAGGGTGGTGGTGTAACGGTTAGCCTCACATTCGGGAGGACGCAGATTCGAATCCCCGTCCGGGCAACCAGATTTGGGTTTTCCATGGTTTCCAAAATCACTCCACGCAATTTTTTTTTACGGCTATACATCTCGTCGACGTCGATGTCATTAGAGGCGAGAAAGGACTCGGGACAAGGAACGGGAAGGAGTTCGGCCATGGTCTTTTTCAAGGAAGCATCTCGGCATTCGCCTTGAGTGATTTGGGGAAGCCATGTAAAATCCAAATCTGGATACCCGGATGGGGATTCGAACCCGCGCACTCCCGAATGCAAGGCAGAGCGTTGCCGCTCACCCACCACGCTCGGTGTTCATAACTTTAAATTTTATGTAGCTACACAAGAGAAACTAATGCTCAGTACTTCACTGCTGAAAAACGTGTTTCAGGATAGGCTCTTAGAAGTAAACAAGCCCACGCAGATAGACTGTGTTGTCATTGTATTGCTCTATGCAGTCCACATCCACAGGAGAATTTCCTCCCTCCCCTCCCTCTTGACCACGCCACTTTCTTTCTCTCCACATTCTTCCGCAATCGGTACAGCCGAAAACTCTCCGTATTTCAAAGTGAGTTTCTCCAAATTCTGCCTTCTGCTAGTTCTGAACAAAGTATTTTGACATTTTCACTTTCAAAGTTCCACTTTTATCGATCTTGAAATGGGTTTATATTGACCACCGTAGTGTATTTCACACGAAATATACCGAGCGTGGTGGGTGAACGGTTAACGTTCTTGCCTCGCATTCGGGAGTACGTGGGTTCGAATCCCCGTCCGGGCATCCAGATTTGGTTTTCCATGATTTCCCCTAATCACTCCAGGCAAATGCCGGGATGCTTCCTCCAAAAAGTCAATGGCCGAATTCCTTCCCGTTCCTTGTCAACAGTCCCATCTCGCCTCTAATGACCTTAGCCGTCGACGAGACGTAAAGCCATAAAAAAATAAAAAAATAAAAATAAACACGAAATAATATTATTTTGTTTCAGTTTATGCGACAATCGAGCGGGTTATGGTCTCAAAGGACACTCGGTGTGTACTGATCCTCGTTTCTTTAGCCGACCAATCGCATCTACTCCCAACGTCGTGCGGGGAGCTGGAAAGATGGCGGATAATATACTTGGCCTTTTTACTCATTAGTCTGTGCTACTCTATTAAATTGTCTTCCCGCTTATCGACACTATAATTACGTAGGGTTACTCCGCACTCATCTATATAGCTATTTAGTGGACTGACGCTGACATCACCTAACGCAAAAATCACTCACCCGGCCTTGTTTTGCAGATTAACAGCGGCCAAAGAAATTACTAAATTCAAGGTCATGGTCACAATTTAATAGCTAAGCAACCTCGGAGAAATGTATTGCCTGAATATTTTCATTAAATTAGAATTAATTTATAATTCTATTCTAAATTAAATATGTCAATTTAGTTAAAAACACGTGGTTCAACATTACTGCTTAAAAAAAAAAACATTGAATATAATTGTAGTTTATGATTCAATAAAATACCTCTCGTTGTTGTCATTTTTCAGTCACTACTGTCATTTGGCTATCTTTAGATATATAGGTATTTATATTGGAGATGTTAAGTCTATTAAAAGTAAAAACACAGGTGATTTTATTGATAGTGTTTTCTTTTCTTTTAACGTTGGGTGTATGTTCACTGTTACTGGGTAACTTACGTTATTTACTCTGCTATATTTAGGTATTTAGCAACATCATTTCTGTCCGCGATTAATGCTTCTGTTATTATTTCTAAGTCCCTTCAAACTCAAGAGATTTTATTCAAATTTCGCAGGGGATACCCCTAGGGTAGAAAACAGGTAATCTCAGCCAGATCAGGTCAATCTGTTACGTACTCTGATTCTTAAAAACTGAACTATTGTAGACCCGTGAACAACCCTAACTGCGTCACGGGCTTACACTGGTAAATAAATATATCCAGTGTAGTATCTTAAAATGTGTACTTAATGCAGCTCTTCCCAAGTCAGCTAACAACGGTCTTGTGGCTCAGTGGTTAAGGTTTCTGAAAGGGCCCCTGTCCGAATACCTATCTTGGCGGAGATTTTAATAGACCCTTAACCCGACTTTCACCTCTGGCACAGCTTGCTGTGTAAAGTGAAGTACGCCAGAATACTTACGTGGTTCGGCTTCCACGTTAAACTGTAGGTTCCCTGTACCTGGTAGCACTACCGGGTTAGGTTAAGGCGGCTACGACAGGGACGGAATACGCAGCCAATAGAAACAGTGTCATGAAGTCGTTACGTTCACACGGAATTATTATTATAGCGAGCTAATTATGTAGTGATCCACCGATATTAATCACTCTTTATTATCGGATCCAATTTTGGTGTTCCGCCTCACAGACTGGTATTTTTCAGGTGAATGCTGAGTCGTTTGCATAAAATAAGCTTTGAACAACTTTCTTGTCAGCACTGTCTGACAATGACAGACACACCTTCGTGGATGTGGGAACAGTATTTCTAATTCCGTCACCTTCCTCCCATTTTAAGGGTTCATTCAACCTGTTCGCGCCTTTCGCAGCGACTGACGTAAGACTTAAGTCCTCGTGAAAGCTGAGAGGAGAGGCAAACAAGTCTTTGTGCGACTGTCACCTCTGATTCGGGAGTCAGATAACACTGCACTATCAACCCGTAATATACACAGCCGCGAGCAGAGTGCGTGTGTCTCGGAGACACCAACTGTACGCGTTAAACACTGCTGCAATGAATCCAGGGTGGTGCGACGGGGCTGGGTTCAAACCTCGGATCTGACGCACTGTTTCTGCTTTTTTTAGGACATTTTTTTCAATTTATTGAAACATTACGTTATCAAAAGTTTCATAACATAGTATAGATTACAGAAACATATAAGTACTCTGGTAAAATAAATCAGCTGACGATTGGCGTTATCAAAATTTGTCACGGAGGACTCCATCTAGATATGCTCCGAAGTGGTGTTTTTTACCTCGTTGTTTTTTCTTAAATTCCATAGTGTTATTTTAAGTGTGGATAAATAATCTTCTAGGTCCTTAGGTTGTTTTTGCTTTTGCATTTCAGCCATCTATGGACTACGACTACGCAACTTAATTTCCTCTTCTGAGTTTCCTTCCTCTGTTGCCAGTACTCTTTCATTCTCTGGCTCACTCTTGCTCTTTCTTCCTCTGAAAATGCCCTCTTTTTCCTAATTGGTTTTTCTTCAGTCAGATCCCTTACCTCCGCAATTTTTTTTCTGAATAATTCCCTGTCTTGTATGTCTTCCCTGCTGATCCCACATCTTTTCAGATCCTGATGGACCTCCTTCACCCATGGAACTTGAGTCTTCCTGTTCTCTTGAAAGTTGAGTATTTTCTTTGCCATTCTTTCTGGTTCCATTCTCTTGATGTGTCCATAGGAATCTAATCTCCTTTTCTTAATTATGTTTGAAACCTTTTCCAACTTGTCGTATAATTCTTGGACCGATTTCAAACGGAAATTAAATGCGTTTCCTGTCACTTTTTTTGGTCCCAAGATTTTTCTTAGAAATTTTCTTTCTTTCTTTTCTATTTCCATCAATCCCTTTCTGGTTAGAGTTTCTGCTAAGTATAAACATTCTGGCTTCACTACCGTACTATAGTGCTTATATTTCGGCTGATGTGAGAGCAATTTTGATTTGTATGTCTTTTGACAAATCCTGAAAGCTGTTTCCGTCTTTCTCGCCTTATCTTCAACTGCAGCCTTTTCATTAACATTGGGCGTCAGAATTTCACCAAGGTATTTGAACTTCTGTGTTCTTTTAATATCACCACATTTTAGTTTTCATTGCCCATGTCTGGTCTTTTGCGTCTATGTTCAGGTATTCCGTTTCTCAAACGATATTAGTAGTCCTGCTTTCTCAGCTGTTTCCTTCAAGAGTTCTATCTGTTGATTGCAGTCTCCAGATCTCTTGCAAAGAACACAATGTCATCCGCAAAAGCGAGACATTCAAATGTCAAACCATTCTTCTGGTGTCCTCGTCTAATTCCATTTAGGATGTTTGACTGACACATCACTTTTCACCATTCCCTGATGAACTTTTCCAAGACGCGGTTGTTCAATAGCGGGGATAGCCCGTCACGTTGCTTTACTCCAGTTTTTATCTCAAAGGGATCTGACAGTTCTCCTAAAAATTTAACTTGGGACCGGGTGTTCTTTATAGTTTGCTGTATTAGTGATGTTGTCTTATTGTCTATTCCTAATTCTTTCAAAACCCTTATTAGTACATCCCGGTCTACAGAATCATATGCTTGCTTGAAGTCCACAGAAGCCATAATCACGTTTTTATCCCCTGCTAATGCCTTCGTTTTCATCAAGGTCTTGACAGTCCTTAGGTTTATTGATTAAAATGTTGTACACAGCATGTCTTAATACCCAAACCAGTGGGTTACATTTTTCTGGTGGTGTTGTCTTTGTTGTCTGGTCGTATTAGAATCTTGCATTTAACCTCAAATGGAGAAATCTGTAAGAGAGTTGCCGTTGCATGCTTCGTCCAGTTCCAGATATGTGCAGCTTTTCCGCTAGAAAAACGAAGCATTAATGTGTCAGCATTCCTACATGTATCACATCTATGTGTTGATTTTAAATGAATACGAAATAATCCCACATTTATAGGTATAGTCTCATTAACAATTTTGTACCCTGGGACTTGAATTTCGGATGATAGCACTTTAAGTAGCACGTTTCCCCATTTTTTTATTCCTCACAACGACCAATGATAGCACTGCTTGAACTCTGCGCTTCAGCAACATCGATTTTATACAGGGCCAGTCAAAATGATTGCAGCGATTTCACGATTTTATTTTGGCTATCCTATTACAGATACGATGATGGGGTTAGCACTTATAAGACAAGTGGCTCTCCAAGTTTCGGTTACGCTAAATGCATTTTTCTCTAATTGTCCGTAATTTCCTAAACACCAGGATTCCAAACAGATGGATTGGTCGTGCTGGGGATGCTGATCGTCAGCTGATATCATGACCTCCTCGTTCCCCTGACCTAACCCCCTGCGACTTCTTTGTTCGGGGCTTCGTAAAAGACACAGTGTTCGTGCCACCAGTACCAGTTGATCTGCTAGACCTGCGGGTTCGCATCACCAATGCATTTGCTCTCATTGACAGAGACATGCTGCATCGGGTATGGGAAGAACTCGATTATAGACTTGATGTGTGCAGAGTCACTAAAGATGCACATATTCAACATCTGTAAATACTAAAAAAACTTTCACAGTTTCTTTATATATCTGTGTAATCTTGTAAGTATATGTCAAATAATAAATCTGTAGTAATTTTCTGAAATCACTGCAATCATTTTGACTAGCCCTGTATATGCAGGTAGCTGCTACCCGCGACTTCTTACTCGAGGACTTAGAATTTTGTTTCTAGAATTGGATTTAGAAAACTGTAAGCAACGTAAAAGGTGCAAAAGCGCAAGTCGGGATTATGTGGCGGGGAATCCATCACCACATAATTCTACCACCGAACCTATCTCATGAATAAAAACAACTTGTGACATGTTTAGAAATAACAACAAACTAACGGGAGAGAGAGTTAACTGTGTGAGATTACCTAACGAAGTTCCTCCGCCATATTTCTGTTTATGATTTGAAGTTATGTCACTTTCTAGGGACATCTTATGTCAATACCATTTTGTACACAATGTTTTTGGTTTTGTTGACTTTTGCTAAGGTAAGAAGCCTTAAGGGGTTGGAAACCGGTTAGCTAGCTACATATAAACACAAGACGATAGTCTGGTGCAACGCAAATCCACATATATACTACATAATAAGAAGGCGTCCATTAATTACGTGAGCACAAATGGGGGGGGGGGGGGGAGGGGGTCCGTCGAAATCACACAAAACTCTCATCAAGGGGTGGGGGGTCTAGATTTCCGAAAAAAACTGCTTACGTAATAAGCCCCCTAAGTTGTTTCTGCTTGGTTTTGCCGACGATCTGGTATTACTGGCAGAAAATAGAGGAGAAGCTCAAAAAATAGTCGAAAATTTGGATGAGATTGTAGAAAAAAACAGGAATTTCGACTCATATGAAAAAAATAAAAAAAAACAGAGTGTATAGAATACATACACAAGAACGAGAAACATCTGAAAGCTAAATCTGTAAAAATTAGGAGTCGACAAGTTAAAATATCTGAGTAAATGAATCCAACCCAGTGGGTTAGATAAGGAAGCGAATAAAGCAAGAACTAGAAAGATGGGACTAGTATATAGACAGATACAACAAAAAAACTGTCTGCTACAAAGCAAAGATTAGTCGTTATACGACAGTTGTCAACACAGAGGCAATGTTTAGCTCAGAATGCCTGTTATTAAATAAGAAAATGGAAAAGGAGTTAGAGAAAAAAGAGAAGAAAATATTAGGATCAATAAAGGGAAAAGATGGTACTTGGTGGAAGAGGAAAAAAAGAAAATCTATATTGGTATGCAGAGAAAATTACAGACACAATGCACAAGGTAAGGCTTAAGCTTTATGGACAAAAACGTTACCCACCATACTGTCTCTTCTTTCTCTTAGTCACTTCCACAAACTTCTTTCTTCGCTCATCAGTTGGTCTCGTACTTTATCTGTCTACTTAATTTTAACATCCTTCTACAGCATCAAATTTCGAAAAAAATTTAATTTCCTTTCGCCTGGTCTTCCAAATCTTAAGCATCTCTTCCACGAAGCGTTGTAGTTTATACTTCCAATAACGGTCAGTCTTTGCTAGAAGTCTTCTTACCTTGCCCATTTACTTACTTGGTACATTAAACGTAAAAAAACCGTCTCTCGTTACGAATAAAATAATTTTTTACCTCTTAACGGTTTCACTATATACTCCTAGCAAAGAGAGTACATTTTTCATTCAATGAGGACTAATGTGGGCTCTACTGTCGAAATTTATATCAGTAATGCTTCCTTTTACCTGAAAGAGAAAATTAAACTTCACCTCTCTTTCTATCGTTTACGTAAAGCGATTGTTCAACTTTTTGATCAATATTAATAACCTTACGTTTCACTTGAATATACATTTGTTCTAATATTTTATCCATGATGGATTGGTGGAACTTCCGCGACTGTGATGTCAAATATGGGTTGTAAAAAATACAGCAACCAGTCACAATATGATGTTGTTGTTTATTAAACCATTACCGGTTTCGAGTTATACCTGCTCATCTTCAGATGGTTTGTAAATGTTTACATCAACAAATGCAATATACAGGAATGTATGGTTGTCATTTTGCATCTGAATATATGCGAAAACAAAACCAAAGTCATCTCCTCTTTGGGAAGACTTTGTATATCCTGTGTATTTGTATATCGTGTGTAAAATAGTAGCAAACACAGTGTGCTCCTATCCATCTCTATCAGTGCTGATACAGCGCGTGTTTGTAAATATGTGCGTTTATAGTGCTTTATCAGGTCTTCCCACCAATGAGATGACTTTGGTTTTGTTTTCGGATATATTCAGATGCAAAATGACAACCATACATTCCTGTATATTGCATTTGTTGATGTAAACATTTACAAACCATCTGAAGATGAGCAGGTATAGTTCGAAACCGGTAATGGTTTAATAAACAACAACATCATATTGTGACTGGTTGCTGTATTTTTTACAACCCATACATTTTTTCTGCTGCCTCGCATACAGTATATTCAACTCAACTTATCTTTTCTCTTTTTGTGCCTTAGCTGTAACAGTGTTCGTCTTTTTGACAACTTTAAGTCTAACTATTCAATATAACATACCCCGCCGTCTCTCTTGTTCATCTCTTCTTTTGCTATGTATCTATCTTCTGCTTATCATTGGGTCTGCTGTGGCCCGCTTTACTCCTTACTGTCAAGGCTGCTCTAAAATAGTACCATTATTATTGGTGTTTATTATATTTAATACCCTCAAAAAATACATTTATATACATACTTGAAAGTTGGCGTGCTGTATTTCATTTGCAATACGTACAATATGCGAACGTTATTTCTAGATTGAATCACGATTTGTGATACTAAATGGGTTCTGTATGTAAAGAAGTCTCTTGTTTCAAGCGCAAAAATGCTTTAAAGCATCGTTGTAGTTACAGAAAAACCGAAATGCAATGCTTATGATCCGAAAATTAACGTTTGTAAAATGCTCTACTAATTGGTGTCAGAAGTACAGGCAGCATTGGAGATAGAACGTGCTGACCGAAGCCCAGGAGAATTGGAGCAACAAGTGACAGGGGCTCTAATAATAAGGTCGACCGGCCACTAATCGATTATCGAATATGCAGTCTGCGTTGTATCATCTCCACTACAGAGGGCACGCCGACAAAGAGTCGAGTTTGCGATGCGATAAATCGCTATGTTACTTTGTCATGTCCATTACACCCAAAATGTCCCTCAGACAACGTTTCGGGGGTGCAAATAGAACGGATGTTAAAATTTAAACCATATAGATGTAAAAGAAATACGCACACAACCAGTCGTGTGGTAGGCATGTGCTTAAACTTCGTTAAAACCAGTAAAGAATGACGGAAATTTTTTATTATTCTATAAGAGTTTCTAAGGAAAAAAATAATGTAAAAAATAATAACGATTTATTATTTCTTAATAACTGGAAATTGTGGGTCATTTCCTCAATTACGAGTTAATCAATTTTTTTATAATGGTTTATAACACGCCAAAACAATTGAATTTTGTTTTATTTTTCTGTCGTACGCGTTTCGCTCTATTTTCAGACTATGCGAGATCTGTTTGGTATTTATACATAATAGTTAGTTAAATTTGGTTTAAAAAAACAATATAAAGTTGAGGTGAAATTAAATTTACTTACATTTTACTTTTTTTCTCATGATCAGGGTTAGCTTCTCTGTGTAAGTTTTGTAGATATAAAGCACTACACTGCACTGCACCGACAAAATTTCATTTTGTCACTATTATTTGCCGTCACTATCGTTTTAAAAAACACGAGGGAGTAAACGCCATGCCATGTTTTTCACAAGTCAAAACTGTGAAGCTCAATACATCGGCCAGACATGCAGACAATTCGAAACCAGGTACAAAGAACACTTAAGAACACTGAAATACACTAACCACTCCACAATTGCAGAACACTTTCTAGAACACAATCACCAACTGACAGATATCCACACAGAAATGCAAATACTTACCATAAACTATAGCAAACCACAGGCATTAAAATTTCAAGAAAATTATTACATCCAAAAAGCACTAGTTGAAGGAAAGCAGATCATCATTAATGATTATACAAACTTGACTAATCAAACACTATATGCCATATTAAAAAAGAAATAAATATTTACAAAAAGACAACCATTTCAAATCCCCGCCTACCATCATAGATAACAAAAGTAGACAGTAAAAATCAACGACCTCTAATCACAATGAAACCTGAAACATAGACAAATACACACTCTATGGACTTGTGAAAAACATGGCGTGGTGTTTACGCTCTCATGTTTTGAAAACGATAGTGACAATAAATAATAGTTATAATATGAAATTTGGTCGGTGCAGTGTAGTGCTTTATACCTTCAGAAGATTCTACGAAACCTACACAGAGAAGCTAACCCTGATCATGAGAAAAAAGTAAAAAAGTAACATGTAAGTAAATTTAATTTCACCTCAACTTTATATTGCTTTTTAAACCAAATGTAACTAACTAAATGTATAAATACCAAACAGATGTCACTGATGATACTCTGAAAATAGAGCGAAACGCGTACGACACACAAGTAAAACAAAATTAAATTGCATTGGCGTGTTATTCACCATTATAAAAAAATTCATATTATTTCTTATTTTACTTTTTTACATACAATTATCATTAACAAAACTAACAATTGTTTCAGATACCTGTTGACTTGTACCTTTATAATCTACGTTTTGTGTTAGCTTTTAATAAACATCACTTTTTGATCGGTTAAAAAATGATATTATTTTGTGATCAGGATATAGTAAGTGTTTAGAGAATAGAGTGTAAAAAATAACTAACAATTATCATGTACATTTAAACGAAGTTCATAAGACAGTTTGATTTTAAGCCGTTGGAATACAGAAGGGCGAAGATCTTGGTGAACGCTCTGACGATCCATTAATTGCACAGCGAACATGCAAAGTAACAAGATATGCAGTGTTACATTAGCCATAGGATACTTTTTTCTAAATAAAAGATATTTGGTCGCGAAATTTTTAAAACTGAACGGTGACAGACGGATAGAGTGTGTAAATCTCTGTAATATTACATCGGTAACTCAGGCTTTGCTTCTCTCGCAGTCAGTAGTTTAGAAGATTATAGTTTCCACTAAAATTAAGTTTTGCGATTACTATCAATATAGCCCAGGGACAGACACTGAAAGTAGCGGGTGTACATTTGGAAAAGACGCGTTTTTCCCAGTGGCAGATATAGCTAGTTCACGTGTTTCCAAATTCCAAAGCCTATACATATTAGCAAAGGGCAGCAAAACCAAAAACGTTGTGTAAAAAACGATATTGACATAAGAGGTTATTAGATTAGTCGTGGTTTAATTAATATGACAAATAACTAGTCCACGATACATTTCAGTTTAAACTTGCTTTTATTTTCATAAACACGACGTCAACGATATTGTTTACAAGCATACAAACAATCCAGTGATTGTATACAACACTTCTTCCACAGACAATATAGTTCTTGGCCGTCTTAAATTGAGTTGGTGACAAACTGTTTCTCTGTCTCCGATGTTAGCTTTATATAAACTCCATCGAAATTTCTAGAACACTTCAAAAGCTTCCGACAGATATTTCTCGAATATTAACAATACTCCAACAATTGAAACATTAAAAACAATCAGAATTAACACATAATCATTTACCATCACTAAAAAAAGGACAGAAATGGAAGTTAAAGATATTTAAACACAAAATTATCAACAGAAATCATTTTAAACTGTAGTAAATTGTCCTTTAGACATCGTAACTTGCATTAATACTTTGAATTACGAACATTTAAGCAATTCTTTTGCACAATTCTGTTCTTAAACATATTAAATGGCCTTTAAATAATTTCTTTGCATAAAACAGAATCAATACACATTGATTTACAGGAAATTGCAAAACAAACATACCAGATCATATTCAACCAAACTCTAGCTTACTAAAAATGCTTCATGAAATATAATTCCATTTAATTTTTGGTTTGAGGGCTGTTACAAGGTCCCCAAAAAGTGGAAAAATTTTAAACCATAAACAAAAATCTGCAGGTGAAACTGCGGTTAGTTGTCTCCCACAGTTCAACGCTCTCTCTCCATTAGTTTGTTGCTATTTATAAATATACTGAAAATTTTTTCTCTTCATGAAACAGGTTCAATTGTAGAACTGAATGGTGATAGTTTCCATTCCATACTATCCCGGTTCCGTGGTTTTTGGAACACATTTTTCGTATCTTACAGCTTTCTATATTCATTTCTATCACTAAAATTCTAACTGAAAGGTTAGGAAGTCGCGGGTAAAGTAAAATTTTCTCATTTCTTTACAACTGAAATCAAATTCCAGCTTGTGGTCGCGGTCTTCCCTTTCATGTACTACTCCTAATTTTTCTACTAACTGGCTTACTACCTCGGTAAGGTAGATGAATAAAAAGGTCTCTACCTTCCGGCCCCGTAAACATGGCACAATTCAGGGGCATTTATGCGGTCCCAGTCTCCGTCGTCATTCTCAAACAACAAAACTCATTTGGCTGAAGATGAGGGCGGAGAATAGATTTCCCGAAACGTGGGAGAACTTTAAAACTTTCATGCGACTTGAAGTTAGAGAAATTTTTATAAATTTAAGTTAGGTTATTTGAAAATGATATCATACTCCATAATGGGTTACTGAAGCAAACTGCACTGGGATATGGACAGGGTACTTAGTATGAGGCGCCAACACTAAGTATACAAATTGACGATTAAACTTTTATATCGATAGACGGTGGACGGAATCATTATTGGTGCAAAGGAAACATTTTAATATTTGGCTATATCACTTGATGATAGACTCAGATGCTCAGGATTCATTGGGCAGGAGACAGAGGTTTCATAGTACGGCACATAATGGAGAGGGTGATGATGGAAAGTCCCGGAGAAATAAGGGAATTCGGATACAGAACCTTGCTCAGAACATTGTCTCAGTATGATGGCATGAAACGAGACGCACGTTACAGGCAACTTGCGCAAAGAAGGGCTTCTTGATTTGTTCCTGAAATTACCCTAGAATCGTAACTTATTTTTGAAAGAAGGATTATTGAGAGATAGGGTACAGTTAAAAAGTGTATATGCTTCAATAAGTTTTTGGTGAAGAACCAGGAGTAGTATATGGAAAGGTAGAATAGACAATGACATTAAATTAGCATTCAGTTTCAGATGTAAAGCAATGTTAGGGAAGGAAAGCGAGTTAGGTAGCAGAATAAGTTTTCTGGGAAGGTGCTTAATAATATCCCTCAAACAGTAAAAAGATTAGTGTAAGGATTGCATAAAGCGCAAATACATGTGTAAGAAGGTTGCTACCATGACATAAGCTACACGCCAGTCCACTTTAATAAAATGCGTGAACTCTATAATTCGGCAAAACTCGGCGAGTTCGATGATGCCCGAAGTGTTAGTAACACTGCCCGCTACAACACTATTTTGAAATAAAAAACTGTATTTGATATTATTTGCACTTATATTATTAAAAGGATGTATAAATTTCAAATAATTAACTACATTTGATTTTATTTGCATTTATTTTGTTAAAATGAAATGTAACTGCGACTCCAGGTAGACGGAAATTGTTTGTTGTATAAGTAACTGCTCAAAAATAGCAAGGCCAGAGATGAACATTATAATGTTAAGCAGAGATTTAAAAAAATTCAATGCGACGTTCGTTTAGATTTAGATATTGCTTTTTGTTTATTCACGACGACTAGATGCAGAAATTCGTGTAAGGAAACGGGCATTCGATGTTTGCTATGTATTTTCTGCAGCAATTATTAGAACTAGGGTCACAACATAACTTAAAAAAAAAAAAAAAAAATACCGGAAGTAGGAATCAAGGAAGTTTATTAAAAACTCAATGAAACTTTACATGTAAAGTAGGTAATCAAAAAATATATCAATCAAATAAAGGACAGTTAATCGTTTTTTAAATTATGCTATACTTAGAAATTTTTTCGGTAAAAATGTCTGTCATTTAAAAACACCCTACCTGTATACTCTGAGAACCTAATCAGAGAAAGTATACTCACATCACGAAAAATATAAATAATTGTTATCGTTAGAAACTTTTTCAGAACAAATTCCTACGACAAACATACCTAGGATACATCCGTCATTTTTTGAAGGACATTTAAACTAGTTGTCAATAATTACCTGTCTGGGCATATAGATTTCGTATGTTTCATGGATTAACGAAATCGGTCTCGGAAAATGGCGGGATGATTCTGCCAAAGACCACAAGTTCAAGAGGTAAGTGTGTTAGTAACCGATTATAAATTACCGATATATGGAGCAAGAAAGAATTTGAAAGACAATTCGTGTAATGCGAAAGTGGGTGAGTAGCATTGCTACCACAGTTTATTAATGATAGGGCATCATATACAGTGTTAATAATATAGCAAAGACTGTATTTGCATAATTATTGTGACGTATGCTAATGTAATCGATGCCTCGTCTCCTGGACGTAGGCAGCCCGCGTCACTCGGTCGGTTGAGCTCGGGGCAGCTCGGCCTGGCGGTCAGTCGGCGCCGCTCGGCTGAGTTCGGGCGAACTCGGGCGGCGTCGCGCTCCGAGCGCGTCAGTCGGTGATGGACCGCTGGCGAGGCAAGGTCGCCCTGGTGACTGGAGCGTCGGCGGGCATAGGCCGGGCGGTCGCCAAGGAGCTGCTACAGCGCGGACTGGTGGTGGTGGGCGCGGCCAGGCGCATCGACAAACTAGAGGTGCGCACCAAAACACGTCACACCACGATCAGGGTTGTTAAATTCACTCCGTAACATTTTTACCGTGAGAGTTGTAATAAAAATCAGTGCTAAAATACATTTCTACGGGGGCTAGAAACATAATGCGAGCTGGCTATGCGGCCTGAGAGTTTGTGTTTTTTATATTTTGTTTTCATGTCTATTTGTTTTGTTTGTTTGTTATTTACGCTTTTTTGATTTTTCGTTTCCTATTCTTCCTGTTCGTTTCAGCCTTTTATGAACTACGATACAGCAACTTCATATCCTCTTCTGAGTTTCCTTCCACCGTCGGCAGTACTTCTTCATTCTCTGGCGTACTCTTGCTTTTTCTTCTTCTAAGAATACCCTCCTTTTCCTAATTGATTTTTCCTCCGCAGTTTTTCTTCTTAACACTTCCCTGTCTTCCGCCTTGATTCCACAACTTTTCAGATACTGATCATTTTTTTTTCATGTGTCTTTACGCCTCGTCGACGTCAAGGTCATTAGAGGTGGGAATGACCTGGGGACAAAGAATGGAAGGGAATTCGGTCATAGCCTTTTTGAAGTAAATATCCCGTCGTTCACCTGTAGTGATTTGGGGAAAGCATGAAAAATCCACTAACATTCCCACCTTGGTATGAACTTCTTTCACCCATAGAACTCGAGTCTTCCTGTTCTCTTGAAAGTTGAGGAATTTATTTGCCATTCTTTCTGGTCCCAATCTCTTCATACGGTCGTAGAAAGCTAATCTCCTTTTCTTAATTGCGTTTGATACCTTTTCAAACTTATCACATAATTCTCGGTTCGATCTCAAACGGAGATTAAATTCGCTTCCTTCCACTTTTTTTGGTCCCAATATGTTCCTTAAAATCTTCCTTTCTTTCTTTTCTATCTATGTCAGTCCCTTCTTGGTTAATGTTTCTGCTTTCTTTTTTATGTTTGTTATTTTATTTTTTTCAAATGTTTTCCTCATGAAGAAAGGGAATTAAAGGTCATCAGATAACAGAATCCATCTGTCAATTAATAACCACTCAAATGTTCAATCGTTGAAAATTAAGTTGATTTTAGTTCCGTTTTGTATTTACTTCGCAGCGTTTCAGTGTCGGTTCTGAACGAATGTATAATGATATCGATTCTTCATCACCTCATCAATGCGGAACTAATGGTCTGGTTGTTACGAAAATAGCTTGGACAAAAGCAGAGTAGGAATTACGATTCACGATCCAATAACTTAGATTGGGTCGCATTTTGGAGGAGGCGGGTTCGAATTCCCGTCCGGCCTTCCAGACTTGGGTTTTCCATGATTTCCCGCAGTCACTCCAGGCGAATGTATTGGGTTCGAAAGATGGACCAATATGCTAGTAGGTAGGTGGCCGTAATATTTTGGCTGATCAGTGTAAATTGTGTACTACAGGCCTCGGTTGACCCTCAAAATTATTCCGCTATGCAACGAGGGTTCGACACTGTTGATAGTGATTCGTGAGTCGGGCTGGGACATTAAGCATGGCAGACCACTTGTTGGCTTTAGCACTTTGCTTCCACCCTTATACTCCTGTCATAAGACACGCTGAACTTTCAGGGCATCTGCACAAATTCAGCGACAATGTACGTACTGGCGTAAACAGACAAGCTTTTCATCTAACTTGGCGTGGAAAGTTAGCATTTTGCAGCGTGGTCACCAACTTCTGACGTGGCACTGCAGTAATTTAAAATGAGACCAGTTAGAAGATTAACCGGAATGTCCCACGAAGGGCTTTCCCTAATCTGTCGACTGCACTCCTCGTTTTGTAATGACAACTAGAAACTTCGTCCTGAACTACAGTTAGCCTACATCGCACAGAGGTTTGGAGTTTGATCTAGGCCTTTCCTGTACAATTCACTCCTGCAAATTGTTCACCGTCATCTCTTCTAAGCAGCTTTTTGAGCATCGACTGATGAAGAAACCGTTACGAGCACCGATACCCACTTCTTGTTTTTGTAAAATTCTTCACCCATAATTTTTATATCGTATCGTTTCACACTTAGCACCTAATTTTCAAAACCATTTTATGTCATATTTCGTACGATCTGAGTCTTCATCCTGATGTTTCTAAGTCCAGTCATTTCATTAGTAGTAATCTGTATACCAACGCTTTTACAATGTTCATTTTTTTTGCTACTGGCTTTACGCCTCGTCGAAGTCGAGTTCATTAGAGGTGTTTTCCCGCCTCTAACGAACCGGGAGCAAGGAACGGGAAGGAATTCGTCCATGACCTTTTGGAGGAACCACCCAGGTATTCGCCTGGAGTGATTTCGGGAAACAATGAAAAACCGAAATCTGGATGGCCGGACTAGGATTCGAACCCACTTCCTCCTGAATACGAGGCCAGGCCGCTTCCACTCTTGCTATATTTCTAGCTGGTGCTAATGCTTATATCCTGTTCATGTTCTTATCGTATTCAAGAATCAAATGTGATTTTACTTCCTACCTGATGCAATTTTTTTATTTCTCCTGCTGGAGCTTCTTCAGTCTTATATTTGATCCAGACCTTTGGTTCTGATGCACTTATTTCATTACTATTTATGTCTTGATTATTTCTCATGTAATTTAGTAATTTATGCGTAATTTAGCTATTCTCTGCGGACAGGTAAATATCATCAGCATATCGTAACATACTGATTCATTCTTTAACTATATTTCTTTTCTGGCTCCTCTAAATTAACAGTTTAGTGATTTCTTTAATTTAATTTAATTTAATTGCAATGGAGCACAGGCTCCGGTGGCAATTTCCCTACACACCCATCTTCCCCCTATCCTGCACCCACCTACATTTGCCCTCTACAAATTTTATCTTTAAATTCTTTCAAAGTTTTCTGTAAATTATTCATCATTTCTCTTGGTAACTCAATCCAATCCCCGACACCCTTACCTAAAAATGAGAATTTTCCCACACCCTTGTGCCTGAAATCGAGTGCCAACTTGTGGTCATGGTCATCTTTTCCCTTCCATGCACTACTTTTCATACCTATTGCAATATCTTTCCATGCCTCATCGCCAGTATATGCCCTGTACACTCCCATGACCCTCCTCATCCTCCTCCTGTCTTGCAATGAATCCCATTTCAGCTCCTTTATCATATCCGTCACTGATTGCATTCTGCGATGATTTCCAGAAACAAATCTAGCAGCCCTTCTTTGCACCCTCTCCAACTCCTGTATTTGATACGTAAAATGAGGGTCCCATACTACACTACCATATTCGAGCAATGGTCTCACCAAAGTTTTGTACCCCAATTCCTTTACTTCTCCCGTACATCCCCTCATCACTCTCTCCAAGTGCAGACATTTGAAAACTTTTCCTACTACCTGTCCAATGTGTCCAGCCCAGTTAAGCTTGTTATCAAAAGTAATGCCAAGATATTTACATTTCAAGTCTTCAGCAAGCAATTCTTTCCCCACCTTATATTCATAATTAACCTTTTGTTTTTTATTTGTGTATCTAATAAGATGACTCTTCTTTGAATTTATCTTCATCCCATGTTTACCAACCCAACTAGATATCCTGTCCAGATCACCCTGCAACTGTTTTCAATCCTCTATCGTTTTGATTCTTTTATACAGCATTATGTCATCTGCAAACAATCTAATTTCAGATAGTAAACAATCAACAAAATTATTCATTAGAATAATTAATAGCAATGGTCCCAATACGCTACCCTGTGGCACACCCATTTTTACTTCTACTCCTTTTGATACTTCATTTCCTACCCTAACTTTCTGTTTTGTACATTTTAAAAATTCTTCTACCCAGCAAATCACTTTCTCATCCACTCCAATGGTTTTTACCTTATTTACTACCATTTTATGGCTTACTCTGTCAAACGCCTTTGATAAATCCAGTAATACACTATCAGTTTGGCCTCTCTTGTCCATTTCATCTGAAATATCTTCTTTAACCGACGATACTCCATTCTTAAGTAGATTATGAATTATTCTTACTGCGTGATCCGTGTGAAAATTTCTCGAATGAAATATGATGAATAACGAGCTTGGCGATTTGTAAAAGGATGAAAGAAGGACAAGCTCATTGCAGCTATTGTTTATTTGTAGCGGTATAAAGTAAATTGGTTCGCTTGACAAGGCTGACTCCCAGCACCTCCTTCTTCCTCCTCCTGTCTTCCAATGTCTCCCAACCCAGCTACATTATATTAATGATACAGGGACACCTGGATGTTTCTTCTATTCAACGTAAAGTCATATCTGTCTCTCCTTCTTCACGATACTCTTTTTATTTTCTGTTTGGTTTACGTTCCTGTATCATTGCCTGCTCTTGACTGTTTTGTCCTCTTCTGTCTCTTTCACTTGTTGCTTTCCGAGGTGACTGTTCCTTGTGGGAGAATTATTTAACGTGTTAGAGTGTCCAGTATGGCTTTGCTGGTAGCGTCAGGCCGATGTATTCCAGTGGACTGACTGACAGGGATTACGAGGAAAGCCATAGTAGTATAAACACCCGCGCAGGAAGCCTACGCGTGAATTTGTTGGATTCGTCTTCAAACGAGTTTCTTTCACAGTATTTCGTTAGGATCGCGTTTATAACTTCTGGAAACTTCCGCTTCATTATATTTGACTTGTGTTTCGTTTCATTGTGTTTTACTTGTTTTCATTCCTTTACGCTCGCAAGCTATACTTAATAATTATAAGTTTATGGTCGAAGATTATATTCTGCTTTAATTACGATAAAGTCAAGCGTCTACCTTTACGTTATGTTTGTACTTCTTTTACGATTAGTAAATAGCGTTCTGTAGCAAGCAATTCACTTTTGTAACACAATTCGTTCTTGATCAAAGATCCATTTTTTTTTCTTGGGCTTTACGCCTCATCGACAGCGAGGTCATTAGAGGCGGGATGGGATTGGGGCAAGGAACGGGAAGGAATTCGGCCATGGCATTTTTGAAGGAAGCATCCCGGAATTCGCCTGGAGTGATTTGGGGAAACCATGGAAAACACAAATCTGGATGCCCGTACGGGAATTCTAACATTATTTTCCTAGTCCTACTTTACCACTACTATACGCAGCATTAGTTTCTCTTCACTAGCACTTTGATTCCGCCACATTTCATTAAAGTCTTTTTACGAACTTGGCACGTATGGTTTTATGGTGCCCTATTACTCTTAGTTTTCATCGTAAGTTTAATTCTTCATCAAAATTTTCACAATAACAGATTTTCCCCCTAATTTTTGGTTTAATTTGATCCTCCAGTACCTACGTCCATTATTACATCCATAAAGCATACTTTTCCTAAAGATTTCTTTTATAACGGATCTCGAAAAAATATGGCCAACCTATCTGGATGAGGTTATCATAATTTGAAGGCTTAGGGGTTAAATTAAAAGCTGCAGTATGTCTTAAGACGATACGTGAGCGATGGTCGGAGTAATAAATGATAATCTCTTCTTAACCCGAATAGAGAGCCAAAGATCACACTGCATCGAAGGTAAATACTCTTTTATTTTATTAATTTATTTGGTCTTCATCCATACCTTCCATTTAGCTAGTTGATTTGTTATTACAATAGGTATCAGACATTTAAATTATCACACTTCAATGTTAGAATTGTTCTCCCTATTACAATTGTACTGAATCGAAGTGCCAGAAGAACGGCACTGGGCGTGTTGACAATAGGAAGATGCTAACCACATCTTCTTCTGGTGCGCATACAGAAAAGTTGTCTCCGACAATATTATCAACTGTCAAAAAATGTGGCAACTCTGCTGGAGACAAATATGTTCAAAATATTCTGCCTCATATATGCATCTGTGCGACAAAAAAATATAATTGAAACAATGGGAACAATATTTTCATAGAAGTGTGGCAATTTAAGTGTGCACTATGTTTTGTATTAACATATTAATTTCTGATAGCTAAATGGTTGGCATGATTGAAGGCCCAATAAATAAATAAAAAGAAAAATGTGTTCATCTTTGGTGTATTGTGATGTCCGATGTCTATCTGGTTAGGTTACGAGCAGATTATTATGGTTTACTGCTCTATCCACCATTCACGATATCCACATTACGTTAAAGATAAACAGCACACTCTTTAGATTGTGATAATATTGATGTCGATTGCATAGGTTAATTATAAGTTTCCTGAAATAAATCACTTTAAAATACACAGAAAAACTTAAATGAAAGAGAATTGGATGAAGACTAACATATTAAAGTGGCTAGGACCTTGGAAACTTCTTGTATGACACCTAGGACATTTTGCTACTCGGAGTTAGTAACTCGGGTTAAGTTGAGGGCAAGAGAGAGAGTAAGGCTGAATGCGCAAGTACCGGGTTTTACACTCTCCCTTAGTGATGGTTCGATACAAGAAAATACGAGTAAGTACTCGATACTGAGTACTTTTTGTATTCGAATGACTTCATTCGATACTTACTCGGTATCGGAAGAAAAGTACTTGTATCGAATTGAAAGTATCGAAACGCATCCGGTGTTAAATTCTAAACGCATCAACCCACTCAGCCGCCCTGTCAAATCAATTTCCCGCGACGTCAAGTTGGTAGCACTGAAAATCAAACAAAATCAGTCTTAGAATAGGCAACTGCCACAGGCAATCTAATCTCAAAGAGTTTGTTTTAAGTCCCTATTTCATTGTAATAAAGTCTTAATTGGCACGCATTTCGCTATACCTGGCCAATGGTCGCCCTCGCGCAGCCCCACATACAAACTAAAAGATATGGTTCTGAGCAGCTAAGTAGCTCATGTTAATCGGAAGAAGAAGCTACTTCAGCTAGTGTTTCACAGGAACATCATTTCTTGAAACATCACAAAGAGCTAGCCCACGGACAACCCCCTCCCCCCTCCCCCCAAAAAAGCATCGTAGTGACAAAATCTCCCTACCTGTCAAACACTGTAACGTCTCCAAAAAGCAATTCAATTACAAAACGGGAAAAATTAAACATATATTTCCTTGTCTGTATAAATACGCACAACAGTATCTTACTGCTGTAGCAACGTCAGTACCGAGTGAATGTTTGTTTTCTAAGCCAGGTGAAGCTTTGACAAACAAAAGAAACAAGCTGTCCCCAAAATATTTGGAACAATTACTTTTTGGGAAACATTCCAAAAGCGGACTTTATTGTTTAAAAGTGTTAAAATAATAGTAGATAAATATTTAAAGATAAGATAAAACCTTCAAAGTTTGCTTACAATGTGCGCTTTATTTTAATTTTAATAAATAAATAAAAATGTTTTCTGAGTGTTATTTGATTTTATTCCACTAGGCAAATAAAATAAATAATTTAACAAAATGTCACGTATATTCTTACATTACGACATTAATTTAAAAAAAAGTATCGATATGAGTAAGTATCGATACTTTTGCAGTACTCATATGAGTAAGTATCGTAATAAAATTTCAGTACTATTCATTTGAGTAGGTATCGATACTTCGATGGTGTTGGAACATCATTACTCTCCCTTCTTCAACACTCTACACTGACTAAATACACTACCACAATCATCCACGCCTACAATGACTCATTCGTTCACAGGCTGGGGAATGATACGGAAAACCGCTCCGATTCATCTTCCCTGGAGTGTTCCCATGGAGGCGCACATCATCCAGGAAACTCGCCTACGCCCGGAATCGGGTATGGGATCACGAAGTGCGTCAAGAGGGAACTAATGAGGATGAAAAAAAAGAGGAAATTGTCTCGGTTAGGCAACGTACCTTATAATAAATGTGTACCGAATGGGATCATACGAGGAAATATAGCTGATCCCCTGACTTGATGGATATGGGAATATGTTATTTCGCCGTCACCGAAATGGCTACATGTTATATAGTCCTATACACCTATGCGACGACCGCTAATGGTAATCAACGATCTGTCGGGATGATATGCGTTTTTCTGTAAATGAACGTCCTTCTACCTTCTACCCAGATAAGAGACTATTGAGACCAAGGGCAAATAGAAACAGAGGATGTCGACTTGATTCTTGTCAAAAATAGATCAATTGCGGAGGTGTTTGAGGCGGAGAATAAGATTCGCCCCTGTTTCCAGCTAGTTGAGTATTGCAAACTGCCTAGAAATCATCGGTAGACTAGCACCTAGGTAATATACCTCTACAGTTCAATATGGTGGCTTACTTTCAGTTAGGTCAGTACTATAATAACAATAATAATTCGGTGTGGTCGTAATGACCTGGTGACAGTGTTTCTACTGGCTGCGCATTCCGCCCCAGTCTTAACCACGTTAACCTAACCCGGTAGAGCTACCAGATACATGAGACCTACAGCTTAACCTAGAATCCAAACCACGGAAGCGTTCTGTCGTACTTCACCTTACACGGTAAGCTGTGCCAGAGGTGAAGGTCGGGTTAAGGGTCTATGAAAATCCCCGTCGAGACAGAGGTTCGAAGCGAGGACCTTCCGTTCCCTAGTCAGACACCTTAACCACTGAGCCACCAGACCACTACGGTTACACTGTCAACATTAACATGTCGGTGACGCGAACTCATAAAATTTTACCCACCAAAAAATCGTCCAAAGCGCCTATAGAAGTTTTTACTTCAAAAACTAAAAATCTAACTTAGTCCGCAACCCGACGGATCGTCGAATTTTTCAGAAAGAGATTTACCAAGCTGTTGTGTCAGAGGCAGAAGCCTGCAGTTTAACGTTGAATCAGATCCACGGAACGTTCCGGTGTAGCTCATATAATCAAAAACAACTCCGAAAAATTCCTACTCACGGTGGGATTAGAACCCGTGACCTAAGAGAAAAACTTTCAGAAGTAAGCGCCTTAATCGCTGTGCTACCAGACCGCATGTTTTCAAGTACACGTGTGTTCTGTCAAAATCGGGTAAAAACTGTGGTTTTGTATGGTAACGTTAGCAGAAATTAAGGAGAGGGGGGAATAGATGGAGGGGAATTTTTTTGTTTGTTTTTATATTTGTTTTTAACTATGTATGTCTAAAGTTGCATCATAATTGCATAAAAACTGTGTGTTTGTATCAAGTAGGCCTACATTCGGTGAAAAAAAAATCGTTTTTGTGTATTAGATACGAGTATAAACCATACTTTCATGGCTGTCAAAGTGCAACACCTCATACTTGTAGCTACAGATATACTGTTAACATTAGCATGTTGGTGACGCGAACTCAAAGGTTTTATCCATCGAAAAAGGACCTTTTCTCTCCAGTCAAATACCAAAACCACTGAGCTGCTGTGACATTACATTGGCTTGCAATCTTTGTTTAATGATTATCGGTATAAATATCGATTATCGATATGCCGCGAGAGACTAACCTCTGTGGCAGAGCAGTAGTAAGTCAAGTGTGAACGGTGGCGGGAACAGTATGGTGGCGTGTACATGTGTTTGGTACATTCGGAAAAACATTCTCGGGCACTTGGATACGAAAATCGTGCGTCCGCGTCGGTAAATGTAATTTGGCAGGACGTCGATTCCGTGAAACACGTCATACAGTGAAAAGTACACCTACACGGATTTAGAGAACATTGAAAGTGTTATAGTGAACTAGCAACTGTTTTGTGAACATTCAATATGCTTCTTATTGATGAGGAGTAGTTAGTTAATCAACTTTTAACTCAATAAGAATCTGTAGTCTTCGGATAAGTATTATTTAATGATTTCCAGTTGGTGGTCAGAGTACTAGTGTATGGTACAAACTATTGGAATAAAACGAGTGTTGTTATTGGTATTCCCGATGTGTGTGTGTATCATTTTATATTTCTAGTACTTTAACTAACCTCTGGTGGCGACTGTGATTAAAGAATAAACTGCGAAGTACCGATACCTACATTAGACAGGTCAATTGATAAAACTGTGAGCAGAACTTTCAGTATAAATCTAAAACTGACTATTAAATTAACCCAGTAAAATAAATGTTATTTTACACTGCCAGACCGCTAGGTGAGTACTGCAAACTGTGTAGAAATCGCCGTGAGGACGTTCGATAGACTAGACAGCTCCAGTCTATGTTGAGTTAAGTATTTTATCAGGATTATCTCATGTAATTTTGTGTGACAATGGTGAGCACAATACAAGACGATCACTGCACTTAATTAAAACCACCCGTGCTCGAGATTGGATTCGAACTGGCGACCCTTACAATGCGAGACCAGTGTGCTAGCACCGACACTGATACCATCCTCGCCTTGTTGTTCACGTTGAGACGTGTTTACTCCCTTCATGTTTGGAAGCCAACACCTTATGCGGCCAGCGATATACAGGTCAGGCAGATAAAAACGCGCTTCTTAACACACCGACTACATTTCGCGATACGGTTCAGATTTCTGTTTCTCATCCACCCCTCCCCCCCTCCCCCATCTCCTCCACCCCACCCCTCGGTTGTAATTGTGGGCTAGAATGGGACGATCTTGCGTACTGATGTCCCTCATATAGTACAAGAGCTATCACATAACTTCCAGTGATCTAGGGGCTCGTTACTTAAGGCGTCTGAGTGAATAGAAAGGTTTCCGGTTCAAATCTCTGTCTTGGCTATGATTTCATAGGCCCTTAACCCGACCTTCACCTCTGGCACAGCTTGCTGTGTAGTGTGAAGTACGTCAGAAAAATTCCGCGTCTTGGATTCCACGTTAAACTGTAGGTCCCTTTATCCGGTAGGATTAGCAGATAAGGTTACTCTAGGAGGAAAGGAGCTGGGCACTGTAACAGCCCTAATACCTGAATTTTGAATAATATTGTACTGTGTGAAATATTTGTAGTGAGCCAAAGTTTGCTTGAAAGTGATTTGATATGTTTATTTTGTAATTTCTTGTAAATAAGTGTATATAGACTTTGTTTTAGGTAAGAAAATTATTTAAAGACGATTTAATATGTTTAATAACCGAATGGTGCAAGAGTATTTCTTAAAAGTTTGTATTTCAATGTATTACTGTAATTTACGATGTCTACAGGACGATTTTCTACCGTTTGAAAGGATTTCTGTAAATAATTTTGTATTCAAGTATCTCTAATTACCATTTCTAATCATTTTGTAATGTTATTAATTAATTTTGTATCAATTCCGATTGTTTTTAATATGTTTGATTGTTTGAGTGATTGTTAATGATCGAGAAATATCGGGCGGATGCCTTTGAAGAATTCTCGTAATTTCGATAGACTCTATATAAACAGATCGCCTGGACAGAGAGTTTAGTTTGCATTAAGTATTAATTCAGTGTTACAGAGACATTCATGCAAGTTTTCAGTAAGTCAGTATTGCATCTTTGGATTGTAACAACTATGCTTGTGAATGTCGCAGACTTGTTTTGATTGAAAATAAACGATCATCTTCACATAACCTAGTTTTTTGGTGGACTTTTAATTAATGCAGTAATATAAAACCACCCTAAGAACCTTAACATGGCGACCGTTGACATGACGAGAAGTTCTTAAACATCTGTGGGATGTTTATCTTCTAAAAAGAATCTGCAGAAAATTGCGAGGAAATTTCGACCGGCGACGACACGGATTTGACGGCCTAAGGCGGAGATTTTTCATCGGCAATCGGCTGTAATCTTCCGACGTCGAGTGGATTTCCTTCGGCCTCAAAATCGTCTTCCTACAGTGAATTGTGAAAAGTGTGGTTAAGTGTTTGAAGTCAGTGTGGTGTTTAATGGTTAAATAAGTGCTTCTAAGTGAAATTTAATGTGATACAAAATTGAGGAAGAATTGTAAGTACTGCATTGAATATTCAAGTGATTTATTTTGCATGCTATTGTGTGGCAGATTGGAAAGATTTTAATTTTTCTTAATTTTGTTTTTTATGTTGATTTTGCTAATTACTAAAAATGGCTGATAATCAGAACCTGCAAGCATTTTTAGAATCTTTTGTAGCCAAATTTGACGCTAAATTTTCTGAATTTAGAAATGAGTTAATAAGTGATAATGACAGCAAATTTTCTGAAATTAAGTCTCAGTTTTCCGAAATTGATGACAAATTTGATAATAAATTTTCCAAATTGGATAACAAATTTTCAGAATTTAAAACTGAGTTAAATCTTGACAGCAAATTTTCTGAAATTAATGATAAGTTTTCTCAACTGCAACAAAGCAATGATAAAACATTCTCTGATTTGACTAAATGTTTTGATGTTAAAATCACAGAGCAATTTCAGGGTTTTAGCTGTCAGTTCAAAGAAGATATTAACAATTTCGATTCTAAATTGGGGAAGGTAGTAACAGAATGTCAGGAGAAATTTGAGAAAGTTACAAAATTTTGTGAACAGAATAAGGCTGAATGTGAAAATTTGATTTATAAAGAGGTGAAGGAAGTCAGTGAAAATTGTGATAAGATGAAGGAGGAATATGTTGCTTTGTTCCAAGCTAATGATGTTAAGGTCAATGAGTTGAGACAAGAGGTGGGATTAAATATTAATACATTGGTTCAGCAGCAGGAACAGTTAGCGCATGGATTAGAAAGTAATGTAAATCTGTTAGAAAAAAAGGTTACTGGGTTACAGATTCAGTTAAGTCAGGTTCCCTTAACAGGTAATCCAAATTTCAGTGTCGATGTAAAAGAAGAATTTGAATTCTATGATGATAGTGGGAGGCTTCACCCTATTGAATTTATAGATAATTTTGAAAGATCAGACTATTTTAATTTGTTACCCGACAATAAGAAAATTGCACTTGTGGGTAAACATCTTAAGTCTTATGCTAGGGCATGGGGTGATAGACAAGCTAGGGAAGTGACTGACTACAAGCTGTTTAAAGAAAACTTTTTGAAACATTTTTGGTCAACAAGCAGGCAGATTCAAGAAAAGAGAGAGTTGATGACTGGAAGGCCCTATAAACCTGGTAGGGAAACTCAACATGACTTTTTTCATAAATGTTGGATCCGTTGTAAGTATTTAGACCATCCTTATGGAGAGGAGGAATTTATTGATTTGATAGGAGCTAGGCTACCTCAGCAAACAAGAAATTTAATTGCCACTTTGGATGAAGTAAATGTGGATAGAGTTTCAGAATTGTTGAGACGCTTGGATGCCCAGGAGTCATTCAATGAACAACATTACCACCATCAACACCATAGGAGGGGCAGCAGGAGTCCCCCTAGAAGGGGTAATGGGTCAAGGGATGGTAGATCGAGGGGAAGGGATCGTAACAATTATGCAAGAAGGAATGATAATGGGGGAGTGAGAGAACAGAACCCTCAATCTGAAAGGGAAAGGCAGCATGGGGGGCAGGCAAACTAAAGACCACCCCTGTTATGGGCCCCGCAGTGGTGGACAAGAAGGTGGGTCCAGGTACCAACTGCTATAGCGTTAATTCCATTTTTATGAATAATCCCCGAGAAGATTTATTGGAAGAGGTGGGGGTAGCAGCAAGTGAATTTCAGGATAAGGTTATGATAGATGTAATTAATGATGTTGATGAGGTAAAGGCTGATAATAAGATAAAGCGGGAAGGGGACCACCATAGTACCTTATCACTAGAATCAGTGTGCGAAAGTAATAATTTTCATGTAGAAGATTTTCGAAATGGTCACTGCTTAATTACAAAAAGGGGTGCAGAATTTATAGTGCATACTACAGTGTGGCTATCAGAAACTTGTAAGGTCCAGAATGGTATAGTTGGGACTATGTGTGCTAGGATAGGTGGTAATGAAGTTTGTAGAAGTGCTGAAATCGAGGAGTTTCTCAAATATCTTGAAGATGAAGGTGATACAGTGGTGTGGATAGGAGACCCAGATGAGGAGGAGAATTGTAAGTCAAAGTATTTGTCTTCTGAAGAGAGAGAGGTTGAAAAGCCATATGTACCAATCCCTAAGTTAGAAAAATGTCCTAATTTTGACCTAGCTGATACATTATTTAGCTCTGTATTTGGTGTAGATAATGATAATGAAGAAATGGGTGGGAGTAAGGATTTATTTGAACCAGTTTCTAATTTAGAAAATTGTACAGAATGTGACTTAGATGACACTATGTTTTGTACTCTCTTTGATGTGGAAGCTGATAGTGAAGTAGTAGTTGCTGAGAAAAATAATTATTTTGTTGAGGAAGTCAGTAAGCCAGATGTTAAAACAGTTTTAGGAACTGATTCAGATAAGTTGGTAAGTTTAAGTAGTAATCAGATGATGAAGAGTGGGGTTGGGAGTAATGATGGACTAAACTGTAGTAGTGAGAATAATAAATTTGTATTACCAGTTGAGTCAACAGCATTGCTTTTAAGTGACGATCAATTTGCTAAAACAGAACCATTGTATGTCTCAGCTGTTGCGTGGTTGTACCAAAGTCTGTTGTCTGAGATGATTGGAAGTTTGTGTTTCTGTATGTATATAATGAAGCTTTGTGAAAATAGAAATGTAATATTAAATGTGTATACAAAAGTTGAAGAAAACTGGAAGGTTAGGAAAAAGTAACTTACATGGTTCTGGGTTTCCAGGGAAATCCTGGAACCCACTTATGAGAATTAATTGAAATGCATGGTTTGGGGAGGGGTCAACAGCCTGTAAATATCTAATTTTGTAAAAAAGTTTATCAATTGATGTATGTAAATAGTTTGTGTGAGTACTTAAGTTAAGATGCAGATGTCATAATACTGAATGTTTAAAATGTAAACATTTCACGGTATAAAGCAATTTGTGACACTTTTGTGTAGAAACTTTTGATGGTTTCATGATGTTGTGACTTTCTACATTGTGATGACAAATTATCAGCTGTAAAATGTAAACAGACTGGTGTAATTAACAAGCAGACATCAAGTGTGTAATTTGGAGTGAAAATAATTGTAACTTAAGGTGATGGCATTGAACGTTTGTTGTGTAAAAACAGTAAATGATAAAATAATTGGACCTGAGAAAAGACAATTATTGTAACCCAAATTCAGTGCCATGGACTATGTGCAGTTGTATGTGATAAAGAATTGTATTTGTTCATTGTAAAAGTCATTATGGTTGATTGATTGTAATCTGTTCGTGTCTGCATTATGTGTACATTCAACCTGCTTAGATTCGTGACGGATTCAATCAAGTTTATCTGTGTAAAATTAAGTGAATCCTGGGGAGGGGTTGTAACAGCCCTAATACCTGAATTTTGAATAATATTGTACTGTGTGAAATATTTGTAGTGAGCCAAAGTTTGCTTGAAAGTGATTTGATATGTTTATTTTGTAATTTCTTGTAAATAAGTGTATATAGACTTTGTTTTAGGTAAGAAAATTATTTAAAGACGATTTAATATGTTTAATAACCGAATGGTGCAAGAGTATTTCTTAAAAGTTTGTATTTCCATGTATTACTGTAATTTACGATGTCTACAGGACGATTTTCTACCGTTTGAAAGGATTTCTGTAAATAATTTTGTATTCAAGTATCTCTAATTACCATTTCTAATCATTTTGTAATGTTATTAATTAATTTTGTATCAATTCCGATTGTTTTTAATATGTTTGATTGTTTGAGTGATTGTTAATGATCGAGAAATATCGGGCGGATGCCTTTGAAGAATTCTCGTAATTTCGATAGACTCTATATAAACAGATCGCCTGGACAGAGAGTTTAGTTTGCATTAAGTATTAATTCAGTGTTACAGAGACATTCATGCAAGTTTTCAGTAAGTCAGTATTGCATCTTTGGATTGTAACAACTATGCTTGTGAATGTCGCAGACTTGTTTTGATTGAAAATAAACGATCATCTTCACATAACCTAGTTTTTTGGTGGACTTTTAATTAATGCAGTAATATAAAACCACCCAAAGAACCTTAACAGCACCCTACATAGAACATCAGGCTGAGTATACCTCTTACGGGAGGGTTTGAATCCAAGCTTATCTTACCCCACGTAACTTTATGGCCTTACACTGACGCAGATGATTCAAAAAATGTTATGTTCTGCTTTTCAATATAATCCCATATGAGCTCCACACACTTCTTGTAGCAACGTTGCAATGCTTTTATACCATCGCAAAAAAGGATTTCTCAACGGTGTTAAAAAGTTGGATGACAGAACATGATTATGACACCATCTGTAATGAAATTGGTGTCACACAAAAATTAAGGTTTGACTTTTTTTTGTCTCGTCAGCTTTGAGGTCATTAGAGGCAGAAAAGGACTGGAGGCAAGCAAATGGAAGGAATTCGGTCATGGACTTTTGAAGGAAGCATTCCGGCTTTCGCCTGGAGTGATTTGGGAACCATGGAAAACCTAAATCTGTATGCCCGGAGGGAAATTCGAACCTGCGTCCTCCTGAGTGTGAGGCCAGAACGTTACCACTCACCCAACACGCTAGGTATTAATATCTGGAAATAAAAGGAAGTCTGTCTTGTTTATTCCGATCTTGGTGTTTATACGAGTAATATACGTTAGTGAATCACCTGTGGCTTACGGATAACGAAAGGCCGTAGAACTTTAACTCATAAATCGTACTCAACGCCTAATAAAAAGAAATAAGTTCCGGTATTGATAGCACTGCCTGATGAGAGAAAATAATTACTTAATTTTTATAGCTGTTAATCAATTTGCAGCAGGTTTCAGTATTGCACAAATACAGCCAAAGTACGCCTATGCTGAAGTTCATCACCTTAGATTGTGCTTGATAACATCTGCTTTGGCAAGATGTTAAACCCCCAAAATTAATTTTATCTGAGGAAAACTGCAGGCTTGGCATTCAAGGAGGACATGGGCTTAATTCCCGGTCTGAACATCTAAATTTCTATTTTCCACTCTGGCTTCGCAATTTGGAGCACGCAGGTTCGAATCCTCGTTCGGGCATCCAGATTTGGGTTTTCTATGGTTTCTCCAAATCATTCCAAGCGAATCCCGGGATGCTTCCTTCAAAAAGTCATTGCCAAATTCCTTCCCATTCCTTGTCCCCACTTCCACCTGTCTCTAACGACCTCGACGTCAACGAGGCGTAAAACCAAATGTATAAAAAATAAATTCTATTTTCCATGGGTCCTCAAAATTACTCCAAGAATAGTTCCTTGAAAACGCCATGGACGCATTTCTTCCCGTTCCTTGCCTCAATTTCTATCTCAGCTCTAAGCATATGTATGGACTTACGCGAAAAAATAAATCGTCCATTAATTACTTTCTAGCATTATGCCATCCGCAGTTATCTCTTGGAAACAAATATAGAACATATTAACGTGACGCGAAAATGTTTCGATGTGAGTTGTAGGGAGCGCTGAGTATGAAGACTTAAGTGGAGTCTTCCTGCAATCACCCACACTCCCTCCGCAGCTGAGGTCGTACGTCCTGTCGGTACTTCTAAGGACCACTAACCACTGGAGACATGTGTGCCACCATCTCACTCATTACAGTTCAAGCTTCCTGCTAATGTGGTTTGCCTTATCCTCTCACTAAAACTTGCACTTATGAGTTCGCAGTGGAGTCAGAACTAGTATTGGCCTACTTGATCGTGGAAAATCTCCTAAAATCGGCAGTAAGGACGAACGGTTCCGACGTATGAACTTGGGACATCATTTCTTCGCATGAATACTACACGAGGACCCTTCAGAAAATGACACTACGTTTTTTTCCTTTTTTAAGGTGAATATCATGATGTTTAAACTTGTAAAGAAGTCGGGTCTAAAATACCGAGATAGAAGAATACTTTATAATCTTTATAAGAATCAAGTAGCTAGAATAAAAGCAGAGAATCAGTTAAAAAGGGTGTCAGACAAGGTTGTTGTCTATCCTCATTAATATTCAACCTGTATATAGAAGAAGCAATAAAGGAAGTGAAAGAAAGATTTGAATGTGGCATAAGTGTTCAAGGAGAAAAAATCATTATTTTACGATTTGCTGATGACATTGTCTTGTTAGTAGAACGGGTTGAGGATATTTTGAAGTTACTAATTATCATGGACAAAATACTGAAGGAAGATTTTGGACTAAATATAAACCAATGTAAGACATAAGTGATGAAATGTAGCAGACATTATACCAATAATAGTATATTAAATACAAAAATAGTGTCGGATGCTATAGAAGAAGTTAGTAAATTTTGCTACGTAGGAAGTAAAATTACAACTTATCGCCGAAGCAGGAATGATGTTAAAAGCAGAATAGCAGTAGCAAAAAGAGCCTTCATGAAAAATAGAAATCTTTTAGTTTCAAATATTGATCTAGGGCTCAGAAAGAATTTTTAAAACTCTGTGTATGGAGCACAGCACTTTATCGCAGCGAAGCATAGATTTGAGGAAAGCTAGAAAGAAGGAGAATTGAAGCATTTGAAATGTGGTGCTATAGAAGAATGCTGAAAATTAAGAGGACGGATAAAGTACGAAATGAACGAGTTTCGGAAACGATGGGCAACGAATGAAGATTGTGAAAGAGTTTTACAGAAAGAAGAGACAGAATGGTAGGTCATATTTTGAGACATGCAGGTATGATTACCTTGTTAGTGGAGGGAACAGTAGAAGGTAAGAACTGCAGAGGAAGACAGAGATTAGAATATATGAAGCAGATATAGGAAGGGATAGTGGATTGCATCAAACCAGTCGAGAGATTGATGAAAGCAAAAATAATAAATTAAAAATTAAACTCAACTGGACAGGACACATTGGGCGGGTGATGGAGAGAGGTTTCAAAAATCCTCCGTCAATAGGAGAAGGTGTTCAGGATATGTACCAAGTAAGTGATCGAATTGGGTTACAAAACCTTGATCAGAACAATGCTTAAGTTTGGCGGAGTTTGGTATCGAAAACTGAAGTTGGATGGGGTGCAAAAGATGCCAGCTACATTTGTTTTAGGTATTACTGAATAATACAATCAGTAACTAATATGATAAAGGAGCTGGGTATGAAGACATTGGAAGATAGGAAGAGAGTGAAGAGAGGGCTGGGAATGTACTAAGCGTATATTAGGGTTCGAAGGATATTGGCAGAAGAATCAGGAGTAATATATTCAGGAGAAAAGACGACCATGACCACACGCTAGAACTCGACTTCAGGCATAAGAGAGTGGGAATACTTTACCTTGGAGATCATTTGTCAACCTTCTTTGGTGACTGAACTTTCCTTACAATGTCGTACGCGTAAACCGAAAGCTCGTCTCTTTCTATGCTTTATTATATGAATAATATTACTTGTGTGACTAGTTACAGGCAAACGTCAAACCAACCTTTGTCCTACTATTCGGTCATGTAGCGTTCTGACCTCATTACGTGATTTAAAATTATAATCAATTTTATTATTTTATTTTATTATCATGAAAGGTAGAACTTGCGTGAATACTTTATACGAAAAATCACAAATGGTTTTATTTCAATTAATCACATGCCATACATAACAAAATTAGTTAAAAATAATCAGTTGTCCTTTTGTGGGCGCCAGGGTATTTTATATAAAATACACAAAAATTAAACAGTAAACGAAGTCAACATTTTGACTTCACTTCTGAAAGGATTGCTCCGGGCTATGAGAGTTCTTATCTGCAGGGTCGTAGCTGGGCGATGCTATGAACTTGAAAGTCTAGCTAGCACAGTGTCCTTCATTGGCGATGTATAATTACCAAATGTACATGTCTGCCGCCACACATTGGATGACGGTCTTCTCTGCTATGGACCAGTGTAGCACAGTTCCTCAGATGTCGTCCTTTGCCTGAGCTCATCTGCTCAAACAAAATAGCGGGTGTCCGGATCCAGGCAGCAGCAACAGTCCCACTCACGAATAGACAGTCCCCATCGACCGATCGTGAATGCCAACCAGCCCTGAATATCTCTTCCCTCGTTCGTCGTGCCACATGCAAAACAGAAAACTCTCGCCGATCACCCTGTTTGTCTACCTGGCAAGCACAAATCTCCCCTCCATTAGGCACTCACTATTCTCCCCTCGCTAATTCTAGGAACCGGCCTGCTGGCATTCCTCAGATCTGCCGCTCCACACTTGTACAATGTACACTGCGCCCAAACGCCCACTAAAATATTCCACATTTTAAATAATAAACATATAGTTTATTAATGTAACTAGCGGTCACAAGACGCGTTCGTTACATATTCCCCCTGGTTCGGCAAATTTAAATAAACTAGTTTTATTTAAATTTTCACAATAAGAAATATACAAATTTTCCTTCCTCGTCCATTAATTTAGCAGTAATTATAAATCTGGTAACCTATTCTAACCTATTCCATCACAAGTTCCACCGACATGAATATTCAACCGAACATATGTCCCTTGGCTACTTTGTACATAGACTTTTCTTACTCCCATCCCTGATTGTGGGTAGATTTGTGCAAGCCTTAAATACATAATATAACCATTTCAAATGTAACCTTATAAGTAACAAATTATTGTAGTGATATAGATTTTCTAGCACAATAACATTTTATATCAAATTGAAAATTTTACTTACACACCATTCTTAATAAATATAGCGCAATACATCATAAGTTGTGATCATCATAGATATTCAACACATAGGATAACACAATCTTAACATATAATGAATGAATAAAACTGGTAGAGAACATATCCTATCTGAATAATAATAATAAAACTTTTAAGCAGTGAAGTCATCATCCATGAAGTGCAGGGTTGTCCAAAGCAATGCAAGATTGTTCCAAACAATTTTTTTTTATTATGTCACCGCTAAGCAAAGTATTTGTAATGGATTTCCGCCACCATCCTTTGAATATACAAAATGACAATTACATCCCCATTTATCTCCATTCGTTACAGACCTCGCGTGATTATTAAATTAACATGATCTCGATCAAGTGTACGCGGATGCCGTCCCAGTATACTTCCCGATTTCCCAAGACAACGTTATAAGTACATTTGCTCCATGGCATAAAAGAAATTTTGTTCATGGAATACTGATTCGCCTAATTCCTTATGAACAAAACAAAATAAAATATTATCTACCTAGTACCTCGGAGATCCTTTTCCCTTGGCTGCTTGGTGATTTGATATGCCACACAACATCTGTGAAGTTCCAGAAATTTATCTGTAAATGTACTCCAACGTATTGGAATCCTTCTGTCTGCCAGAAATCAACTCCCAAAATATTATCTAGGAAAGTTTTTATCCTTTTCTGGCACATATATGCCCATCGTCACTATCAAGAGAAACAAGTTGCACTAAATGATCCTCGCGCGACTGTACCAAAACTTTGTGATCATCAGAATACTCTTTCAAGTTTCGTGAATTATGGGGTTAAAGTCATTGGTTCCATTAGTGAATAAGTAACCGTTAACTGAGATTATCCCTTTCACCATGCATGGAATATATATATTATAATAAACTTTGCAAAAGCTTCTTATTGGTGTATGATTGTGGACTGGTGCGTAATAATACTCGTTGCCCTACAGTGAAAGTTTGATTATGCTTTGGTCTTGCTATATCCGCATCATTCTCCTCATCCTCCACACCGCCATTTCGCCAAAATATTAAATTAATAAGGAAAAACTGTGGAGAGCCCTCAGCATGCCCGGAGAAATCTCATTGTTTTAATTGGTCACCCTGCGATGTTTCACGTGCTGCACCAACTCTCAATTAATTTTCACTTTCATTCTGAATGTTATTGCCGGGATCGACGGTTAGAATAGCATTCACCTCCGGCGAACCCCCGCGTGTTTGCCCGTGACCATCCCGCTGACCTTCAGTCTTCCACGGTTTCTTATCGCCAGATTGGGATTGCTTCCAATTTTTACCTCCCTTGAAACTTTGCCCGTTATTCTGATTATTGGCCGGAAGTAGCCATGAGAATTAAAGCGATTGTCCTGCACATTTTCCGCGCACTGTTCACGGCTCGCTCGTTGTCCTATGGCATCTAGATTCCGCAGTGTTTCTAATAAATCAGTGATATTCTTTACATATACAGGCGAGATGTGTTCTTGAACCCCCGGGCTGAAATGTGAGCTTATTACATCAATGAACTCCGCGTCCGGCATCACTGTGTCAAAATAACGACTTTTTACGACTAACCGTTCCACATACCTTTCCATTGAATCACCAGGCTTAGGCACGTACTTTCCTTGATAAAATCGTATCCTAGCTTGGTTTTGTATTTTTGCTGACCAGAAAGTATTCAAAAACAACTCCTTAAACTGTGCGTACGACATATCTGGAGTACACGCTACTTGTAACCATGAACGATCTTCTTCAAAAAATGACTGGCTAATGATTAAAAGTTTTGCCGACTCCGGAACAGCTTTAATTTGAAAGTATCTTTCAAGGTCTTCGAGGTAAGCTTTCGGGTTTATCCCCCCCTTGGAACCAAATCTAGGAAGCTTTAACTCGATATTTCCCGAAAAAAGCTGAGCACAACTAGCTTGACCTTGTCCATTGTTGCTAGCAGAGTTATTCCTTTCGGTTATTTTACTTTCCAAATTACGTAATTTTACCTCCGTTTCGGCAGCAAGGTTACGCTGTGATGTTTCTAGATTCTTTTGACTTTTCTCCATTTCTCCCACGGAATTCTTAAGATCTCCAACTTCGGATCTTATTTTACCTAAATTTTCATCAACACCATCTTTTATTGAATGAGCAAACTCAGAAATCTGACCTAAATGTTCACTGTTTTCTGAGCGTATTTGTTCAATTGAACTTTTATTCGCTTCTACTTTACGGCAAATTTCCCTGTTGGCGGTTTCAAGTACATTGCAAGAAGACTTTAACTCCGTCTGGACTTTGCTTAAAAGAGTGATCTCAGAGCTAATTTCCTTTTTAAAATCATTTATTTCTCGGCCAATTTCTCCGCGAAAAGTAGCAAATTGCTCTTCAATTCTTTTGTGAGCCATTTCTTGTTTTCTTTCAAGACTCTCGATTTTACTAGACATTTGCACTGAGAGTTCAGACAATTTTTCATTGGATTCTTGAAATTGTGTTGTAAATTGAGCAGATAATTGTGAAAATTTCTCCATTAATAAAGCCGCTATATCGTTCATCTGGTGTTGCTGAGTCTGCAATGCAGGAATCACCGAGACTTTTTTCGCACTCATGTTGGAGGTATTCTGAAAATTTTCCAAATTTTCCTGCCTTAATTCAACGGGTGACTGGGTGGAATACGCTATTTCTGCAGGATTATTGTCTTCCCCGATATGATCCCTATTTGAATTAGTGGGTGCTGGCTCATGTGATAAATTTGACCCTTCCATGATTTTCTTTCGACATGTTAATAATGGTACTGGATCTCAAGCGCATTACTTTAAAACTTCACGCTATTTTAAACTATTTCGTTGACACACAAAGAATATTCCAATACACAACAACAAGGAAAAGAAATAAGGATTGCAGAACACACCATCAGAAAGACTTTACACTAATCTGCAAATAAAATGCCTCAATAAAATCCGCGATTGCACAATAAAATCAAACCCAAAGAACATTCCACAACACATTCTATAATTTCAATGGAAAAATTACAAGAAGAATTTACTCATCCAATACCTTCGAGGAAAAATAGTTTGAATATGAAAAGATATCGTTACCCTGGACATATGGTTCGAAATCCACACAAATATTTCGACAACTACTTGCAATTGCCATAAAGAAAGCATCACAACAATTATCAACGCCGTAATACAACAGAATTTGAGTGCGTTTGGACAAATCCCATTGCACATTCCCATGTCACACAAGATAATTATGATTTAACACACGCAATATGCACACAAAATAAATTTATCTGATCTTATTGCAAAACCAACTTCCATCTAAGATCAACAAACACATCAATTTATACATGCATTAACTACGGAAACTAACACAAATTACTTTCTATCTACAAAATAAGAAAGTTGCCAAGGACATAGTGCTGTCTTTCGTTCATAGCATAATTAATTTTTGCAATTAATAATCGAAAAGCCCCACGTTGGGCGCCATTGTAGCGTTCTGACCTCATTACGTGATTTAAAATTATAATCAATTTTATTATTTTATTTTATTATCATGAAAGGTAGAACTTGCGTGAATACTTTATACGAAAAATCACAAATGGTTTTATTTCAATTAATCACATGCCATACATAACAAAATTAGTTAAAAATAATCAGTTGTCCTTTTGTGGGCGCCAGGGTATTTTATATAAAATACACAAAAATTAAACAGTAAACGAAGTCAACATTTTGACTTCACTTCTGAAAGAGATGTTTGCTCCGGGCTATGAGAGTTCTTATCTGCAGGGTCGTAGCTGGGCAATGCTATGAACTTGAAAGTCTAGCTAGCACAGTGTCCTTCATTGGAGATGTATAATTACCAAATGTACATGTCTGCCGCCACACATTGGATGACGGTCTTCTCTGCTATGGACCAGTGTAGCACAGTTCCTCAGATGTCGTCCTTTGCCTGAGCTCATCTGCTCAAACAAAATAGCGGGTGTCCGGATCCAGGCAGCAGCAACAGTCCCACTCACGAATAGACAGTCCCCATCGACCGATCGTGAATGCCAACCAGCCCTGAATATCTCTTCCCTCGTTCGTCGTGCCACATGCAAAAACAGAAAACTCTCGCCGATCACCCTGTTTGTCTACCTGGCAAGCACAAATCTCCCCTCCATTAGGCACTCACTATTCTCCCCTCGCTAATTCTAGGAACCGGCCTGCTGGCATTCCTCAGATCTGCCGCTCCACACTTGTACAATGTACACTGCGCCCAAACGCCCACTAAAATATTCCACATTTTAAATAATAAACATATAGTTTATTAATGTAACTAGCGGTCACAAGACGCGTTCGTTACAGTCACCAAATTTTGCTGCAAATTGGAGTATGTTTAAAGTCTCGCTTAAAATTTCAGGGCGCGACAAAGTTGAAATTCCACATTTTCTGTGACAGTCAGACGCGGTTTGCATGTGCCAGATCTTTGATTTTCGAAGCTTGAGTTTCATCACTTTACGTCAATGCACTTCCTGGTAGAGAGTCGTGTTTAATTTTGCATCTGCTGAACAATTCTGGGCATTACCACATAGAACGTCACATCCGTAAGTTTGCCCCAAGAGAAAAAGCGTTACAGTGAAGGTTTTTTTCCAGTTTCACACAATTCTTCACGTTGCATCGTTGTTCCAGTAAATGGCCCTTCGCAAAAATCATCATGAAAACTGAGAAAAAAAAAACTGGTTCGTGTATAAGTCTGTTCACGTGGAAGAAATGAAACTTCTTTTATCGTAAACACACGAAAATTATCAAAAATTTAAAACACACTTCACGAGAGTCATGGAACCTTAGTATGTATTTTGCATTTAGAGCTTTTATAATGGAAAACAACTTTGAAAAATTTATCTGATAAACGTTCTTATATTTTTTTGCTTATGGCTTTACGCCTCGTCGACGTCGAGGTCATTAGAGGCGGGAAAGGAATGGGGATAAGGAACGGGTAGGAATTTGGCCGTGTTCTTTTGAAGGAAGCATCCCAGCATTCACCTGGAGTGATTTGGGGAAACCATGGAAAACCCAAATCTGGATTCCCGGATGGGGATTCGAACCCACGTCCACCCGAATGAGAGGCGAGAAGGTTAACCGTTCACCCACCACGCTCGGTTTCTTGTAATCACTAGGATGCGAGAGACATCAGTAAAACATTTTTTTTTTTGATAGAAATAAATCTATTTTATTCTTTGGATATTTACTGAATGTTGATAATGATTGTTATTATTAATATTAATTTATATGACTATTTATTACTATTACTGGGTTGGATGGAAAGCTAAGCTGGGTTACGTGGTGGGGAGGGAAGGGGGGGGGGGTAATTTCAAGCCAGGCCACGTAGCTTTTCGTTCATATTATTTATCACAGTTAAAATGAGATACAGAACACACAACAGCTTGTGAATAATTATTTCCGCCATTTAATTATCCCCGTGTGTAATTTATGATAGTCTGACAAGAGAAAACAGTACACAATGTCTTCTGGAATCAATAGGGAAAAAGGCTACCTTCTACTTGGGGGGTGGGGGAGGGGGTAATAGAGACAAATACCGCGTTGGGCTACGTGGGGGGGGGGGAGGTTTACAGGAACTACGTCGTTTATGGACGCTCCCTTAATATGAGCTTAGGTGACAGCTGGCACTATCGTAGCTGCTTGAATCAAAGTATCGTTAGTGTTCATGCGCAAAACAGGCCACCCGGGAGTTTATGACGAACGCAGTATTGAAAACCGCTCGTCGCTAAAATGTTCCCTTGCCGCAAAATATTAAAAAAATAAATAAAGTTTGGTTGTGAACAGATCCGTTATTTCTTTACATGTATGTTTCTTCAGTAGTTGCACAGAAAGTGGGTTATTTCGGATGATTCCACAGATAAATTCGGCTCTTCGGAAAAAGTGACTTGACGACAATTTTTTTAGTTAATACAGCAGTGCGAAGGTCTGCATACGCTGTCTAGGTGGTTATTGTAGACTGTGACTTTCGGACGTTTCCATATCTATTCTTAGTCTACTTCTTCCAAGACAGCAGTTCCTCTTAAAGTCCTTTGTTTTCTCTCCGGCCTGTCCGAAATAAGTTCTTTGTCTCCGAACTCAATGTCGTACTCGTCGTCTGTGCCTCCATCCCCACCACTACACCCCTCCCCACTCCAACCCCTCACCCATTTTTGATCTCATTCTCGCTTGTAACGATTCCCTTCTACTGGAATTCTGTCGGTGCATTAATTTGTACCTGCTGGTGATGAGTACATAATTACTGCGAATCGTTCCGCTTGGACCAAGTCTACAGGTGTAAACTCAACTATTCATATTATTTTTAAAACGTTCATGGATAGCCATCTCCTCTCTCTTCATACTTAATCAAAATCTGTAATTGAGATATTATTTTAAACATTAAATTCTCCGCTTTGGTATCATCATTAGATAGAAATGAATTTTTCGAAATTGAACCCGTAAATGGGAAAATTATGAACACTCAAGGTCACGGATGTGCGATAGTTCAGAGTAAAGCTGCTAGGCTGCGCTGGCGTCGGTAAGGAAACATCGCACTATCTCTACATTGCAGAGGAGCTTTTCGGATATTTTTGTTTCTTTTAAGGAAACATTTAATCTTTCTAATTTTTCCGTAAGTCGTTGTAAGTGTCTTACTACTTACATATTTCAATTGACAAATAAACATTTGCCACAAATGAGTCGGATTTATGATACAAAATTCGGGCGCCACAAATGGTTCTTAAATTCCATAAAACTGAAAGACAGTACAAAGTTTTGAATGAACACATATGGTTCCAGACAAATATGCCTTTTGTAAATAAGCCTTTTATAATTGGGCCTTCTAGTTCAGTGGGATTTCATTCATACGTTCGAGCACTGATATCTTATCTCAGAGTCGCTTATGGGTCACTAACAGTTCGATGGTTAACACATTGCCATATGAAAGTCTGCAACAACAGGTGACGTGGGTCGAAGACAGGCCCGCGGCATGCGAGTTACTCATCAGCATTCGGAAACCGAACGCGTCAGACCGCTCCAGGCAGTCAGTTAGCTCAGCCTCGGATGAAGTCAGGAACAGAATGATTTCTCTCGGTGTACGTGCTCGTAGCAAAATTATGGCCGCGCCTTGCAGCCTCTCGGGAACATGCACAACACAAGATTTCCAGAATTTAGTTGTAAGAACTACAGTGATTGGTGTTTGAGATGGTGGTCTGAAGTCACGTGGTCTACGCGACTTTTGGTTCGCTTGACTCTTCCCGCGTGTGGGTCGCGTGGAAAGTGTGGGAGACGGGTTTTACCCTTAAAGTCCAGTGGCCTTGAAGCAACGTACCTGGCAACAAAGGGAAAAGCCATCACCTTGCCAAAATCCCAGCCTATTGTCCCCATGGAGATTGACGCCCTGCCGGGTGGACCGTTATATCTCATAAAAGACGGCGCGAAACAACAACGTTCGCACAATTCAATATGTCTTATTTCCACAATGCTGAGATTCACTCATTTTAACTCACTGCTCTTTACAAATGGAATGAAAACCCCCTTTTTTTTTAATAAAGCACTTGAATAAAATATACATACAGTTATCGCCCAATCTGTATTAAATTTAATATAATATTACCATAAAATGAATGCTTGGAGTGTGGCGAAATGCGTCACAATACAACCTTCAGTATGAAATGCAACTGAACTACAGAACGCGCAATAACACAGTCACTGTACCGCAATCTAAACTTGACCTGAATCATTTAAGTTGATACAAATGAAAAGGGAAGTACTGATCTAATCATTATGAAATTCAAGTGTGTAAATGCTTATAAATCAGATTGATTTTCGTTTATTTTATTTTAGTTTTTTAAACAATATAATTTTATATCGTGGTCATATGTTAGTAGAAGATCTTATATCCAACTACAAGAGCCTAATCGGTAATTATAAAATAGGATGTGTCACATCATCAAGTTCGCCGGCCACTTGTAAATGAAACGTCATGCCTGCATCTCGTGTGTGGTGTTTGTTTGTCTGTTAGTAGCAGGTGTGTTTCAAGAAACACGACGTTTCATAGACACACCACAGATGCAGCTTTTTAGATATTAATAGTAGCAGCTGTCACGAGTTTAGATCTTGCTATTTCGTGGTCTGTATCACTGCCTCAACTTCAGATAGTTCAGTTTCGGATAGTGTATGCGACATCACACTATTTTTTTGAACGAAATACTCGTATCTATATCTTAGGTTAGCGAAACTTATTGCTCCAATGTGTTGAATCGGTTTGTACATGTTTGGTCACATCCAGAAACTCTTTTCGTCCTGTCATTTTATTAATCACTTAGAGAGCACGTAAAAACTTTTGCTGTTTATGGAATCGAAAGTGTAGCCCTGAATTTTGAACACGGGCGCCTTATCAACTAACCCTTTATACATAGTCATCTGTTCCGACAGTAATCTTTGTAAAATCTATTAAAAGAAAAGCTTTGTTTTCGATGTTACCTTGGTATACGAGCATACAATTCTCTTATTCGCCTGGAGTGACTTTTGGAAACCATACAAAACCGAAGTGGCTACTGCTACGTTCTTAAATATTTTGTTTCTCTGAAACTTCTTTGAAATACAAATGCGATACAGAGTTATACATTCTTGACTTTCCAGGACCTAAAATAAAGGTCAGATTAATATTCTGTGGGCAATGTAGACTAGCATAAATCACATGTCATTCTCATATCGTATTTTCCGGATTCCCGAGTTACTTGTACAGTTTGTTGTGGGTTCTTGTTCTGTAATCTGAATGTAGTTGACCCATATTGCGTGGGTTAAATTTGCATTTCACAGAACGAAAACAATAAAATGTTTTGTATATTTTAAATCATGGTACCTTAAGCTGCAGACTCATTCTAAATGTTGTCGCTAGTCACCCTGTGATATTTTAGTTAATGTAACTGCTTTGAACAAATTAGTCTTATTGCACATAAGATTGACAGTAAAGAAAACCAGGAGAAGTGATCAATGTAGGTTTGTCTACGCTAGCATCCACTATGCCTTAGACCGTAGTTCTCACGACATAAAATCTACTGATCTGTGCAGCGTTCGCTGTCTCCGAAAACATGCTTATTTAAAAAAGGAATAGTAACACGGAGGGGAAAACATAACACACGACTCTTGGAAAGACAGTCGAAACTTTTTGAGATTAATATGAAATGAGATTGACTAAACTGTATCACAGCAGCCATGAAGTCGAAAAGTACACTGTAAAGAGGATTTAAGAATGTCTAACAAAATGTAGGGAATAGCCGCCGGGCTTTAAGAAAATCAAGTTGTCTGCTGTTAATAATTACCATCGAATAATATGGAAAGCAAAAGCCCCAACGATATCTGTACAAGGACGAAACATCTAACGTCTATGTCTTGGTGAGGTGAAATGACACTTGAGATCAAACACAAGTACATACACACCTTCTGCATTAACTCGCTGTTGTTCGATAGTGTCCCTTGCAGTGCATCCAATGCCAGCGATTGGGTCATTGTATAGAAAATGTGAACGATATTTACCGAAAATTTCTGTGTGTTCTACAATATTGGGAAAGTCATTTCTTAGTGCCCTCTCATTCATTAGCACAGAATCTCAAGAGGCTGACACTAAAATGGTCGGTCACTGCTACCTTGTCCACCCCGATTTCTCGACTCTGTAGCTGTTTGCGAAGTTTCTAGTCTCTTGCCATCAACTGCAAAATATCAGAATTATGACGTGCTGAACATGTGTCTGTTGAAAGTACAGTTTTATATTGTTCTCAGCAGGTGTGAACAGACATGTTAGGACTCTTGTCGTAAGGAGAAGTCTGTAGAGGCCAGGACTCTGCTAATCTAATGAGGATTCTCTGCAGAATTTGGGACTCCGATCCGCCTTGACGTTATGACACTGTTGTTTAGGGTAGGTACCAGCAAGAGTTCAGATATTTTGTATTCTCGAGGACTTTGCTGAGATTTAAAGACGCGGATGATGAGAGTATATGCCTCTGTTTTTATCAGGAGATTTCTGTGTACATGTTGCTACTGTTCCCCGGAGGAGAAAGGTGAAGAGTTCAGCGCTCTTCTATGCTGCTAAGAGACGAGGTGTTTGATATGCTCAGACTTTTTAGTTCCCTATTGTACTCCAGAGGTGCTAGCGTTCTTTGTCCTCAACTTGTCTATCGAGTGTTGAGGAGTCTGTTGTACTATGATTGTGCTCGCTGAGATTATGAGACTCTGTTGTATCTCTCTGGATGTGCTTGCTGAGAGTTCCGAATTCTGATGTCCTCAGCGAGTTCTTATCGAGTTGTAGCAATCTAGTATATTTTAAGAATTTAAAAGGGTCGAGCGCCCTTTCACAAGTGTTTCAGACCATAAGAAACTAGCAACATTATACCCTGCAAGCCACACTTTGAATTTGTCACCTAGGCAACCGGTTCCAGCTATGACAAGATTTAACAACTATTTCCTGGAGAAATATTAGGTATCGAATAGTTTATTCCTAGTTTATACCAGAAGATCAGTGAGTGTGTATCAAGGTATCTTGGCACCACAGTAAACAGCCAATGGGATCCATCTGACGAAGTAAAGTCCCGTATTGGTAAAGCTAGGGCTACTTTCAATAAAATGAATAACCTTTTTAAAAGTCGTAATTTATCAATTACCACGAAGATGAGACTCCTGCGCTGCTATGTGTTCTCTGTCCTCCTGTATGGCGTTGAAACGAGGACATTAACTGGAACTATCAGTAAAAGGTTAGAAGCTTTTGAAATGTGGCTATGTCGAAGAATGTTGAGAATACCATTGACAGACCACACCACAAATGCTGAAATTCTCCTCAAAATGAAAAAAAGATATGGAAATACTGACCACCATAAAAACACGGAAGCTTCAGTACCTTGGCCACATCATGAGGAATAGTAGCCGTTATGAAATCATGCAGTCTGTTCTCCAGGGTAAAATACCAGGAAAGAGAAGTGGTGGTAGAAGAAGAACTTCTTGGTTAAAAAATCTGAGAACATGGACCTCCAATATAACTACGGAGTTAATCCGAGAATCTACCAGCAGAGACGAGGCAGCCAAGATGGTTGCCGACATCCGGAACGGATAAGGACCAGAAGAAGAAGAAGTTTATTCCTCCATTCTCTTTTTTTTTTTTTTTTTTTTTTTGCTGTCGTCAGTCTTTAGACTGGTTTGATGCAATCCTCCATCCCTTCCTATCCTGAGCTAACCTTTTCGTTTCTACATACCCCTTACAACCCACGTCCTCAATTATCTGCTTCATATATTCTAATCTCTGTCTACCTCTACAGTTCTTACCTTCGACTGTTCCCTCCACTAACAAGTTAACCAATCCAGCATGTCTCAAAATATGACCTAAAAGCCTGTCTCTTCTTCCTGTAAGCTTCTTCCATAAACTTCTTTTCTCACCCATCTTTTCCAAAACTCGTTCATTTCTTACTTTGTCTGTCCACCTAATTTTTAGCATTCTTCTGTAGCACCACATTTCAAATGCTTCAATTTTCTTTCTTTCCGGTATTCCTAAAGTCCATGTTTCGCTACCATAAAGTGCAGTGCTCCACACAAAGAGTTTTAAGAAGTTCTTTCTAATTCCTAGATCAATATTTGAAACTAAAAGATTTCTCTTTTTCATGAAGGCTCTTTTTGCTAGTGCTATTCTGCTTTTAACATCATTCCTGCTTCGGCCATCGGTTGTAATTTTGCTTCCCAAGTAACAGAACTCGCTCACTTCTCCTATAGCATCCGATCCTATTTTTATATTTAATCTGCTACTATTGGTATCATTTCTGCTACATTTCATCACTTTTGTCTTACTTTGATTTATATTCAGTCCAAAATCTTCCTTCAGTATTTTCTTCATGCCATTCAATAACTTCTCAATATCCTCAGCCCTCTCTGTAGCCTTAGGAAAAGGACTCCAAGTTAGTCAGACTTGATTAGATATTTCTTAGACTGTTTTTATCGAAATTTTTCCAGTTAATTGCATTTCCTGAACATACCTGTATGTGTTGTCCTGTGGAATTTACTACAGTTTAGTTGACATATTAAAAACTAACTTAACTTATCCTTCGTGATTTCATTTCTGATACTGATTCCTGTTCAGTTTACTATCTGTAAGCAACAGATGCAGTAAATCTTTGACAAGAAAGCCACATATTTTGGGAGACAGACTCAGAAGTGAACAGTCGAACGAACACACAGTTTGCATATTGCAACAAGCCACTCGGGTTGCTACAGAGTGTTCATGTCTGTGTTGTCCTCTGGATGTGTTCGCTGAGACTACAGGACTGAGTTGTCCCCCTCTGGAGGTGGCTGGCGAGGGTTCGGAACTCTGATATCCTGAGTGAGTTCCTGTTGAGTGTTCAGGACTCTTTGCCCTCAGGAGGTGTCTGCCGAGAGTTCAGGATTCTCTGGGACATTCGTCGCACGACAGCTGGACATCACCGACGACGAGGCCGTCCAGGACACGTTTCGCTGGCTGGAGGACTCTCTAGGGGGCGTCGACGTCTTGGTCAACGCCGCCGGCGTCACCTCTGACTGCAGCCTGCTAGGTGAGCTATCAGTTCTACGCTACATTTTTGGTTTCATAAGAGTGATCTGAAGCCTCGCTCCCGTCTTCTAAGACTCTAGTAGATTTAAATCATTTCTCACTAGCATTTTCCTGTAGCTTTACCCTCGTTCACCTAGATGTATCATCGAATGCGCGTTTTGTAGATGTTTGGATTTTCCAGCGGCAATTAAAGCAGAGGCTTTGGTGATGTTGAAATGCAACCTGGACCAGAATGTAAAATAACATAAGGCAATAAGATGAATTTAATAATTTGAGTTGCCTTCACGACTCTCATTTTGCTGACGTCATTACTATTGTTTTCAGCTTTGCCCGCGTTATTAACATCGAGTGGCAGAAAAAAAATCTTACGTTTTATGTAAGAAGTTTCCATGGTCCTGGCTACTTTCGAGTGTACGGGATAAGGCTGAAATGGGAACATGATCTGTATTTGGTCCTAATGTCTGTAAAATTTGAAGAATTTCTGTTGAGTCAGAACGAACTTACAATTGTAAAAAAAACGGATAAAGACATATACTTTTTGGGTCAAAGGTCATACCTGCGTAACCTCATCTGGCTAAAATACTTACTCGACCTTTATTTTACCCTAAAGTTTCAATCCGCAAGCTTTGAAGAATTTCTGTTGTGTTTTAAGGGATTTAGAAGTATCAAAGAGGAACGGAAACTATTTTCCTATAAATGTACTAAATTTACTGTGTTCTGATTATAAAACAAGATCATTTTTTCCGTTAATACTTCAAAGTCCCTTCAAAATCAACAGAATTTCTTCAAATTTAGGAGCATAAACCTTTAGTCAAATATAGGTCATGATTATATTTCAACCAGGTCAGGTTATGAGATCATGATCTCTGACCCTAAAAACTCTCTTTTTTCTCTCTCTGAAAATGCCCTAGTTTGACTATTGTCAAAATGTTTAATAAAGCCTTGGATACACTAGGGGACAAATGGAGCGACATGCCGCGCAACATGCCGCGCGGTATGTCGCTGGACAACACCCGGGAACACTGCCGCGGAACATTTAGCAGACACACTAGTCAGTTGTTGCAGAAATGTTTCCCGAGGAGGTTGCGTTGGTTAGTGCTGCGTACATACTTATATCAAGTAGTTCAGTTTCGTAGGACGCCTGTTCGATACGCTTATAACAGAATTATTAATATTAAAAAATCAAGTATGTTAAGACGTAGAAAACAAAAAGAGACTCGAATGAGAAATTTCGTATCTGATTAAAAACAAATTAAATAAATTTATATTATAAATATTGCTTCTTATTACAAATGTGCCTATTTTTTTCAACGAACTAAAAACAGGGATTTTGATGATAGTTATTGAGGTTTAAATATTAAAATTCTCATGATTTTATTTAATTTCTTTAATTGTATTCAATATCTTTTTTTATGACAAAACTACGCGAGCCACCACAAAGCCGTGCATTTAACTAGTTTTAAATTACCAGTCGCCTACTGTCCGCCCCTCGCGATGGTGTCCGGGCTCTCACCCTGTCACACCTAGGCGTTACTTCCTGCCGCCTCACAGCTGCGATCCTAGACAACTCACAGGCGTCCACAAAATCAGTATACATTCTTAGGAAACTTAAAATTTATGTGTTTCCTTACAAACTATTATATTAATAAATATTTATGCTGTTTCAGGATACAGCTACTGCAAATGAATGGAAGGAAAAGGCTTGTGGTTATGAAATATTTTGGAAATTCCACACATTGTCTTGGATCTATTGATGGGAAACACGTTTTGATTCAGGCTCCTTCCAATTCCGGCAGTGACTATTATAACTACAACGAACAATTTAGTATTGTCCTATTGACTATTGTGTATGCCGGTTATAGTTTTATTTATGCAAATTGTGGTGTAAAAGGAAAATATTCTGACAGAGGAGTGTTCCAAGAAACTGCTTTTTAATATAGCTCTGGCTGCTAATCAACTTAAGTGACCAGATCCAGAGCCAGTACGATAAGGTGGACCAAATATGCCTTTCGTGTTGGTAGGAGACAGTACTTTTGCATTGACCGAACATATAATAATGCAATCACGACGCATTTTCAACTACAGACTATCAAGAGCAAGAAGAGTTGTAGAAAATGTGTTCGTAATGTTATGTGTCGTATTTCGTATATTCCGTACACCAATAGCCCTCCAGCCTGCAAATGCTGACGTAGCTACTTGTAATGGCGAGTGTAAACCTACATAATTTTTTAAGGCGCAATAGTCAGTCCAGATCACTGTACACCCCACATGGAAACTTTGATTCTGAAAATATGGATCACGAAATTGTGGAAGGATCATGGCGCAGAGAAATTGGATGTCATAATATGTTGATGCTAGAGGAATACGTTATTCTGAATCTATTATAGAGATAAGAAATAATTTTTCTGAATATTTTGTGAATGAACAAGGAAGTGTTTCCTGGCAAAATAATTTTTAAACATAATTATGAGATAGGAAAAAAAAAATCCACCCTAGCATATAACAACTATTTTAGCACTGTACCAGTAGAATCAGATAATCACGGTTTGAAATGTCCCACAACAACCCATAATTCTAGTACAGCTCGATTAGGTGAAGCACCATTTCGTTTTCCCACAGCACTGACATGGCACGCTGCGCACACGACTACACTCGGTACAAATGTCGCGGGACTGACGCGATGTTTTCGCTCTGGAAGTTGCAACACACAACATGCCCCGCGGCACGTAGATGTCGCGCAAATTGTTGCACACAACATTGTGGGACAGCGGGGAACGTTGCAGCGCCACCCAGACTCAGTGTTGCGCGTCAGATTTGTCCCCTAATGTATCATGGCCTTAAATCTGCCAATGGTGAAGTTGGGTTTATTCCACGAATGATCCTCCGAACATGCCTTCTGTTTGTAATGGTACCAAGTATAACGTTGTGAAATTCCCCTTACGGTTTCATTAACATAAATAATTTATATTTATTTTCCTTTTCTCGTTATCGAATAGGTCCACGTCATTCATCTATATTTTCCGGATAATTCAGATTATAGATTTACCATTAAAGAAACAATAATATGTTCTACATTTCTCTGTTTTATCAATAAACCGCAATGCCTTTGTAAACTTCAAATCAAATGATTGATTCAAGTTTTACAATTCGACAACTATTATCGATTACTTATCTTTTGTTTAATCTCAATAAGTAACTCTTCGTTAAACATTAACAACAAATTACCAATACAGTTATGCTCCCTCATGTCACTAGGCCGGTACTTTTAAAATATTATAACAGGCTACTTCAACCAACCAAAAACAATTTTCATTCTTCTAACATCTGTTTAAGTAGCAAACCAAAGATTGTCATTTCTCCTTGGTTCGATGCTTTTTGCCCCTTTAATCTTAAATAGTATATACGATAACAAACATCTGGCATATATTCTACTAATTTCTGTAAATTGTGAGGACATGTACCTCACGCTTTTAAATGGAAACGAAGCAGTTCACAGTCTTGTTGAAATTTGCGATGACAACTAAGAAGTCATCAAGGGCAGACTTTGTACAAGTCTTTGCCTGCTAGAAACTGTCTGCCATCTATGAACTACACTAGACATGTGATCATACCGAAAACACGGTCACGGTGGTTACACCTAGAAATATATATAGAAGTATAATATAGATTATGAATCCTTTGGCATTGGTACATATTTTGATGATGACTTAAGACTAGTAAATAAGTGAGTGTTACATAAAGAAGAATTTTTATTTACGCTTATAATTCAATAAAATTAAAACAGAGAATTCCTGGAGCAAAAATTTAAAGTTCCATCCAGTTTTTTCTGTGTTAAAACTTAAATACCATCTACTACATCATTTCATAAGATCACTCACTCACTCACCTCGATAACTATTGGCTAGAGAACGGTGACGTCGTGAGCCAGGCGTCGCTTGCAAATTAACAGCGGCCAGAGATATCATCACAAGAAATTAGAGGTTATGTCCAAAATTTAATACATAAGCAACTGCTACAAAATTAATTGCCATAATACATTAATTAAGTTTGTTTTTCGTAACATTTCATAGTTAAAAAAAATACCGATAAGCATTAGTGCTGTAAGAAATCGTGGAATTACTTTTCAGTAATATGTCGCTAATGAAAGCAACAAAAAAAACTTTAAGAAACTTAAATTACTCATGGTATCTGCTGTAATCACGAATGCCAATTGTCGTTCTGTCCTAGGCTTAAATTTCAAATTAATTAAAACTTTCGCTAATGTTGCTGTTTGACCAAAATTTATACATTACGGTTTTTTGCTTTTTATGTATTTTACTGACCACTTTCGTTAATGGTCTTTATTGACGTTCTTTGTACGTGAGTTATTAGGTTATTTAACATCAGACCAAGTATGTTACCGAATCGAGCATTCTGGCAATTCATTTCTTCGGAGTTGCTCAACTGTTTAATAATCTGGAATTTGTATTAAGTTCTCTGGCCGTTACAGACACTGTGACCAAAGATTACATTATGATTGTTTACTCAGTCTCAATAATAATAATAATAATAAACAACGTGATGCTTTCGAAGCAAGTGCGCAATTCCTTTAAACAGAAATTCTTTAAATATTGCAGAGGAACGTTTAAGGTCAAATACAGGTCAAATTTGTGTTTCAGCTAAGTTCGAATCTATCAACCATGACCTTAGATACAATTGTACGATAGCGCGTTCGTCCTTTGTCCGTGATAATATGTCTATTAATACTTCTGAATTCTTCAAGCTCATGAGATTTTGTGCACCCTAACGATGAATTACAGGTCAAGTTTGTATTTGGACAGATCTCGTCAACCTGTCAAACATAATCTTTGACCTTAAAAACTGGAACTATTCTATACTCGTGACGACACGCAAAATAACTTTCAAGGGCTTGAATAACATACGACAGTGTACAAAGGAAACAGTATGCTGTTTTGGTATGCTAAGTAACTGAAGGTTTAATTACTGGTTGTTAATGTCATTGGCTTTGACATGTCCTGTCCCACATACTCGACACAGCTGTCAACGTGATTGTCAGCTAACAGGGGCGGGAACAATGCTGTTTGTGGGTGCAGCTGACGCTATCGACCTGTTGGGTGCAGAGGTGCGGTCGAGAGGTTGGCAACCCGTGACCTCTGACCTTACGCCAAACAAACAAGGGCCACCCGCAAAATTAATTTGCGCTTTCCTATGATGTTGTTGTCTCTAACTCCATATTTTACTACCTCCAACAGTTAAGCTCTGTGTGAGGTTACCTACAATATTAAATACCATATGGCTGTAGAAAGTGATAGAACAGCGAAACCATGTGAAATGAGTTCCTTACTTCTCCTAATTTGGAGAGTTGCTAAAACTGAATAACTGGTTGAATAATTGCAGTTATATATGACAGAAAATATCACTATGCCATCTTTACAAAGATTTGATCTTTCGTCTTCAACCATACGAATTTGTAATTTTTTTCTTTACGGTAATGATTCCAAAGATACTACATCACAATTCTCACAACAAAACAAACTGCCCGGAAATCTTGGTAATGAAGTTACAATTGATTGTAAGTTTCTGCTGTCGTAAATCATTTGCCTTTACAATGATAAATGGAATTAACCCGTTAAGTGTATAGCAGTATTGTTGAGCTTTACAGCAAATAAACGAAAGATATATATATATATATATAGCTTTACGCCTCGTCGACGGCTAAGGTCATTAGAGGCGGGATGGGACTGGGGACAAAGAATGGGAAGGAATTCGGCTATGGCCTTTTTGAATGAAGCATCCCGGTATTCGCCTGGAGTGATTTCGGGAAACCAATCCAAATCTGGATGCCCGGATGGGGATTCAAACCCGCGACCTCCCAAATGCGAGACCAGAACGTCAACCGTTCACCCACCACGCTAGGTACGAAAGAAATTCTTAGGTTGGTAATAAAATGTGTATCTTCTCTCAACATACAGGATTATTCAAAATGGAGGAGCAGATTTTGTATTTTTATATCTTAAGAAATATAAAAGATACAGCTAGAGAAATGTTCATAGTTTTTTTTGTAATATTCTAAATTATTGACCTTAAAAGAAAATGCACGCTGTACATCAACAGTGGGTTTACTTTTTTCATACTGTAGCTGACAAAACGATTTCTCCTGTAGCGTCGCCATTTAATTTAATTTAATTGCAATGGAGCACAGGCTCCGGTGGCAATTTCCCTACACATCCATCTTCCCCCTATCCTGCACCTACCTACATTTGCCCTCAACAAATTTGATCTTTAAATTCTTTCAAAGTTTTCGCTAAATTATTCATCATTTCTCTTGGTAACTCATTCCAATCCCTGACACCCTTACCTAAAAAAGAGAATCTTCCTACACCCTTGTGCCTGAAATCGAGTGCCAGCATGTGGTCATGGTCATCTTTTCCCTTCCATGCACTACTTTTCATACCTATTGCAATATCTTTCCATGCCTCATCGCCAGTATATGCCCTGTACACTCCCATGATCCTCCTCATTCTCCTCCTGTCTTGCAATGAATCCTATTCCAGCTCCTTTATCATATCCGTCACTGATTGCATTCTGCGATAATTTCCAGAAACAAATCTAGCAGCCCTTTTTTGCACCCTCTCCAGCTCCTGTATTTGATACGTAAAATGAGGGTCCCATACTACACTACCATATTGGAGCAATGGTCTGACCAAAGTTTTTGTAACCCAATTCCTTGACTTCTCTCGTACATCCCCTCATCACTCTCTCCAACAAGTGCAGAACTTTGAAACCTTTTCCTACCACATAAATAGACAACAGCGCCATTGGCGGCAGCGAATTGAACTAACATTTATTTTTCAATTCATGGTTTGTGGCATAAAAATAACTTAAATAAAAATTCATCACATCAAACTTTGGTTTTTCATCAGAACCATGGAGGAAGGAAACATATGGAGACGACGCAAGAGACCTTCACCACACATTGAAGTGAAGTAGGGTGGAGGAGGAGTGGGGGGGGGGGGGCATGGCCGGAGTGGAAGGGGCATGGCCGCTTCCATACAGACACGGGGAATATGTACAAAAACCTCAAGGGACTCTAGGATAAACGTGACGCCGCAATCTGGTGATGGATTATTATGTAACTCAATGAGACAAATAAAAAATTTTTTGATATCCTGTTTAGTTTTCGAGATATTCTGTCTCAAATGTGAAATTGTTTTGGTTGAAATTCAGAAGAAAAAATTGGCGAATGTCAAATTTCATGACGGATTCTTATTTAAGAAGACGAGACAAATAAAAAACAAAGAATAAAAATTTTCGATATCTCGCCTAGTTCTCGAGATATACTGTATCAAAAGTGAGGTGTCTGGAGTCGATATAGAGAAGAAACATTTCGCAAAAGTCAAATTTAATGATCGATTCTTATGTAACACGACGAGACAAATCGAAAATAAAGAATAAAATTTTTCGATATCTTTCTTAATTTTCGGGATATACTGGGATTGGGTTGATATGCGGCCTGGACTAAAAATTAATTCTGCCAAAGCCACAATGAATTACATGGTGGACACGCAGAATGGATATTTCAGTTTTTTTTACTACCACTTGTGGTTATATTGAAGTGCGTCCTAGAACATAATAAAAATAGTTATCTTGTTAACATACATCGTAAGCTTAATTGGAAATGGCTGGAAGTAGTTTCCATCGCGATATACGTTTTGTCACTAACTTGGTTCTAATGAAATTACTAACAGCAATAGATAAATTCTTTGTCTCTCATGGAACAACAAAACCATTCTGGTACAGACTGCATTTAGACCTAACCACAATGTCCATTAAATTGCCGTACAGAATCAAACTATATAGACATACCTACACACGCGTATTTGAATCGCAAACTGTATTTGCAGTAACAACATCGTTTGCTTCATCAAGATTCCTAGATTGCATAGCATAATTTAACACATTTAATTTCATGATACAGTATAAACTGCAACGTGACGAAAGAAAGCGCAATACTAAATTCACTGAATCGCGATGTAAAACACACCCCGTTAAATCTCATTTTCAACACTCGTTAAAAGTAATGCTAGTCTATTATGTGCAAAATAGCAAGGTATGCTGATTTTCTACACTATACCAACAAAAATTTGAGAACAAAGTCATCCCATTGAGAGCTATGACTAAATATTTATAGAAAGGCAGCGAAGTTTTCAAGTCGTACCGCCCACTTCAACAACGATAATTAGAATTCAAGTTATTTATGAAATGATATTCCAGGTTCTTTCCTGTCTGGCCTATTTGTGCAACCGTACGAAACACAAGATGGCATTATAAAACACTTATACACATTACAAAATTAAATAATCACTGCATCTAACACAATGTGAACATCGCAATTGTTTGGAAGCGCAATATCGCCGCTGCCGCCACTGCGCATGCGCGAGAGTTTAGAGCCTGCTTAACAGATTTAACGTCACTTCTCCTCCATATATTTCCTTCCTCCATGATCAGAACGGACTTTTGATCTTTGGATTCTGTAAATATTCTCTTTGATGTTTTTCTTTATTGTGTATGCGAAGATTGTTACAGCTCTAATTTCTGAGAATAATTTACAGGCAAAGGGATTTTTCGAATTTCAAACCGCAAATGGCAAAATTACGAGCAATTGAGGTGAGGTGTATGCGATAGTTCAGAGTAAAGCTGCTAGGTTTCGTTGGTGTCGATAAGCAGTGATCACTAGATAGCAGCACTACGTATCCCAGGGATATGGATAAACTGTCAATGTTTTCTAGAGTAAGGAGTTCTTAGAATATCTTTATTTGTGTTAAGGAAACATTTCATAATTTCTAATTGTTTCTTAAGTTGTAACTGTTTTGCTAAGTACGTATTTCAGTTTACAAATAATTAATTGTTACATATGAGCCGGTTATTTTTTAATCTCACTACAGAGCAACAACCTCTATTCTCTGTAGGTATATCATTTATCGCAGTTTTCGCACAAGCCACCTAACTCAGCAAATAATTTTGCTCCAGGTTACTTTAAAACATATCGACAGCATCCGCTAATATTACTGCTTGAAATAGCTCGTACAGCTAGATCTACTGGCGAAGTTATCGGTTAATATTTGTTAACAGTTTACTAAACCTATTTTGTCATTAACCCGCCAGTCTGGATTGGTATTTGTTTATCAGGTAAGAATGGGACGGAAAGGCACACAGTTCACACTTCAAATCAGCAAAAAAAGTTCATGAAATCTTTGATGTAATACATACGTGAACACAGATCTTAAGGAAGGTAATGTGTGACATCTATCCACAAAGTTTGTAAATAAATTGAGCTGTTAAATGGCTGGAAGGAGACGAATTAAATGATTTAGGGATCAAAACTGCAACTAGACCAACAAGAAAAACAAAAAAGTGATAATGCCAACAGCACGTGGTGTTCCCAAGCGGTCACCCATCCAAGTACTAACCACGCCCAACGTTGCTTAACTGCGGTGATCGGACGAGAACCGGTGTTTTCAACGTGGTATGGCCGTTGGCAATTTGATTTAATTCGAGCAGCGTACTTTACACGGTGTACAATATACACTGACGGGTCAGTCATACTATGTTGCCCCCTTTTCATTGCATTGTGGCTTTTAATAACAACGGGCAACAACTAATTTTTCCCACAAAGACCGCAAGGGGATTTTCCCAAAGAAAGCAAAAATTCTGCCTTCCGCGAAAACTCTGAATAGATGGACTTTTTTTTTTTTTTAAGTTCTGTAATCTGTTTATGACCTCCCCTATTTCAGCCAATCGTGAGATATGCCGATCGTAAACATATCCGACGAGAGAGAGTTTGGACTCTGAATTTCCGGCGGATAGACTAACAATATCGAGCGGGTGTCTTCGTCCGTTGGCTCAGTATGGGTGGAGATAAACCCTATCTCAACATCAAAGGCGATGATGAAACCACTCGGCTATGAAGACAACATTGTGATAATATTGAATGCATTCAAAATGCCAATCAGGAACCAAGTGTTTATCACAATTTAAAACTTAGTAACGCCTGCAGATAATTTCTTCCAAGCTCTGCGGTTTAGGAATGTTTTCCCTTTTGTACATCGCATACCCTTTATTATCAATATAAATTATGTAAATTTAGACTGTCTACTTTAGTTTATAGATAAATAGCATTGTTTTTGTAAACGTTACATTTCCGTTTAGATCTCAAATAATTTTGCTAGAACAAACAATTTCTTACGTGTGTTTGAGTTTTGCCATTTATAGGAGTCTAATTTAAAAGCCCATCAAAAATGACGGGTATTACCTTTGTCAGTAATAGGTATTTGTTCTGGAAAAACTTCTAAGGAAAAATCGATAAAACCTTGTTTACTGACATTTTCGTGATATGAGTAAACTTTCTCTGATTGATTCTCGGAGTATTTGACTGCAATGTTTTTAAATCACTATATTTGACTTTAAATGATGGAAATGTCTTTAAGTAAAGTGTAATTTCGAAAACCAGTAACTATAATTTATTTATTTGATTCATATGTTTGGGATTACCTACGTTTCGTGTAAAATGTCTTGTGAGTTTTTAATAAACTTCCCTGTTTCTTATCTTCTGCCGAAAGTCTATAGTGGTTATAATTTCTGTAACAGAGTGGACATCGAATGCTCTTGTCCTTACACGAATTTCTGCTTATAGACGTCGCACATAAAGAAAAAGCAACTGTAAATTTAAACGAACGTCGCACTGTAATTTTTTATTTGTACAATTACTTTCACAACATGCAATTGCCTTTTTGCTAGCATCGCAGTAAAAAAATTAAATTAAGAGCACTTAGATTATTTAATTGATTATCTACGTACCCTTTATTAAATGATAATGTAGCATTTAGACTTCTACTTGAAAGACAGTTACGTGCTCTAATGGATCATATATAATCTACGTGGCTCGATCTAGGGTGTGGGGCGGGCCCCTTGGGTAGAAAGCTACGCTGGGCTACGTAGAAAATGGGGGAAAGTTGTCCGAGCAAAACACAGTTAAATTAAGGTACACAACACTACGTCGTTTAATTATTTTCGTATGTAACGTAGATATCTTATACACTAACAGTGCTGCGCATCCGAGTGACTTGTAGTCATAGCGTTGGGTTGCACGCGGCAGGCGCATTTGAACTAACTCACACGCGACAGCGCATTACGTTTCGAAAACATTAGACATGTCGTACGTAGACTCGAATTCGCTTATAGATGTCACACGGAATTTTCCAAGGCCGTGACATTTCGTATCGTTTTGATGGTTTGAAATAAAACTGTTTTTATTAGGATTGCCCGCGTGTGACCAGTTGACGACACCGCTTGTTGATAAAAGTTCAAAGAGTGGCGTGAAGAGATGCTGTAAAATAAACTTACGAGGCTTATCAAAAAGGTTTTTTCCAACGAGTTTTGACTATCCAATGAGTTACAGAAATCGTTTAAGCAAATAAAAGAATCATTCTCTGATAATGTAGAAAGAAAGGTGACAGAACTGCGGCAACAGAAAACGAAAATGTAGCTCTTCTTAGTTTTCTAACGCGACAGGTATTCATATTATTATTTAGTGATTATTCTATTTTATTAATTGATGAACTATGATGAATGAGATAAGGAGAATATTTTTAAAAACACCTCAAGAAGAAAAGGATCCCTTACCTTACCTGAGAAAGAGGTTTTCCCAACAATTGGTTATTTGCAGATGTGGCCAGTGTCAACATTTAATTCAGAATATTTATAATGATGGGAAAATACATAACGCAAATATCAGTTGTGTTTAATATATACGCTCTAATTTTAACAATAGTCCTTCAAGAGAAAAAAGTAAAAAAAAGTCTTCTGGAATTAATAGGGAGCGAGACACAGCAGGAGGGGGGGGGGGGGGTATTGAGGAAAAACCTACGTCAGGCTACGTGGGAAAGGAGGGGGCGGGGGGGGGGGGAGGTTTCAAGGGATGCCAAAATGGAGCCACGTACTTCATGGACGCTCCCTAAACATCTCCAAAGAGGGTCAAGTCCTTTCACAATACACTTTTTTCGGCTACAGATTTCTTCTAACACTTAAATATGGCTCGTTTGGAGGGGAGAGAAAATTTGTTTTTGACAGAATTCTGGGTCTAGAGTTTACTAGCGTGCTCATGTTAGCATATCGAAATATAATTGAGTGAGAGATTGGATTAAGTGGTATAGAGTATGTAAAATTTCATTTACTGTTGTAGATATAACATTGCTAATCAGGAAATTTCGAGTAAATAACAGCAATTGATTTTATTTGCGGTTATATTGCTAAAATATAGTGTAAATTTCAAGTAAATAATCGAATTTGATCTTATTTACACTTACAACGTTAAATGAAACTGTAACTACGATGCTATCTGACAGGCAATCGTTTGTTCCGAAAGTAACAGAACAAAAATACAAAAAATTATGATGTGAGGCAGAGATTAAAAAATTGCGTGTGACGTTCGTTTAAATTTACATGTTGCGTTTTGTTTATTTACAACGGCTAGGTGCAGAAATTCATGTAAGGAGAAGAGTATCCAATGTTCTCGCTGTATTCAGTGTAGCAGTTACGGAACCAAGTGACAATAGAACTAAAAAACTTTTTTTACAGACTATAACAAACAGGAAACTGTTTTCAAACTCAGAGAAAGTTGACATGAAAATAAATAATTTGATTTGAATTTATTTGCAATTATGATGTCAAAAAGAAGTGAGATTCCAACTAAAAGACAAGTATTTGTATAATGCGACGTTCCTTTAAATCTACATGTTGCTATTTGTTATTTTTTTTGCGACAATTAAATCCATAAATTTATGTGATGACCAGTTCTCTACAGCAATTACTAAATCATCGTGCAACATAACTTAATAATTATTTGATGACAGGTAAGAAACGGGGAAGTATATTAAAAAGTCAGAGAAAGTTTACAATAAACGTAGTACGTGATCAGGAAATATATGAATAAAATAAATCATCATTATTTTGTTTTGAAACTACAGTTTCATTAGAATGTTTTTCATAACAATAAAAATTTCCATCATTTTTGGCGGACGTAATAGCAAGTAGTACAGAATGAGAGCAGAGATAAAAAACATTACAAGGCGAGGAGGAGATGCGTTGTTCATTTTCTTGCTGCGAATCAGAGTTAATATGTACTTAGTTTTCCTGCCATTACGTATTGTGGAAGAAGCAGCGAAAAAGCGAGGGGTAAAGCGGGATTTTCTGTGTAGAAAGGTAGCTTTTTTATCACAACTAATGATGTGCTTATCAGTGTGCACTTTAAAAAATTTGTCACGAGCAACGAACAATGTCCGTGTAATGGGGTTTACTGTTGTAGAGTATAATATGTGTCAAGTCGCAGCATACTTCTATGTCTCGTAGCATTGTTGTTTATCGACTGAATAAAGGTAAAAGTTTTAATTTGTTACTAACAATTATTATTCTGTTACGAACCTAATGACTCAACGTACATTTATTTTATTTTTTATTTTTATATCCTGGTATACAATAGCCCCACATCTAGATTCTACTCTGGGCCCATAATTCCAATACATTACAGAAGGTACACAAGATTTTATATTGCAGGCAGTCACGTTTCTTCGAGCCCTTTTCAGCACAGTCTTTTCGTCGCCCTGCCAGTCGCTTCTGACAAAAGACAAACGCTACACCCCTTCTTTGTTCAGAGTTCTTATCGGTGAATCATGCGCAGTGTTAATAACGAAGTTCAATACACCGCAGGGTTGTGGAGAACAGAGTTCTCTCAGGACTACACGGACTGTTTTCAGTCCTACCAACTGAAACGAAGAGGATGATACTTACCTGGTAAGTGGAAAACAACTCCGTTCAGTAGTTACCACTGAATCCTGTCAGTAGGGTTCGGATCTTTGGGACCAAAAAACAGAGAAATATGCTGGCAAATATGACCTTAAAAACGGGTAAATATGACCTAAAAATTACAAAATATAACCAAACATTTAAATTTACTGTACATAAAAACATGCTCAATTATACGTCATTTATTTTATCTAGTAGTGTCGCTTTCATATAGACAGCATAATTTGCTCCCGTTATCGCGTGATTGGTTATAATTATAATTAACTCATTTCTTTTACTTTTAAAATATATTGTTTATTACACTCATATTCCTCTAGGAACTACATCGGACTTATAGTATTCGAAGAATGCAAGGTTCTTCAGCAATGAAATGGTTTCAAAGCAACCGTTCGGCCTTTACGTCGCTAACCTCCAGCTAACTCTTGATTTTCTTATCGCCATGGCAACTTACATTTCCTTGCTATAGGAGTAAATATATCGATTTTTGATTAATTTCATGGCACAAAAATATGGTTTTCTTATGAAATGTTCTGTTCTGTTACACCATGCACTCACTGCACCATTGGGAAATTAAATTTTAAATCATTTTGTTGAAGTCAGTTTAATTTCATATAATTTATAGCAAAGAACTCTTTCATTTGTACCAAAATACTCCTCTCCAAATTCCCTTACGTAACTCTTAACTTCGCACTTTCAGAAAATTTTGTTTTCGGCATGTTGATACTCACTGATCCATTGCAGGTTTAACGCTGACTTAGGATTATTTTCAAAAGTATTTCCTTGAGACATTGATTGATGTGCATCGACACAGGCATATTGCTCCAGCATTGTCAAGATTAAAAGGCGGGCGGAATATTAACGTTTAGAGAGTGACAATAATGCATAACTTAAATTCTTGTCTGGTGAATTCTGACAATTTCAGCGAAAATTAGTTTGGTTTTTCCTTCAATGTATAATAGGAGTACAGTTCATGAATAATTATCTTAATTTCTTCTCATCAATACCTAGCGAATTCCCGATGCTATCAAATATTGCCAGATTTTTCGTCAAAATATGACGATATGACCATAAATATTATCGTAATATGACAAAAAATAGGAAAATGACCCCAAATATGCATTTATATGCTATATAAAATATATCTAAACACAATCAGAAACGTTGAATCAGTGTTTAATTCAGCATTACAGCTCATAAAGAAGACACTTGTCCTAAAGATCCGAACCCTACCTAACAGCACATGTCTGCCGGTGTTGTTAAAGATGTTTCTTTCGTTATTCTCTGACGGTTCTTCCAGCCAGGTGGTGGACGACTCATACATGTTTGCCCGTTCGGGTATTGAAATTGTTTCTTTTGTTGTTCTCCGAAAGAGTGAATCGACGGATGGAAGTAAACATGATTCCACTCTTCTTCTGCACCAGAGTAGCTCGAGTGCTGTGGCTAAAATTGTCCTCCTAGTATTTGATGGTTGTCTCACCGCTCAGTCTTGAACTCCGTAGCACATAGTCTCCGCACCAATGAGTCGCTCTCATACATATTTTATCATGTAATCATCATCATTGTCGTCATCATCATCATCATCATCATCGTTGCTGCGGTTTTTATGATTGTCGTTATCGTCTCTGTTGTAGTCATCTCTGTTATCATCATCACATTCATCGTCGTCATTTCTGTCGTCGTCGTCGTATCTGTTATTGCAGTCATCATCGTCACTGTCACCATCATCTTCGCTGTCGTCACTAGCTTTGATGTCGTCGTCATATTCATCGCTGGTGTCGTCATCGCTGGTGTCGTCATCGCTGTCGTCATCATAGCTGTCATCATCGTCGCTGTCATCATCATGGCTGTCATCATCGTCGCTGTCGTCATCATGGCTGTCATCATCGTCGCTGTCGTCATCATGGCTGTCATCATCGTCGCTGTCGTAATCATGGCTGTCATCATCGTCGCTGTCGTAATCATGGCTGTCATCATCGTCGCTGTAGTCATTATAGCTGTCATCATCGTCGCTGTCGTAATCATGGCTGTCATCATCGTCGCTGTCGTAATCATGGCTGTCATCATCGTCGCTGTCGTCATTATAGCTGTCATCATCGTCGCTGTCGTCATCATGGCTGTCATCATCGTCGCTGTCGTCATTATAGCTGTCATCATCGTCGCTGTCGTAATCATGGCTGTCATCATCGTCGCTGTCGTAATCATGGCTGTCATCATCGTCGCTGTCGTCATTATAGCTGTCATCATCGTCGCTGTCGTCATCATAGCTGTCATCATCGTCGCTGTCGTCATCATGGCTGTCGTTGTCATCACTGCCTTCGTTATCTTTGTCGTCACCGTCTCTGTCGTCATTATAGTTGATACGATTTTCTTCATCATTGTTGCTATCGCCTCTGTCGTCAGGGGGGCGTCCATTAATTACGTGAGGTGAAATAGGAAGGGGGGTCCGGCGAAACCTCACCAAGGGGGAGGGAGAGGTCAACAAAAATCTCACGTGAGGATTTGAAGTTCTTGTAGTATGGTAGAGCTAAAAAAAAAAAAACAAATGACGCAAAGGTCGATTTTAGGGGGATAAAAACCGGTTTTAGGGAGGTATAACCGCCCTTGGGAGCATGAGAGGTCAATTCGTAGGGGGGGAGGTCCGGAATTCCGGAAAAACACCTCACGTAATTAATCGACGCCCCCTCGCTTTTGTCGTCATATCCGTCATCACCGTCGTCTCTGTCATTGCTGTCATCATCATCATTGTAGTCATCGTCACTGTAGCCATCATCTTCGCTGTCGTCGGTAGCGTCGCTGTCGTTGTCATCATTGTCGTTGATGTCATCATCACTATCGCCATCATCGTCGTTGTCGTCCTCATCGTCGTTGTCGTCATCACCGCTGTCATCATCATTGTAGTCGTCTTCATTGTTGGCGTCATCATGGATCTCGTTTTCATCGATGCCTTAGTTTTCTTTGTCATCACCGACTTTCATTGCTGTCATCATCATCGTCGCTGTCATAACCATCGGTCGGGTCACTGCCTTCGTCATCATCACTACCGTCATCGTCGTCGATGTAATCACAGTTGCTGTCGTCATCGTCATCGCTGACGTCTTCGTCGTCGTCGTCGTCGCTGTCATCGTTGTCGTCATCATTGTAGTCGTCTTCATTGTTGGCGTCATCATGGATTTCGTTTTCATCGATGCCTTAGTTTTCTTTGTCGTCACCGACTTTCATTGTTGTCGTCATCATCGTCGCTGTCATAACCATCGGTCGGGTCACTGCCTTTGTCATCGTCACTACCGTCATCGTCGTCGATGTAATAACAGTTGCTGTCGTCATCGTCATCGCTGACTTCTTCGTCGTCGTCGTCTTCGCTGTCATCGTTGTCGTCATCATCGCTGTCGTCATCGTTGACTGTTACTGTTGTAGTTAAAAACAGAGAGTGGCGCAGTCATTTGGAAATGAATTTGCCGTCTCCCACTGCACCAGGAAGGCTGTATCATTCATGTCTGACGCTACTGTTGTAGCATTGTTCCAGTTGTTATCACGTGACTGCCCCGACGGAGCCACCTGTTGAGGCCGAACGTGATACTGCCCTACCTCTTAACCAACAACGCTGTATCACGCAAATGTTCCTGTGTAACTCTCACTGTTGTTGAAGTTGTTTTCAATGTTGTTTTTATCAGGCTGCTGACCCAGAGATTACGGCAACCTATTTTTTTTTAATTTAATCTAATTGCAATGGAGCACACACGCTCCGCTGGCAATTTCCCTACACACTCAACTTCCCCTTATCCTGCACCCACCTACATTTGCCCTCTACAAATTTTAACTTTAAATTCTTTTAACGTTTTCGGTAAGTTATTAATCGTTTCCCTTGGTAACTCATTCCAATCCCTGACACCCTTACCTAAAAAAGAGAATCTTCCCACACCCTTGTGCCTGAAATCGAGTGCCAGCTTGTGGTCATGGTCATCTTTTCCCTTCCATGAACTACTTTTCATACCTACCACAATATTTGTCCATACCTCATCGCCAGTATACGCCCTGTACACTCCCATGATCCTCCTCATCCTCCTTCTGTTTTGTAATGAATTCCATTCGAGCTCCTTTATCATATCTGTCATTGATTGCATTCTGCGATAATTTCCAGAAACAAATCTAGCAGCTCTTTTTAGCACCCTCTCTAATTCGTGTATTTGATACGCAAAATGAGGGTCCCATAATACACTACCATATTCGAGCAATGGTCTGACCAAAGTTTTTTAACTCAATTCCTTTACTTCTCTCGTGCATCTCCTCATCACTCTCTCCAACAAGTGCAGAATTTTGAAACCTTTTCCTACCACCTGTCCAATGTGTCGTGCCCAGTTAAGCTTGTTAACAAATGTAATGCCAAGATATTTACATTTCAAGTCTTCAGCAAGCAATTCTTTCCCCACCTTATATTCATAATCAACCTTTTGTTTTTTATTTGTGTATCTAATAAGCTGACTCTTCTTTGCATTTATCTTCATCCCATGTTTACCAACCCAACTATATATCCTGTTGTAAACGAGAAGGAACTTTGTCTCAAAGATGGCCGTATACTACATATCTCCCAGTGTGGTTGTTAAAGTTGTAATGAGAGTGGGTAGGCGTAAATGATTAAGCCTGCGTCTCTGTACCCAATTGTTGTTGTTTCTTGTTCTCAGTTGTCTCCCTCAAGCAAGTGACTGTACCTATTTGATGTGAGCGTGACTGCGCTCCGTACCTGTACCGAGGATGTTTTTTCTACATGTCTCCCCGTATCGTTGTTTGTTGTTCTCAGACGGATCCCCGAGTGAGTGGCGCCGCCTGTTGGATGTGAACGTGGTCGCACTCTGCCTCTGCACCAGGGAGGCCGTGTCGTCTATGCGCAGACGTAGAGTGGCCGAGGGTCACGTGATACACATTAGCAGGTGAGGCCTAGTAACATTTCTTCACTTACTTATGATAAAGCCGGCCCTGGCAGTGCACGGGCTGCCATACTCGCCTCGCATTGCAAGGGTCGCCGTTTCGAATCTGGCCTCGGGCATGTGTGGTTTTATTTAAGTGTTGTGTTAGTCTTGTGCTGTCCTCACTGTAGTGTTCACAATTAAAGCCTGATACAACAGCTGGTACAAATTTTTTTTTAATTTTTTTTTTGTACTGCTTCACCCCTCGTCGACGGCTAAGGTCATTAGAGGCGGGATGGGAATGGGGACAAGGAACGGGAAGGAATTCGGCCATGGCATTTTTGAAGGAAGCATCCCGGCATTCGCCTGGAGTGATTTGGGGAGACCATGGAAAACCCAAATCTGGATCCCCGGACGGGGATTCGAACCCGCGTCCTCCCGAATGCTAGGCCAGAGCGTTAACCGAGAGAACCACTCGTACATCTGAGTTTTTCCCATAGCGTCATTTTTGTAAGCTGTTTTCAACATTAAAACAGTTTCAGCGGCATTTTTACTGAGTAAGAAACAAAATTTCACAGCTGCACGTTGTTCACTTAAACTTGCCACCATTAAAAACTAAACAATAACAAAACAGCGCTAGCAAAAACAAGATTAACAGAACAAGCCAGGTCGACAACACAGGGGGCACTGAACTGACAATGAGTTGAGCTATAAACGCCTAGCGGCAGAAACACGTACTAGACAAGCTCCGCCCACGGCAGTGCTATTCCGGTTATTTTTAGGTTCCCCCTCGTATGTTGAAAAATAGATATATGATTGAAGCTTAAGAATTGTACTTTAATGTACTTTTTGCCCGATCTTGCTATTTGTTTCTATTCGTGTTCTTCAAGAAAATGTCACTTTCTTTTCAGCCTACCCTCGTATTTATAATTTTCCTCTCGCTCATCCACTTTGAAACATTCAACAACATCTTTAAAATATTACTGCATTTCCCTTCAAACAAAATTCCTAATTCATGGGACGGGACGTTATCAGTTGGGGAGCGTGCATAAACCACGTAGCTCCATTTTGGCCTCCTGTGAACGCCCACTCTCCCCCACGTGGCTTTTGCCTCTACCCCCCCCCCCCCTCCCACGTAGCACGTAGTTTTTTTCCCTTTTGGTTCCAGAAGACATTTTGTACTGTTTTCTCTTGTCAGACTATTGTAAATTACATACGGATATAATTAACTGGAGGAAATAAATATTCCCATGCGGTTGTGATTTCAGTTCCTCATTTTAACTGTGAAAAATGTTATGAAAGGAAAGCTACGTGGCCTGGCTCGGAAACCCTCCCCACCCCCCCCTACGTAGTCCAACCTAGCCTTCCAGCTAACCCCCCCCCCCCCCCTGGACCGAGCCACGTAGTTTGTGCACGGTCCCTTGACGATCGACGTTATCAGTTGACGATCTTCTAAAGTATTTTAGTAGCTAACGTATCATGAACACACACACTTTATGCTGGGGAATTTATTGTGTGGCTACAACAGCGCACTAAATCTCTTTGATGTGACAACCGAGATCTCCTATTAACGTCATTACCAGCGGCGATAAATAAATTAGTGCCCGAACTTCTGGTTAACAAACGTTTAATATCAAATAATGCAATGATTATTGGACACTAAACGTTAATGTTGCCCCGGTATTACAAACACGTATATCCTTCTTGGCTTTCAGTTAAGGAAATCATACGTTTAGGTTATGGCATAAAATGTGTGAATTAATAATTCAAACTAAATGCGTTTATAACATATTGTATTATAATCTCAGACTGTATTATGAGTTCGTAAAGCGAAGACTTCCACGTTCTTGTTTATCTCTCCCTTGCCGTCTCTTTCTCACATATTGCCAGAATTAGGTGGTCCGGCATGCAACCGCCTGTGGCATGCGACCTTTATCGAATTGCGAGCGAGGCGAGAGATCGATAGCTAGCTCGGCTTGGCGGAGCAGGGGTGGGGGAGCGCCATTCTTACAGTCACGTGATATTTTTTTTTTGGGCGCTTTTTGTATGCAGTTAGTTTTACCTTTCACAGAGTGTTATTGTCTGCTAAACACAAAAAAATTGTTGTTTTCAGAACATGAGTTATTTCCTCCATTTCGCTTAGTTTCGAATAACAGAAATTATTCACATCTGCCTTGGATTTTTTCTTTTTTTTACGCCATTCACAATGATGAATGAAATAGGTTAGCTGGAGATGGCGATTCCGCCGTAACTACATTCTTCCGCGCGGACTAAAACTGCGGTAGCAAATCGCAAAACGTATTACTTTCAATTAATTAATGCTTGAAAATAAATCCTGCCATGCTGCTGTAGGATGAATTAGAACCGAATTACTGCCGAATATAATATGTCTTGCCATGACTATAATCAGTACGCGAGGAAGTAGAGATTACGATTACGATTCTTGTTTTATAATTTGACGAGGATAGTAGGTGAGATTTTTTTTTTTTATTTGCTTATGGCTTTACGCCTCGTCGATATTATCGATGTCATTAGAGGCGGAAAAGGACTGTAGGCAAGGAACGGGAAGGAAATCGGTCCTGACCTTTTGAAGGAACCATCCTGGCGTTCACCTTTAGTGATTTGGGGAAACCAAGGAAAGCCCAAATCTGGATGGCCGGACGGGGATTCGAACCCGCGTCCTACTGAATGCGAAGCCAGAGCGTTACAATTTTATATGACAAAAACAAATTGGTAATTGCAACGCTCCTTCTCCAGATCGCGATAGAGAGAATGTATTCTTTCCTGTACGTGCAATAGAAGTTCTTATTTTGATGCAGCAGTATTAGCGAAGATTGTGGTTGGGATGAAATGCATTCTGTATCATTACAATTGAAATTCCGTGGTACACCATTTTAGTACGTTTAATTTATATTGAATAAATGACGGCCATATTCCTGATTTCATGAGAGTCGTTTGACGTTAATTGCAATTTATGCAGCCTGGCTCAGAATAAAAATTGATACTCCGTTTTACGGCGTAGGAAACGAGGATTTTAGAATTAACGTTGCTGCCATTAACCCCGTGTTTCTGAGGTCATTCCGCCACACGAATATTGATCTATGCAGCCTTGTAAAGAATGATAACTGACATACCGTGCTACAGTAGAAGGTATGAAGGTTTTACTACGATAACTGTAGCGCCGCAAATTGATGATGGTTTCAAATGTATCTCGACGAGACAAATCGAAAGTGAAGAATTATTATTATTATTATTTTTTTGATATCTCGCTTTGTTCTGAAGATACCGAATACCAAAAATTAGTTATAGTATAGTTCCTTGGCGACATTTTTCTTCTGATCCACACCGCATTTCAATATAACCAAAATCGCTAAGAAAAAAACAAAACACTCATTATGCATGTCCAGCGAAAAATTTTTTCTGTCCAGGCCGCATTTGAACCTAACTGCCTCAATTTTAAGATACGATGTCTCGAGAACTTAACGATATATCGTAAAAAATTTCGATGTCTCATTTGAAAAGGTTTATGTTAGCGTCAATTTTATTTTATATTTTTTTTTGTCAACACGTTTGGATGTTAACGGTTGGATTATTGCATCCTTGTTGTGACGTTGAAGGTTGATGTAAATTGACTTAGGTGAAATTTTTCTTCTGGTCCAGGCCGCATATCAACATAACCACCTCAATTTTGAGGTACAGTATCTCGAGAACTAAGCGAGATATCGAAAAAAATTATTCTTTTGCGTCGATTTGTCTCGTCGAGTTTGATAAGAATCTGCCACCAAACTGGGGCGCCACGGTTATCGTAGAATCTCCGGCACGAGGATTTCAGTATTAGCTAATTAACTTAACTTTAAGATCTCCATATTGGTGATGCCATCCTGCATGTAAGATTTTCAGCTGTATCGTGAACTGTTGTATTACCAATACCTTGACGCCCTTAAGGCTTATATATCTGCAATACACTTTAGCGCTTTTATTTTTAGACATCCTCAAAATAAAAACGCATGTCAAAATATAATACTTGTAGTGAAAGAATTAGAAGCCACAGATGTTTGCAGATCTAAATATCCATTATACCTTTTTTTCATACGTACTCCAGGAAACATTAATTTATTTAAGGTAAAATGCTTCAGCAGTCGAATGGTAAAGAAGAACGAATGTATGTGTGCCCGTAAATAGACAGATTTTCCTCGCCTGCCTCCCAACGTCGGCGTATCAACAAACAAAAGAATGACGGGTGACAGCGTTATCGGGCATCTCCATTGTTACTTAATCTCTGGAGGCAGAGAGTAAACATAACTGCCAGTTCGCTCTGCATTCAGTCGTTCGCTCTTCTGCATCTAGAAATAGCTCTCTTCTTTTGATGTGAGTAACGCATATTTTTTTCCCACACAGTATCTTTATAGGGATGTCGTATTTTCCATCAGCAAAATTTTGCTCGGCATTGCCAGCGCAAATAAATTCATCTGTCAACATTTTTTTTTATTACAAGATGAAATTTTCAAGTCACTTGACAATGGTGGCAGAGTTTTTAACCGCCGAAACGACTTGCTTTACAAACTAGGCTAGTTTCCCGAGAACATTTCATCTACATACAACGCCGAGAAAACCTTCACTATTATATATTTCTTATTATTAATTCTGGTGGAGGAATTATAGCCAGTGGTAATTTCTTTTCATACGCGAAGCTGTCAGAAACTGTATGAAAAACTTGAAATACTTTTTTTGTTGTTGAAGAAACACTGTTGAACATGACGGTCTACAGATTAAGTAAAGCTTTTAAAGATGGCTTAGAATGTATGACTAACCGTCCTCTCAAATTACAAATATATTGGCAGCAGAAACAGTTGTTAAAATAAATTTCTTTTGTATTGCTAGGAAAAACACTAACAGTAATATTCCATTTCGTTTCACTGGCATGTGACTCCAAACGCAATCTATCGGTTCTTGTACGTAACTAACTATCGGGAAATGTGCCTTTTATGTCGATTGGTGGCAACTAGCAACTGTTGAATGTATGAAATGAATTGATCGATTAGTCATTAGCATAGTAAAAGTTGGAAAAGAATCATGGAAAAGTGGACATAGACTAAAGTTTGGATAAAATAACAGAGGACAGAAAACGCTGTTGTCAATATCTATGACAAAAAAGTATGTCGCGTATTGGTCTAATTGAATATAATCTAACTATGTCTTTACTTTTGGTGTGCGTTACTAATTTAAATGTTGGTCATTCAACGAACTATTACACAAATGCACTCGGTATTTCTGTAAATACTCTTGTGACTTACTTAGCCCTCTCCTAACAAAACGATATTCATGGGGATAACAAAAATAATATCATGTCTTATTAATATTTTTAATTAACATTCTCACTCTTTGTGATCTACGACGTATGTCATTCGTATACAGGGGAAAAAATTGTGCTGTTTGTTACTGAAACGAAAGATGTTTAACTTCCA
>CM061918.1:107735284-107829671 GCA_031002005.1 Vandiemenella viatica
TATATATTTCAATTCACAAATAAACATTTGCCACAAATGAGTCGGATTTATGATACAAAATTCGGGCGCCACAAATGGTTCTTAAATTCCATAAAACTGAAAGACAGTACAAAGTTTTGAATGAACACATATGGTTCCAGACAAATATGCCTTTTGTAAATAAGCCTTTTATAATTGGGCCTTCTAGTTCAGTGGGATTTCATTCATACGTTCGAGTACTGATATCTTATCTCAGAGTCACTTATGGGTCACTAACAGTTCGATGGTTAACACATTGCCATATGAAAGTCTGCAACAACACGAGGCGTGGGTCGAAGACAGGCCTACGGCATGCGAGATACTCATCAGCATTCGGAAACCGAATGCATCAGACCGCTCCAGGCAGTCAGAAATTTCAGCTCAGCCCTCGGATGAAGTCAGGAACAGAATGATTTCTCACGGTGTGCGTGCTCGTAGCAAAATTCTGGCCGCGCCTTGCAGCCTCTCGGGAACATTCACAACACAAAATTTCCAGAATTTAGTTGTAAGAACTACAGTGATTGGTGCTTGAGATGGTGGTCTGAAGTCACGTGATCTACGCGACTTCTGGTTCGCTTGACTCTTCCCTCCTGTGGGTCGCGTGGAAAGTGTGGGAGACGGGTTTTACCCTTAAAGTCCAGTGGCCTTGAAGCAACGTACCTGGCAACAAAGGGAAAAGCCATCACCTTGCCAAAATCCCAGCCTATTGTCCCCATGGCGATTGACGCCCTGCCTGGTGGACCGTTATATCTCACAAAAGACGGCGCGAAACAACAACGTTCGCACAATTCAATATGTCTTATTTCCACAGGGCTGAGATTCACTCATTTTAACTCACTGCTCATTACAAATGGAATGAAAACCCTTCTTTTTTTAATAAAGCACTTGAATAAAATATACATACAGTTATCGCCCAATCTTTATTAAATTTACTGTAATATTACCATAAAATGGATGCTTGGAGTGTGGCGAAATGCGTCACATTACAACCTTCAGTATGAACTGTCACTGAACTACAGAATGTGCAATAACACAGTCACTGTACCGCAATGTAAGCCTGACCTGAATCATTTAAGTTAATACAAATGAAAATGGAAGTACTGATCTAATCATTATGAAATTCAAGTGTGTAAAATGCTTATAAACCAGATTGATTTTCGTTTATTTTATTTTAGTTAATTAAACAATATAATTTTATATCGTGGCCCTATGTTAGTAGAAGATCTTATATCCATTATTATAAAAAAGGATGTGTCACATCATCAAGTTCGCCGGCCACTTGTAAATGAAACGCCATGCCTGCATCTCGTGTGTGGTGTTTGTTTGTCTGTTAGTAGCAGGTGTGTTTCAAGATACACGGCGTCTCATAGACACACCACAGATGCAGATTTTTAGATATTAATAGTAGCAGCTGTCACTTATGAGTTTAGAACTTGTTATTTCGTGGTCTGTATCACTGCCTCCACTTCAAATAGTCCAGTTTCAAATAGTGTATGCGACATTAAACTACTTTTTTTTTTTTTGAACGAAATACTCGTATCTGTACTTTAGGTTGGCGAACCTTATTGCTCCAATGTGTTGAATCGTTTTGTACATGTTTGGTTACACCCAGAAACTCTTTTCGTCCTATCATTCTATTAATCACTTAGAGAGCACGTAAAAACTTATGCTGTTTAGGGAATCGAAAGAGTGGCCATAAATTTTGAACGCGAGAGCCTTATCAACTAAGCCCTTATACTGGTCTTTATACATGGTATTATGTTCAGACAGTAAGTTTCGTAAAATCTATGAAAAGAAAAGCGTTTTTTTTTTTATTTCATCCTGGTATAGGAGCATACAATTCTCTTATTCACCTGGAGTGACTTTTGGAAACCATACAAACCCGAAATGGTTATTGCCAGGGGCTGATCCAGGGGGGGGGGCTCAAGCCCCCCCCCCAAAAGTCCATCCCCGACATTGTAATTTTGGAGACCTTTTTTTTAGCTCTACGGATTTGAGGCCAGGGTAGGCTGTAAAGACTACCCCATGGCCGACTCAAGCCCCTCCCAAAACCAAAAATCCACTGAAGGCAAGCCCTCTGAACCAAAATTCACTCAAGCCAAGCCCCCCCCCCAAACCAAAGTCCGCTCAAGCCTCCCCCCCCCCAAAAAACAAAATCCTTTTGTTTATTTCAAACTTCATTGAAATACAATGGAGATAAAGAGCTATACATTCCTGACCTAGGACCTAAAATCAAGGATAGGTTTATATTCTGTGGGCAATATACAGGGTGTTTCAAAAATGACCAGTATATTTGAAAAATCAATAAAAGCTAAACGGGCAGCGATAGAAATACACCGTTTGTTGCAATATGCTTGGGACAACAGTAAATTTTCAGGCAGATAAACTTTTGAAATTAGTTACAATTTTCAACAACAAATGGCGCTGCAGTCTGGAAAAAATCTAAAGTACGATTATTCTAAGGAATAAACCATTTTTTTTCACAGCAAACTTGCAATCTGTAACATCACACGCTTACAGCAGAAAGACGACTTACAGAATGGCGAACTCACAGACTGCGTTTACTTCTATATCTTTCAAATCGCCTGCAGCGCCATCTGTTGTTGAAAATTGTAAATAATTTCGAAAGTTTGTCTAACTGAAAATTTACTGTTGTCACAAGCATATTGCAACAAACGGTATATTTCTATGGCTGGCCGTTTACTTTTTCCTCATTTTTCAAATATACCGGTCATTTTTGAGACACCCAGTAAAATAGCATAAACCACAAGTCATTCTCATCTTTTATATTCTGGTTTCTCGAATTACATGTACAGTTTGTTGTGGTTACTTGTTCGCTAACACGAATAAAGTTGACCTATATTGCATGACTTAAATTTGTATTTCACAGAACGAAAACATTAAAATGTTTTACATATTTTACATCATGGAACCCTAAGCTGCAGAAGCATTCTAAATGTTGTCGCTAGTCACCCTGTGATATTTTAGTTAATGTAACTGCCTTGAACAAATTAGTCTTATTGCACAGAAGATTGACAGTAAAGAAAAACTCCGTGTAGATGTAAAATAAGAAGTGATCAATGTAGGTTTGTCTGCGCTGGCATCCACTATGCCTTAGACCGCGGTTCTCACGACATAAAATCTACTGATCTGTGCAGCGTTCGCTGTCTCCGAAAACATAATTATTTAAAAAAGAAATAGAAACACGGAGGGAAAAACATAACACACGACTCTTGGAGAGACAATCGAAACTTTTTGAGATTAATATGAAATGAGATCGACTAAACCGTATCATAGCAGCCAGGAAGTCGAAAAGTATACTGTAAAGAGGATATAAGAATGTCTAACAAAATGTAGGGAATAGCCGCCGTACTTAAGGAAAATTAAGTTGTCTGCTATAAATAATTACCATCGGATAACATGGAAAGCAAAGGCACCGACGATATCTGCACAAGGACGAAATATCTAACGCCAATGTGACGCGAGGTAAATTGTCACTTGTACATACACACCTTCTTCATTGACTCGTGATTGTTCGATTGTGTCCCTTGCAGTGTATCCAATGCCAGCGATTGGGTCATTGTATATAAAATAAGAACGATATTTAGCGAAAATTCCTGTGTGTACTACAATATTGGGAAAGTCATTTCTTAGTGCCCTCTCATTCATTAGCACAGAATCTCAAGAGGCTGACACTAAAATGGTCGGTCACTACCACCTTGTCCACCCCGATTTCTCGACTCTGTAGCTATTCGCGAAGTTTCTAGTCTCTTGCCATCAACTGCAAAATATCAGAATTATGACGTGCTGAACATGTGTCTCTTGAAAGTATAGTTTTATATTGTTCTCAGCAGGTGTGAACAGACCGGTTAGGACTCTTGTCGTAAGGAGAAGTCTGTGGGGGCCAGGACTCTGCTAATCTAATGAGGATTCTCTGCAGAATTTGGGACTCCGATCCGCCTTGACGTTATGACACTGTTGTTTAGGGTAGGTACCAGCAAGAGTTCAGATATTTTGTATTCTCGAGGACTTTGCTGAGATTTAAAGACGCGGATGATGAGAGTATATGCCTCTGTTTTTATCAGGAGATTTCTGTGTACATGTTGCTACTGTTCCCCGGAGGAGAAAGGTGAAGAGTTCAGCGCTCTTCTATGCTGCTAAGAGACGAGGTGTTTGATATGCTCAGACTTTTTAGTTCCCTATTGTACTCCAGAGGTGCTAGCGTTCTTTGTCCTCAACTTGTCTATCGAGTGTTGAGGAGTCTGTTGTACTATGATTGTGCTCGCTGAGATTATGGACTCTGTTGTATCTCTCTGGATGTGCTTGCTGAGAGTTCCGAATTCTGATGTCCTCAGCGAGTTCTTATCGAGTTGTAGCAATCTAGTATATTTTAAGAATTTAAAAGGGTCGAGCGCCCTTTCACAAGTGTTTCAGACCATAAGAAACTAGCAACATTATACCCTGCAAGCCACACTTTGAATTTGTCACCTAGGCAACCGGTTCCAGCTATGACAAGATTTAACAGCTATTTCCTGGAGAAATATTAGGTATCGAATAGTTTATTCCTAGTTTATACCAGAAGATCAGTGAGTGTGTATCAAGGTATCTTGGCACCACAGTAAACAGCCAATGGGATCCATCTGACGAAGTAAAGTCCCGTATTGGTAAAGCTAGGGCTACTTTCAATAAAATGAATAACCTTTTTAAAAGTCGTAATTTATCAGTTACCACGAAGATGAGACTCCTGCGCTGCTATGTGTTGTCTGTCCTCCTGTATGGCGTTGAAACGTAGACATTAACAGAAACTATCAGTAAAAGGTTAGAAGCTTTTGAAATGTGGCTATATCGAAGAATGTTGAGATTACCATTGACAGACCACACCACAAATGCTGAAATGCTCCGCAAAATGAAAAAAGATATGGAAATACTGACCACCATAAAAACACGGAAGCTTCAGTACCTTGGCCACATCATGAGGAATAGTAGCCGTTATGAAATCCTGCAGTCTGTTCTCCAGGGGAAAATACCAGGAAAGAGAAGTGCTGGTAGACGAAGAACTTCTTGGTTAAAAAATCTGAGAACATGGACCTCCAATACAACTACGGATTTAATCCGAGCATCAACCAGCAGAGACGAGACAGCCAAGATGGTTACCGACATCCGGAACAGATAAGGACCAGAAGAATAAGAAGAAGAAGTTTATTCCTCCATTCTCTCTGTAGCCTTAGGAAAAGGACTCCAAGTTAGTCAGACTTGATTAGATATTTCTTAGACTGTTTTTATGGAAATTTTTCCAGTTAATTGCATTTCTTGAACATACCTGTATGTGTTGTCCTGTGGAATTTACTACAGTTTAGTTGACATATTAAAAACTAACTTAACTTATCCTTCGTGATTTCATTTCTGATACTAATTCTTGTTCATTCTGCTATCTGTACGCAACAGATGCAGTAAATCTTCGACAAGAAAGCCACATATTTTGGGAGAGACCGACTCAGAAGTGAGCAGTTGAACGAACGCACAGTGTGTATATTGCAACCAGCCGCTCGGGTTGCTACAGAATGTTCATGTCTGTGTTGTCCTCAGGATGTGTTCGCTGAGACTACAGGACTGTGCTGTCCCCCTCTGGAGGTGGCTGGCGAGGGTTCGGAACTCTGATATCCTGAGTGAGTTCCTGTTGAGTGTTCAGGACTCTTTGCCCTCAGGAGGTGTCTGCCGAGAGTTCAGGATTCTCTGGAACATTCGTCGCACGACAGCTGGACATCACCGACGACGAGGCCGTCCAGGACACGTTTCGCTGGCTGGAGGACTCTCTAGGGGGCGTCGACGTCTTGGTCAACGCCGCCGGCGTCACCTCTGACTGCAGCCTGCTAGGTGAGCTATCAGTTCTACGCTACATTTTTTGGTTTCATAAGAGTGATCTGAAGCCTCGCTCCCGTCTTCTAAGACTCTAGTAGATTTAATTCATTTCTCACTAGCATTTTCCTGTAGCTTTACCCTCGTTCACCTAGATGTATCGTCGAATGCGCGTTTTGTAGATGTTTGGATTTTCCAGCGGCAATTAAAGCAGAGGCTTTGGTGATGTTGAAATGCAACCTGGACCAGAATGTAAAATAACATGAATTTAATAATTTGAGTTGCCTTCACGACTCTCATTTTGCTGACGTCATTACTATTGTTTTCAGCTTTGCCTGCGTTATTAACATCGAGTGGCAGAAAAAAATCTTACGTGTTATGTAAGAAGTTTCCATGGTCCTGGCTACTTTCGAGTGTACGGGATAAGGCTGAAATGGGAACATGATCTGTATTTGATTCTAATGTCTCGCTCTGTAAAATTTGAAGAATTTCTGTTGAGTCAGAACGAACTTACAATTGTAAAAAAAAACGGAAAAAGACATATACTTTTTGGGTCAAAGGTCATACCTGCGTAACCTCATCTGGCTAAAATACTTACTCGACCTTTATTTTACCCTGAAGTTTCAATCCGCAAGCTTTGAAGAATTTCTGTTGTGTTTGAAGGGATTTAGAAGTATCAAAGAGGAACGGAGACCATTTTCCTATAAATGTACTAGATTTACTGTGTTCTGATTATAAAACAAGATCATTTTTTTCCGTTAATACTTCAAAGTCCCTTCAAACTCAACAGAATTTCTTCAAATTTAGGAGCATAAACCTTTAGAGTCAAATATAGGACATGATTATATTTCAACCAGGTCAGGTTATGAGATCATGATCTCTGACCCTAAAAACTCTCTTTTTTCTCTCTCTGAAAATGCCCTAGTTTGACTATTGTCAAAATGTTTAATAAATCTGCCAATGGTGAAGTTGGGTTTATTCCACGAATGATCCTCCGAACATGCCTTCTGTTTGTAATGGTACCAAGTATAACGTTGTGAAATTCCCCTTACGGTTTCATTAACATAAATAATTTATATTTATTTTCCTTTTCTCGTTATCGAATAGGTCCACGTCATTCATCTATATTTTCCCGATAATTCAGATTATACATTTACCATTAAAGAAACAATAATATGTTCTACACTTCTCTGTTTTGTCAATAAACCGCAATGCCTTTGTAAATTGCAAATCAAATGATTGATTCAAGTTTTACAATTCGACAACTATTATCGATTACTTATCTTTTGTTTAATCTCAATACGTAACTCTTCGTTAAACATTAACAACAAATTATCAATACATTTATCCTCCCTCATGTCACTAGGCAGGTACTTTTCAAATACTATAACAGGCTACTTCAACCAACCAAAAACAATTTTCATTCTTCTAACATCTGTTTAAGTATCAAACCAAAGATTGTCCTCTCTCCTTGGTTCGATGCTTTTTGCCCCGTTAATCTTAAATAGTATATACGATAACAAACATTTGGCGTATATTCTACTAATTTCTGTAAATTGTGAGGACATGTACCTCACGCTTTTAAATGGAAACGAAGCATTTCACAGTCTTGTTGAAATTTGCGATGACAACTAAGAAGTCATCAAGGGCAGACTTTGTACAAGTCTTTGCCTGCTAGAAACTGTCTGCCATCTATGAACTACACTAGACATGTGATCATACCGAAAACACGGTCACGGTGGTTACACCTAGAAATATATATAGAAGTATAATATAGATTATGAATCCTTAGGCACTGGTACATATTTTGATGATGACTTAAGACTAGTAAATAAGTGAGTGTTACATAAAGAAGAATTTTTATTTACGCTTATAATTCAATAAAATTAAAACAGAGAATTCCTGGAGCAAAAATTTAAAGTTCCGTCCAGTTTTTTCTGTGTTAAAACTTAAATACCATCTACTACATAATTTCATAAGATCACTCACTCACTCACCTCGATAGCTATTGGCTAGAGAACGGTGACGTCGTGCGCCAGGCATCGCTTGCAAATTAACAGCGGCCAGAGATATCATCACAAGAAATTAGAGGTTATGTCCAAAATTTAATACATAAGCAACTGCTACAAAATTAATTGCCATAATACATTAATTAAGTTTGTTTTTCGTAACATTTCATAGTTAAAAAAAATACCGATAAGCATTAGTGCTGAAAAAAACGTGGAATTACTTTTCAGTAATATGTCGCTAATGAAAGACACAAAAAAAAACTTTAAGAAACTTAAATTACTCATGGTCTCTGCTGTAATCACGAATGCCAATTGTCGTTCCGGCCTAGGTTAAATTTCAAATTAATTAAAACTTTCGCTAGCGTTGCTGTTTGACCAAAGTTTATACATTACGGTTTTTTGCTTTTTACGTATTTTACTGAGCACTTTCGTTAATGGTCTTTATTCACGTTCTTTGTACGTGAGTTATTAGGTTATTTTAAGTGGACATCAGACAAAGTATGTTATAGAATCGAGCATTCTGGCAATTCATTTATTCGGAGTTGCTCAACTATTTAATAATCTGGAATTTGTATTAAGTTCTTTGGCCGTTACAGACACTATGACCAAAGATTACATTATGATTGTTTACTCAGTCTCAATAATAATAATAATAATAAACAACGTCATGTTTTCGAAGCAAGTGCGCAATTCCTTTAAACAGAAATTCTTCAAATATTGCAGAGGAACGTTTAAGGTCAAATTTGTGTTTCAGCTAAGTTCGAATCTATCAACCACGACCTTAGAAACAATTGTACGATAGCGCGTTCGTCCGTTGTCCGTGTTAATATGTCTATTAATACTTCTGAATTCTTCAAGCTCATGAGATTTTGTGCACCCTAACGGTGAATTGCAGGTCAAGTTCGTATTTGGACAGATCTCGTCAACCTGTCAAACATAATCTTTGACCTTAAAAACTGGAACTATTCTATACTCGTGACGACACGCAAAATAACTTTCACGGGCTTAAATAACATACAACAGTGTACAAAGGAAACAGTGTGCTGTTTTGGTATGCTAAGTAACTGAAGGTTTAATTACTGGCTGTTAATGTCATTGGCTTTGACATGTCCTGTCCCACATACTCGACACAGCTGTCAACGTGATTGTCAGCTAACACGGGCGGGAACAATGCTGTTTGTGGGTGCAGCAGACGCTATCGACCTGTTGGGTGCAGAGGTGCGGTCGAGAGGTTGGCAACCCGTGACCTCTGACCTTACGCCAAACAAACAAGGGCCACCCGCAAAATTAATTTGCGCTTTCCTCTGATGTCGTTGTCTCTAACTCCATATTTTACTACTATCAACAGTTTAGCTCTATGTGAGGTTAGCTACAATATTAAATACCATATGGCTGTAGAAAGTGATAGAACAGCGAAACCATGTGAAATGAGTTCCTTACTTCTCCTAATTTGGAGAGTTGCTAAAACTGAATAACTGGTTGAATAATTGCAGTTATACAGGGTGGGGCATTTAATATGTTTTCTGTAAATATTTCGGAAAGAAAGCATTTTAACAAACAATAACCTGTATAAAAAAATAATCGTACAGTAGGGGGCTACAATTATGTGATATTGGTTTTTTCACAGATGGCGCTGTTGTCGTTACAACAAGGTCAACTTAATTCTTTTAAATGGGAACCCCTATTTTTTTATTTTTTTGAAGATTCCGATTCCTCATGAAAAAATAAAAATAGTTTGCTTAACTCACTTTTCTGTTAGCCTCACAGATGGCGCTGTAATCGGGAAAAATGAATATTCGCGTTTTTTGTGTATAATTTTAATTATTGTTTAAATAATTACATGTAATTTTCATTCTGTAAACATGGAAGGTAATTTTAAAGGATATGACGAAATTGATTTTTTAAATGCTTTTTCTTACTTATTTGCAACCATGTCTACAGCAGGTGCTCAAAAAGGCGACCATTTACTTCCAGACATTTTCTGACCCTTTGCAGAAATGATGCCTGAACAGCTCGAAGTGTGTCAGAAAATGTCTGGAAGTAAATGGTCACCTTTTTGAGCACCTGCTGTACACATGGCTGCAAATAAGTAAGAAAAAGCATTTAAAAAATCAATTTCCTCATTATCCTTTAAAATTACCTTCCATGTTTACAGAATGAAAATTACATGTAATTATTTAAACAATAATTAAAATTATACACAAAAAACGCGAATATTCATTTTTCGTGATTACAGCGCCATCTGTGAGGCTAACAGAAAAAGTGAGTTAAGCAAACTATTTTTATTTTTTCATGAGGAATCGGAATCTTCAAAAAAATAAAAAAATAGGGGTTCCCATTTAAAAGAATTAAGTTGACCTTGTTGTAACGACAACAGCGCCACCTGTGAAAAAACCAATATCACATAATTGTAGCCCCCTACTGTACGATTATTTTTTATATAGGTTATTTTTTGTTAAAATGCTTTCTTTCCGAAATATTTCCAGAAAACATATTACATGCCCCACCCTGTATATAACAGAAAATATCACTATGCCATCTTTACATAGATTTGATCTTTCGTCTTCAACCATACGAAATTGAAATTTTTTTCTTTACGGTAATGATTCAAAAGATACTACATCACAATTCACACAACAAAACAAACTGCCCGGAAATCTTGGTAATGAAGTTACAATTGATTGTAAGTTTCTGCTGTCGTAAATCATTTCCCTTTACAATGATAAATTGAATTAACCCGTTAAGTGTATAGCAGTGCTGTTATTCTCTACAATCTATCACATTTAAATTATAAATTGAGCTTTGCAGCAAATAAAGATTTTTTTTTATCTAACGGCTTTACGCCTTGTCGACGGCTAAGGTCATTAGAGGCGGGATGGGACTGGGGACAAGGAATGGGATGGAATTCGGCCATGGCCTTTTTGAAGGAAGCATCCCGGCATTCGCCTGGAGTGATTTGGTGAAACCATGGAAAACCCAAATCTGGGTGCCCGGACGGGGATTCGAACCCACGTCCTCCCGAATGCGAGGCCAGAACGTTAACCGTTTACCTCACCACGCTCGGTGCGAAAGAAATTCTTAGGTTGGTAACAAAACGTCTCTCTTCTCTCAACATGCAGGATTATTCAAAACGGAGGAGCAGATTTTGCATTTTTATATCTTAAGAAATATAAAAGATACAGATAGAGAGAGAAATGTTCTTAGTTTTTTTGTAACATTCTAAATTATTGAACTTAAAACAAAATACAAGCTGTACATTAACAGTGGGTTAACTTTTTTCATACTGTAGCTCAGGGCTGGCGTTAGGGGGGGGGGGGGGGTAAGCGGCTCTAATGTACCCGGGCCCGCCGGCTAATGGGGGCCCCGATTACCGGCTGCAGGGGTCCCCAGGCATCGAAGCCAAAAATTCGCCCACTGTCGCCCGGCTAGTTTGTAGAGCCCGGGCCCGAAATTCCTAGCGCCGGCCCTGCTGTAGCTGACAAAACGATTTCTCCTGTATCGTCGCCATTTCCACGTAAATAGACAACAGCGCCATTGGCGGCAGCGAATTGAACTAACATTGAATCTCGTCTACCCTGTGTCTCTACTTGTACCCTTTACAATTTCTGTGAAATAATAATGTAAAATGTGCTCCTTTTTGAAGAACGCTGTATTTAAATATGTACCAGCTGTGACTGGATATCTTGATTAACGTATCACCGAATCGACCGTGATAAAGTTTTCACGATTTGAAAGCTTAAGCTCTAACTTAAAACGTGCTATATATCTTAAGACTCTACATGGTTGAAGCAAATGACAATATATTGTTAACCTCGCAAGACATACTTCAAAGATTCTCCATTCAGTTTATATTATGCCCACTACATCAAAGATACCAAAGATTCTTAATACAATTCACATGTCACTCACTATATCAGAGATTAACACACAAGTACGCGTAAACATTCTAAAAGAGAGAGAGAGAACATGATGCAAGTTTGTTTATTTTTTAATTAATGGTTTGTGGAATAAAAAAATAACTTACATAAAAATTCGTCAGATTAAACTTTGGTTTTTCATCATTCTGTAAATATTCTCTTTGATGTCTTTCTCTATTGTGTATACGAAGATTGTTACAGTTTTAATTTCTCAGAATAGTTTACAGGCAAAGGAATTTTTCGAAATTCAAACCGTAAATGGCAAAATTACGAGCAATTGAGGTGAGGTGTATGCGATAGTTCAGAGTAAAGCTGCTAGGTTTCGTTGGTGTCGATACGCAGTGATCACTAGATAGCAGCACCACGTATCCCAAGGATATGGATAAACTGCCGATGTTTTCTAGAGTAAGGAGCTCTTCGAATATCTTTATTTGTGTTAAGGAAACATTTCATAATTTCTAATTGTTTTTTAAGATGTAACTGTTTTGCTAAGTACGTATTTCAGTTTACAAATAATTAATTGTTACATATGAGCCGGTTCTTTTTTTATCTCACTACAGACCAACAACCTCTATTCTCTGTAGGTATATCATTTATCGCAGTTTTCGCACAAGCCACCTAACTCAGCAAATAATTTTGCTCCAGGTTACTTTAAAACATATCGACAGCATCCGCTAATATTACTGCTTGAAATAGCTCGCACAGCTAGATCTACTGGCGAAGTTATCGGTTAATACTTGTTAACAGTTTACTAAACCTATTTTGTCATTAACCCGCCAGTTTGGATTGGTATTTGCTTCTCAGGTAAGAATGGGACGGAAAGGCACACAGTTTGTACAGCAAAATGTCACACTTCAAATCAGCAAAAAAAAAAAAAAAAAAAAAAAGAAGTTCATGAAATCTTTGATGTAGTACATACGTGAACACAGATCTTAAGGAAAGGTAATGTGTGACATCTATCCGCAAAGTTTATAAAGAAATCGAGGTGTTAAATGGCTGGAAGGAGACGAATTAATTGATTTAGGGAGCAAAACTGCAACGTTACTTGGCATTGCAGAACCAACAAGAAAAAAAAAAAATTATAATGCCAACAGCACGTGGTGTTCCCAAGCGGTCACCCATCCAAGTACTAACCACGCCCAACGTTGCTTAACTGCGGTGATCGGACGAGAACCGGTGTTTTCAACGTGGTATGGCCGTTGGCGATATGATTGTATTCGAGCAGTGTAGTTTACACGGTGTACAATATACACTGACGGGGCCAGACATACAATGCTGCCCCCTTTTCATTGCATTGTGGCTTTTAATGACAACGGGCAACACCTAATTTTTCCCACTAAGACTGCAAGGGAATTTTCCCGAAGAACGCAAAAATTCTGCCTTCCGCGAAAACTCTGAATAGATGGACTTTGTTTTTTTTGTTTTTTTTTTTGATCAAGCGCCTCTCAAACCAAACCCTGGATCCGCCACTGGACGAGATGAATCCAATCGTGAGATATGCCGATCGTAAACATATCCGACGAGAGAGAATTTAGACTCTGAATTTTCGGCGGATAGACAAACAGTATCGAGCGGGTGTCTTCGTCCGTTTGCTCAGTATGGGTGGAGATAAACCCTATCTCGACATCAAAGGTGATGATGAAACCACTCGGCTATGAAGAAAACATTGTGATAATATTGAATGCATTCAAAGTGCAAATCAGGAACAATGTGTTAATCACAATTTAAAACTTAGTAACGTGTGCAGATAATTTCTTCCATGCTCTGCGGTTTAGGAATGTTTTCCCTTTAGTACATCGCTTACCGTTTACTATCAATATAAATTATGTAAATTTAGACTGTCTACTTTTGTTTATAGATAAATAGCATTGTTTTTGTAAACTTTACATTTCTGTTTAGAGCTCAAATAATTTTAGTAGAACAAACAATTTCTTACTTGTGTTTGAGTTTTGCCATTTATAGGAGACTAATTCAAAAGCCCATCAAAAATAACGGGTAACACCTTTGATAGTAATAGGTATTTGTTCTGGAAAAGCTTCTAAGGAAAAATGGATAAAAACCTTGTTTACTGACATTTTCATGATATGAGTAAACTTTCTCTGATTGATTCTCGGAGTTTTTAGCTGCAATGTTTTTAAATCACTATATTTGACTTTAAATGATGGAAATGTTTCTAAGTAAAGTGTAATTTCAAAAACCAGTAACTATAATTTATTTATTTGATTGATATGTTTGTGATTACCTACATTTCGTGTAAAATGTCTTGTGAGTTTTTAATAAACTTCCCTGTTTATTATCTTCTGCCGAAAAAAAATCTTAGTCTATCATGGTTATAATTTCTTTAACAGAGTGGACATTGAATGCTCTTCTCCTTACACGAATTTCTGCATCTAGTCGTCGCACATAAACAAAAAACAACTGTAAATTTAAACGAACGTCGCACTGTAATTTTTTAATTGTGCTATTACTTTCACAACATACAATTGCCTTTTTGCTAGCATCGCAGTAAAAAAATTAAATTAATAGCACTTAAATTATTTAATTGCTTATCTACGTACCCTTTATTAAGTAATAATGTAGCATTTAGACTTCAACTTGAAAGACAGTTACGTGCTCTAATGGAGCATGCATAAAGTACGTGGTTCGATCTAGGGTGTGGGGCGGGCCCCTTGGGTAGAAAGCTACGTTGGGCTATGTAGAAATGGGGGAAAGTTGTCCGAGCCAAACACAGTTAAATTAAGGTACACAACACCACGTCGTTTAATTATCTTCGTATGTAACGTAGATATCTTATATACTAACAGTGCTGCGCATGCGAGTGACTTGGAGTCATAACGTTGGGTTGCGCGTTGCAGGCGCATTTGAACTAACTCACACGCGAAAGTGCATTACGTTTCGAAAACATTAGACATGTCGTACGTAGACTCGAATTCGCTTATAGATGTCACACGGAATTTTCCAAGGCAGTGACATTTCGTATCGTTTTGGTGGTTTGAAATAAAACTGTTTTTATTAGGATTGCCCGCGTGTGACCAGTTGACGACACCACTTGTTGATAAAAGTTCAAAGAGTGGCGTGAAGGAACTCTGTAAAATATACTTACGAGGCTTATCAAAAAGGTTTTTCCAACGAGTTTTGACTATCCAATGAGTTACAGAAATCGTTTAAGCAAATAAAAGAATCATTCCCTGATAATGTAGAAAGAAAGGTGACAGAACTGCGGAAACAGAAAACGAAAATGTAGCTCTTCTTAGATTTCTAACGCGACAGGTATTCATATTATTATTTAGTGATTATTCTATTTTATTAATTGATGAACTATGATGAATGAGATAAGGAGAATGTTTTTAAAAACACCTCAAGAAGAAAAGGATCCCTTACTTAACCTGAGAAGTTGTTCCCAACAATTGGTTGTTTGCAGATGTGGCCAGTGTCAACATTTAATTCAGAATATTTATAATGATGGGAAACTACATAACGCAAATATCAGTTGTGTTTAATATATACGCTCTAATTTTAACAATAGTCCTTCAAGAGAAAAAAGTAAAAAAAAAAAGTCTTCTGGAATTAATAGGGAGCGAGACACAGCAGGAGGGGGGGGGGGGGGTAATTGAGGAAAAACCTACGTCAGGCTACGTGGGAAAGGAGGGGGGGGGAGGTTTCAAGGGATGCCAAAATGGAGCCACGTACTTCATGGACGCTCCCTAAACATCTCCAAAGAGGGTCAAGTCCTTTCACAATACACTTTTTTCGGCTACAGATTTCTTCTAACACTTGAATATGGCTCGTTTGGAGGGGAGAGAAAACTTGTTTTTGGCAGAATTCTGGGTCTAGAGTTTACTAGCGTGCTCATGCTAGCATATCGAAATAGTTGAGTGAGAGATTGGATTCAGTGGTATAGAGTATGTAAAATTCCATTTACTGTTGTAGATGTAATATTGTGTCATTGATGTTGATGCTGCCAACGTTTCGGCAACCAACCTGAGACCGTCCTCAGAGCTACTTCGGGGCAAGGTATCCCTTTCTGATGACTGGTTTTACACCACCTAGACGTTCGCCTGCACACTCGGCAGATTGTCTTGGGTTGCCTGGAGACTGCACTCATCTCAATAACTCGGGAACCTTCGGCGAGTTTCGATAGTGCCCGAAGTGTTAGTTAAACTGACTGCCACCACAGCGCTGCATGGCAAACCAGGAAATTTCGAGTAAATAACAGCATTTGATTTTATTTGCGGTTATATTGCTAAAATATAGTGTAAATTTCAAATAAATAATCGAATTTGATCTTATTTACACTTACAACGTTAAATGAAACTATAACTACGATGCTAGCTGACAGTCAATCGTTTGTTCCGGAAGTAACAGAACAAAAATACGAAAAATTATGATGTGAGGCAGAGATTAAAAAATTGCGTGTGACGTTCGTTTAAATTTACATGTTGCGTTTTGTTTATTTACAACGGCTAGGTGCAAAAATTCATGTAAGGAGAAGAGTATCCAATGTTCTCGCTGTATTCAGTGTAGCAGTTACAGGAACCTAGTGACAATAGAACTTAAGAACTTTTTTTACAGACTATAACAAACAGGAAAGTGTTTTCAAACTAAGAGAAAGTTGACTTGAAAATCAATAATTTGATTTGAATTTATTTGCAATTATAATGTCAAAAAGAAGTGAGATTCCAGCCAAAAGACAATTATTTGTATAATGCGACGTTCCTTTAAATCTACATGTTGCTATTTTTTATTTTTTGCGACAATTAAATCCATAAAATTATGTGGTGACCCGTTCTCTATAGCAGTTAGTAAATCCACGTGCAACATATCTTAATAATTATTTGATGATAGATAAGACATGGGGAAGTTTATTAAAAAGTCAGAGAAAGTTTACAATAAACGTAGTACGTACTCAGGAAATATATCAATAAAATAAATCATCATTATTTTGTTTTGAAATTACAGTTTCATTAGAATGTTTTTCATAACAATAAAAATTTCCATCATTTTTGGCGGACGTAATAGCAAGTAGTACAGAATGAGAGCAGAGATAAAAAACATTACAAGGCGAGGAGGAGATGCGTTGTTCATTTTCTTGCTGCGAATCAGAGTTAATATGTACTTAGTTTACCTGCCATTACGTGTTGTGGAAGAAGCAGCGAAAAAGCGAGGGGTAAAGCGGCATTTTCTTTGTAGAAAGGTAGCTTTTTTATCAAAACTAATGACGTGCTTATCAGTGTGCACTTTAAAAATTTGTCACTAACAACGAACAATGTCCGTGTAATGGGGCTTACTGTAGTAGAGTATAATGTGTGTCAAGTCACAGCATACTTCTATGTCTCGTAGCGTTGTTGTTTATCGACTGAATAAAAGTAAAAATTTTAATTTGTTACTAACAAGTCGGAAAAAATTATTCTGTTACGAACCTAATGACTCAAGGTACGTATATTTTATATATATATATATTTCAGGAAGGCATATGATTCCATAGACAGACAGACGCTCTTTGACATAATGAAAGAATACGGCGTAGACAAGAAGACAAGGGCTCTGATACAACAAACACTCACGGATGCCACGTCTAAAGTGAAATTTATGGGGGAAACATCAGAACCATTCAAAATTTACACGGGTGTCAGGCAAGGAGATGGATTATCACCGATTTTATTGAACATGGTATTGGACAAAGTTATAAAACAATGGGATACGCAGGTCAAAGGAATACAGCTAGGAAGAACACGACATACCAAAACAATCATCAGATGCCTGGCATTTGCGGATGACCTGGCAATTCTCAGCAACAATAGGCAGGAAGCACAAGATGCATTGAAACAGCTACATAAAATTGCCGCCAAAACAGGGCTACAAATTTCGTATGAAAAAACGTAGTACATGGAGAAACAAAACAACAATGTACAAACAATATACACAAAATTTGGAAACATAAAAAGAGTTGAGAAATTCAAATATCTAGGGGAATACATACAAGTACGAGGATCTAACAAGCTATCAAATTCAGAAAGATCAGAAAAGCTTCAGAAGGCTTATAGACTTACATGGTCATATTATAACAAAAGAATTATATCAACACAGGCCAAACTCAGACATTACAAAACAGTAGTACTGCCAGAAGCATTATATGCATCAGAAACAATCACGATTGGGGCTTCAGGCATAACAGAAGCGGAAAAAGTTGAACGCAAAATCCTTAGAAATTTTTTTGGAGCAATATATAAAGACGGTATATGGATGAAAAGACCAACGAAAGAACTATACGAACATACAGATCGACTGTCAGACATGATCAGAAGACGTAGATTACAGTTCTATGGACATTTACAGCGAATGAAGAGCACTAGACTCACAAAGAGGATATTTTATGTGGTAAATGGTTCACTCAGGAAAACCAATTGGTTCCAGGAATAGAAGAGGACTTGAATCACGCAGGGATCAGCAAGGAAATGACACGGGAAAGGGGACAATTCAAGAACAAAATTATGAACACAAAATTTAAAATACAGAACAAAATGGACTGAACAAAGGAAACAGGGACACAGTGAGCGTATGAAGAGGTTTTGTGAAGAGAAGAGGGAGAAGACAAATACAAACAAAAACTGAATAATCATGAATAATTTGAGTTTAAACACTGTCCTCAAGGGCAATAATGATTAATAATAATAATATATATTTAATATCCTGGTACACAATAGCCCCGCACCTAGATTCTACTCTGGGCCCATAATTCCAATATATTACAGGAGGTACACAAGATTTTATACTGCAGGCAGTCACATTTCTTAGAGTCCCTTACAGCACAGTCTTTTCGCCGCCCTGCCAGTCGCTTCTGACAAAAGACAAACGCTACACCCCTTCTTTGTTCAGAGTTCTTATCGGTGAATCATGCGCAGTGTTAATAACGAAGTTCAATACACCGCAGGGTTGTGCAGAACAGAGTTCTCTCCGAACCACACGGACTGTTTTCAGTCCTACCAACTGAAACGAAGAGAATGATACTTACCAGGTTAGTGGAAAGCAACGCCGTTCAGTAGTTACCACTGAATAGGATTCAGTGAATCCTATCAGTAGAGTTCGGATCTTTAGGACCAAAAAACAGACAAATATGCAGCCAAATGTGACCATAAAAACTTTTAAATATGACCTAAAAATTACAAAATATAACCAAACATTTAAATTTACTACACATAAAAACATGCTCAATTATACGTCATTTATTTTATCTAGTAGTGTCGCTTTCATGTAGACAGCATAATTTGCTCCCGTGCACTCACTGCAGCATTGGGAAATTAAGTTTTAAATCATTTTGTTGAAGTCAGTTTAATTTCATATAATTTATAGGAAAGAACTCTTTCATCTGTACCAAAATACTCCTCTCCAAATTCCCTTACGTAACTCTTAACTTCGCACTTTCAGAAAATTTTGTTTTCGGCATGTTGATACTCACTGATCCATTGCAGGTTTAACGCTGACTTAGGATTATTTTCAAAAGTATTTCCTTGAGACAATGGTTGATGTGCATCGACACAGGCATACTGGTCCAGCATTGTCAAGATTAAAAGGCGGGAGGAATATTAACGTTGAGAGAGTGACAATAGTGCATAACTTAAAATTCTTGTCTGGTGAATTCTGACAATTTCAGCGAAAATTAGTTTGGTTTTTTCCTCCAATGTATAATAGGAGTACAGTTCATGAATAATTATCTTAATTTCTTCTCATCAATACCTAGTGAATTCCCGATGCTATTAAATATTGCCAGATTTTTCGTCAAAATATGACCATATGACCATAAATATTATCGTAATATGACCAAAAATAGGAAAATGACCCCAAATATGCATTTATATGCTACATAAAATCAGAAACGTTGAATCAGTGTTTAATTCAGCATTACAGCTCATAAAGAAGGCACTTGTCTTAAAGATCCGAACCCTACCTAACAGCACATGTCTGCCGGTGTTGTTAAAGATGTTTCTTTCGTTATTCTCAGACAGTTCTTCCAGCCAGGTGGTGGACGACTCATACATGTTTGCCCGTTCGGGTATTGAAATTGTTTCTTTTGTTGTTCTCCGAAAGAGTGAATCGACGGATGGAAGTAAACATGATTCCACTCTTCTTCTGCACTAGAGTAGCTCGAGTCTCGTGAGTGTCTACACATGTTGTGGCTGAAATTTTCCCCCTATTATTTGATGGTTGTCTCACCGCTCAGTCTTGAACTCCGTAGCACATAGTCTCCGCGCCAATGAGTCGCTCTCGTACATATTTTATCATGTCATCATCATCATTGTCGTCATAATCATCATCATCGTTGCTGCGGTTTTTATGAATGTCGTTATCGTCTCTGTTGTAGTCATCTCTGTTATCATCATCACATTCATCGTCGTCATTTCTGTCGTCGTTGTCGTATCTGTTATTGCAGTCATCATCGTCACTGTCACCATCATCTTCGCTGTCGTCACTAGCTTTGCTGTCGTCGTCATATTCATCGCTGGTGTCGTCATCGTTGTCGTCATCACAGCTGTCATCATCGTCGCTGTCTTCATCATGGCTGTCATCATCGTCGTTGTCGTCATCATGGCTGTCATCATCGTCGCTGTCATCATCATGGCTGTCATCATCGTCGATGTAGTCATCATGGCTGTCATCATCGTCGCTGTCGTCATCATGGCTGTCATCATCGTCGCTGTCGTCATCATTGCTGTCATCATCGTCGCTGTCGTCATCATGGCTGTCATCATCGTTGCTTTCGTAATCATGGCTGTCATCATCGTCGCTGTCGTCTTCATGGCTGTCGTTGTCATCACTGCCTTCGTTATCTTTGTCGTCACCGTCTCTGTCGTCATTATAGTTGATACGATTTTCTTCATCATTGTTGCTATCGCCTCTGTCGTAAGGGGGCGTCCATTAATTACGTGAGGTGAAATAGGAAGGGGGGTCCGGCGAAATCTCACGAAACCTCACCAAGGGGGAGGGAGAGGTCAACAATAATCTCACGTGAGGATTTGAAGTTCTTGTAGTATGGTAGAGCTAAAAAAAAAAAAAAAAAAAATGACGCAAAGGTCGATTTTAGGGGGATAAAAACCGGTTTTAGGGAGGTATAACCGCCCTTGGGAGCATGAGAGGTCAATTCGTAGGGGGGGAGGTCCGGAATTCCGGAAAAACACCTCACGTAATTAATCGACGCCCCCTCGCTTTTGTCGTCATATCCGTCATCACCGTCGTCTCTGTCATTGCTGTCATCATCATCATTGTAGTCATCGTCACTGTAGCCATCATCTTCGCTGTCGTTGTCATCATTGTCGTTGATGTCATCATCACTATCGCCATCATCGTCGTTGTCGTCCTCATCGCTGTCGTCATCACCGCTGTCATCATCATTGTAGTCGTCTTCATTGTTGGCGTCATCATGGATCTCGTTTTCATCGATGCCTTAGTTTTCTTTGTCGTCACCGACTTTCATTGCTGTCGTCATCATCGTCGCTGTCATAACCATCGGTCGGGTCACTGCCTTCGGCATGGTCACTACCGTCATCGTCGTCGATGTAATCACAGTTGCTGTCGTCATCGTCATCGCTGACGTTCGTCGTCGTCGTCGCTGTCATCGTTGTCGTCATCATCGCTTTTGTCTTCGTTGACTTCGTCCTCGACGTTACTGTTGTAGTTAAAAACAGACAGTGGCGCAGTCATTTGGAAATGAATTTGCCGTCTCCCACTGCACCAGGAAGGCTGTATCATTCATGTCTGACGCTACTGTTGTAGCATTGTTCCAGTTGTTATCACGTGACTGCCCCGACGGAGCCACCTGTTGAGGCCGAACGTGATACTGCCCTACCTCTTAACCAACAACGCTGTATCACGCAAATGTTCCTGTGTAACTCTCACTGTTGTTGAAGTTGTTTTCGATGTTGTTTTTATCAGGCTGCTGACCCAGAGATTACGGCAACCTATTTTTTTTTTTTAATTTAATCTAATTGCAATGGAGCACACACGCTCCGCTGGCAATTTCCCTACACACTCAACTTCCCCTTATCCTGCACCCACCTACATTTGCCCTCTACAAATTTTAACTTTAAATTCTTTTAACGTTTTCGGTAAGTTATTAATCGTTTCCCTTGGTAACTCATTCCAATCCCTGACACCCTTACCTAAAAAAGAGAATCTTCCCACACCCTTGTGCCTGAAATCGAGTGCCAGCTTGTGGTCATGGTCATCTTTTCCCTTCCATGAACTACTTTTCATACCTACCACAATATTTGTCCATACCTCATCGCCAGTATACGCCCTGTACACTCCCATGATCCTCCTCATCCTCCTTCTGTTTTGTAATGAATTCCATTCCAGCTCCTTTATCATATCTGTCATTGATTGCATTCTGCGATAATTTCCAGAAACAAATCTAGCAGCTCTTTTTAGCACCCTCTCTAATTCGTGTATTTGATACGCAAAATGAGGGTCCCATAATACACTACCATATTCGAGCAATGGTCTGACCAAAGTTTTTTAACTCAATTCCTTTACTTCTCTCGTGCATCTCCTCATCACTCTCTCCAACAAGTGCAGAATTTTGAAACCTTTTCCTACCACCTGTCCAATGTGTCGTGCCCAGTTAAGCTTGTTAACAAATGTAATGCCAATATATTTACATTTCAAGTCTTCAGCAAGCAATTCTTTCCCCACCTTATATTCATAATCAACCTTTTGTTTTTTATTTGTGTATCTAATAAGCTGACTCTTCTTTGCATTTATCTTCATCCCATGTTTACCAACCCAACTATATATCCTGTTGTAAACGAGAAGGAACTTTGTCTCTACTCAAAGATGGCCGTATACTACATATCTCCCAGTGTGGTTGTTAAAGTTGTAATGAGAGTGGGTAGGCGTAAATGATTAAGCCTGCGTCTCTGTACCCAATTGTTGTTGTTTCTTGTTCTCAGCCGACTCCCTCAAGCAATTGACTGTACCTATTTGATGTGAGCGTGACTGCGCTCCGTACCTGTACCGAGGATGTTTTTTCTACATGTCTCCCCGTATCGTTGTTTGTTGTTCTCAGACGGATCCCCGAGTGAGTGGCGCCGCCTGTTGGATGTGAACGTGGTCGCACTCTGCCTCTGCACCAGGGAGGCCGTGTCGTCTATGCGCAGACGCAGAGTAGCCGAGGGTCACGTGGTACACATTAGCAGGTGAGGCCTGGTAACACTTTTTTTTTTTTTTTTTTTTTTTTTTAAATGGCATTTGGCAACGAAGGCCATACAGCCAGCTCAATGTAATTTTTTGTAGCTTTTCAGTGTATATGTCGTCATCAAGTATATTGTATTTTTCCATTGTATGGACGCCACAGGACGGACAGGACATTCACACAGACACACAACACTTAAACATCCATGGCCGCGGCCGGATTCGTGGAGCCAGCACTCTAGCCCCTACGCTACCGAGGCCGGCGCCTAGTAACACTTCTTCACTTACTTATGATAAAGCCGGCCCTGGCAGTGCACGGGCTGGCATACTCACCTCGCATTGCAAGGGTCACCGGTTCGAATCTGGCCTCGGGCTTGGGTGGTTTTATTTAGGCCTCGGGCATGGGTGGTTTTATTTAAGTGTTAACATTTCTTCACTTACTTATGATAAAGCCCTCTCTAGCAGTGCACGGGCTGGCATACTTGCCTCGCATTGCAAGGGTCGCCGGTTCGAATCTGGCCTCGGGCATGGGTGGTTTTATTTAAGTGTTGTGTTAGTCTTGTGCTGTCCTCGCTGTAGTGTTCACAATTAAAGCCTCATACAATAGCTGGTACATTTTTTTTTTTTTTTTACTGCTTCACCCTTCGTCGACGGCTAAGGTGATTAGAGGCGGGATGGGAATGGGGACAAGGAAAGGGAAGGAATTCGGCCATGGCATTTTTGAAGGAAGCATCCCGGCATTCGCCTGGAGTGATTTGGGGAGACCATGGAAAACCCAAATCTGGATCCCCGGACGGGGATTCGAACCCGCGTCCTCCCGAATGCTAGGCCAGAGCGTTAACCGAGAGAACCACTCGTACACCTGAGTTTTTCCCATAGCGTCATTTTTGTAAGCTGTTTTCAACATTAAAACAGTTTCAGCAACATTTTTACTGAGTAGAAAACAAAATTTCACAGCTGCACGTTGATCACCATTAAAAACTAAACAATAACAAAACAGCGCTAGCAAAAACAAGATTAACAGAACAAGCCAGTTCGACAACACAGGGGGCACTGAACTGACAATGAGTTGAGCTATAAACGCCTAGCGGCAGAAACACGTACTAGACAAGCTCAGCCCACGGCAATGCTATTCCTGTTATTTCTAGGTTCCGCCTCGTATGTTGAAAAATAGATATATGATTGAAGCTTAAGAATTGTACTTTAATGTACTTTTTGCCCGATCTTGCTATTTGTTTCTATTCGTGTTCTTCAAGAAAATGTCACTTTCTTTTCAGCCTACCCTCGTATTTATAATTTTCCTCTCGCTCATCCACTTTGAAACATTCAACAACATCTTTAAAATATTACTGCATTTCCCTTCAAACAAAATTCCTAATTCAAGGGACGGGACGTTATCAGTTGGGGAGCGTGCATAAAGCACGTAGCTCCATTTTGGCCTCCTGTGAACCCCCTCTCCCCCCCACGTGGCCCTACGTGGCTTTTGCCTCTACCCCCCCCCCCTCCACGTAGCACGTGGCTTTTTTCCCTTATGATTCCAGAAGACATTTTGTACTGTTTTCTCTTGTCAGACTATTGTAAATTACATACGGATATAATTAACTGAAGGAAATAAATATTCACATGCGGTTGTGATTTCAGTTCCTCATTTTAACTGTGAAAAATGTTATGAAAGGAAAGCTACGTGGCCTGGCTCGGAACACCCTCCCCCCCCCCCCCTATGTAGTCCAACTTAGCCTTCCAGCTAACCCCTCCCCCCCTGGACCGAGCCACGTAGTTTGTGCACGGTCCCTTGACGATCGACGTTATCAGTTGACGATCTTCTAAAGTATTTTAGTAGCTAACGTATCATGAACACACACACTTTATGCTGGGGAATTTATTGTGTGGCTACAACAGCGCACTAAATCTGTTTGATGTGACAACCGAGATCTCCTATTAACGTCATTACCAGCGGCGATAAATAAATTAGTGCCCGAACTTCTGGTTAACAAGCGTTTAATATCAAATAATGCAATAATTATTGGAAATTAAACGTTAGTGTTGCCCCGGTATTACAAACACGTATATCCTTCTTGGCTTTCAGTTAAGGAAATCATTCGTTTAGGTTATGGCATAAAATGTGTGAATTAATAATTCAAACTAAATGCGTTTATAACATATTGTATTATAATCTCTGACTGTATTATGAGTTCGTAAAGCGAAGACTTCCACGTTCTTGTTTATCTCTCCCTTGCCGTCTCTTTCTCACATATTGCCAGAATTAGGTGGTCCGGCATGCAACCGCCTGTGGCATGCGACCTTTATCGAATTGCGAGCGAGGCGAGAGATCGATAGCTAGCTCGGCTTGGCGGAGCAGGGGTGGGGGAGCGCCATTCTTACAGTCACGTGATATTTTTTTTTTGGGCGCTTTTTGTATGCAGTTAGTTTTACCTTTCACAGAGTGTTATTGTCTGCTAAACACAAAAAAATTGTTGTTTTCAGAACATGAGTTATTTCCTCCATTTCGCTTAGTTTCGAATAACAGAAATTATTCACATCTGCCTTGGATTTTTTCTTTTTTTTACGCCATTCACAATGATGAATGAAATAGGTTAGCTGGAGATGGCGATTCCGCCGTAACTACATTCTTCCGCGCGAACTAAAACTGCGGTAGCAAATCGCAAAACGTATTACTTTCAATTAATTAATGCTTGAAAATAAATCCTGCCATGGTGGTGTAGGATGAATTAGAACCGAATTACTGCCGAACATAATATGTCTTGCCATGACTAGAATCAGTACGCGAGGAAATAGAGATTACGATTACGATTCTTGTTTTATAATTTGACGAGGATATTAGGTGAGATTTTTTTTTTTTTTGATTATGGCTTTACGCCTCGTCGATATTATCGATGTCATTAGAGGCGGAAAAGGACTGTAGGCAAGGAACGGGAAGGAATTCGGTCCTGACCTTTTGAAGGAAGCATCCCGGCATTTGCCTGGAGTGATTTGGGGAAACCAAGGAAAGCCCAAATCTGGATGCCCGGACGGGGATTCGAACCCGCGTCCTACTGAATGCGAAGCCAGAGCATTACCATTTTATATGACAAAAACAAATTGGTAATTGCAACGCTCCTCCTCCAGATCGCGATACAGAAAATGTATTCCTTCCTGTACGTGCAATAGAAGTTCTTATTTTCATGCAGCAGTATTAGCGAAGATTGTGGTTGGGATGAAATGCAGTCTGCATCATTACAATTGAAATTCCGTGGTACATCATTTTAGTACGTTTAATTTATATTGAATAAATGACGGCCATATTCCTGATTTCATGAGAGTCGTTTGACGTTAATTGCAATTTATGCAGCCTGGCTCAGAATAAAAATTGATACTCCGTTTTACGGCGTAGGAAACGAGGATTTTAGAATTAACGTTGCTGCCATTAACCCCGTGTTTCTGAGGTCATTCCGCCACACGAATATTGATCTATGCAGCCTTGTCCTGAATGATAACTGACATACCGTGCTACAGTAGAAGGTATGAAGGTTTTACTACGATAACTGTAGCGCCGCAAATTGATGATGGTTTCAAATGTACCTCGGTGAGACAAATCGAAAGTGAAGAATTATTATTATTATTATTTTTTTGATATCTCGCTTAGTTCTGAAGATACCGAATACCAAAAATTAGTTATAGTATAGTTCCTTGTGTCTTTGGCGACATTTTTCTTCTGATTCAAACCGCATTTCAATATAACCAAAATCGCTAAGAAAAACACAAAACACTCACTATGCATGTCCAGCGAATTTTTTTTTTTTTTTTTTTTCTGTCCAGGCTGCATTTGAACGTAACTGCCTCATTTTAAGATACGATGTCTCGATATATCGTAAAAAATTTCGATTTGTCTCATTTGAAAAGGTTTATGTTAGCGTCAATTTTATTTTATACATATACATTTTTTTGTTTTTTTTTGTTTTTGTTTATGTTTTTTTTTTTTTGTTTACACGTTTGGATATTAACGGTTGGATTATTGCATCCTTGTGACGTTGAGGGTTGATGTAAATTGAGTTAGGCGTAATTTTTCTTCTGGTCCAGGCCGCATATCAACATAACCACCTCAATTTTGAGGTACAGTATCTCGAGAACTAAGCGAGATATCGAAATATTTTATTCTTCTCTGTCGATTTGTCTCGTCGAGTTTGATAAGAATCTGCCACCAAAGTGGGGCGCCACGGTTATCGTAGAATCTCCGGCACGAGGATTTCAGTATTAATTAACTTTGCCTTTAAGATCTCCATATTGGTGATGCCATCCTGCATGTAAGATTTTCAGCTGTATCGTGAACTGTTGTATTACCAATACCTTGACGCCCTTAAGGCTTATATGCCTGCAATACACTTTTATTTTTAGACATCCTCAAAATAAAAACGCATGTCAAAATTACTTGTAGTGAAAGAATTAGAAGCCACATATGTTTGCAGATCTAAATATCCACTATACCTTTTTTCATACGTACTCCAGGAAACATTAATTTATTTAAGGTAAAATGCTTTAGTAGTCGAATGGTAAAGAAGAACGAATGTATGTGTGCCCGTAAATAGACAGATTTTCCTCGCCTGCCTCCCAACGTCGGCGTATCAACAAACAAAAGAACGACGGGTGACAGCGTTATCGGGCATCTCCATTGTTACTTAATCTCTGGAGGCAGAGAGTAAACATAACTGCCAGTTCGCTCTGCATTCAGTCGTTCGCTCTTCTCCATCTAGAAATAGCTCTCTTCTTTTGATGTGAGTAACGCATATTTTTTTCCCACACATTATCTTTATAGAGATGTCGTATTTTCCATCAGAAAAATTTTGCTCGGCATTCCCAGCGCAAATAAATTCATCTGTCAACATTTTTTTTATTACAAGATGAAATGTTCAAGTCACTTGACAATGGTGGCAGAGATTTTAACCGCCGAAACGACTTGCTTTACAAACTAGGCTAGTTTCCCGAGAACATTTCATCTACATACAACGCCGAGATAACCTTCACTATTATATATTTCTTATTATTAATTCTGGTGGAGGAATTATAGCCAGTGGTAATTTCTTTTCATACGCGAAGCTGTCAGAAACTGTATGAAAAACTTGAAATACTTTTTTTGTTGTTGAAGAAACACTGTTGAACATGACGGTCTACAGATTAAGTAAAGCTTTTAAAGATGGCTTAGAATGTATGACTAACCGTCCTCTCAAATTACAAATATATTGGCAGCAGAAACAGTTGTTAAAATAAATTTCTTTTGTATTGCTAGGAAAAACACTAACAGTAATATTCCATTTCGTTTCACTGGCATGTGACTCCAAACGCAATCTATCGGTTCTTGTACGTAACTAACTATCGGGAAATGTGCCTTTTATGTCGATTGGTGGCAACTAGCAACTGTTGAATGTATGAAATGAATTGATCGATTAGTCATTAGCACAGTAAAAGTTGGAAAAGAATCATGGAAAAGTGGACATAGACTGAAGTTTGGATAAAATAACAGAGGACAGAAAACGCTGTTGTCAATATCTATGACAAAAAAGTATGTCGCGTATTGGTCTAATTGAAAATAATCTAACTATGTCTTTACTTTTGGTGTGCGTTACTGATTTAAATGTTGGTCATTCAACGAACTATTACACAAATGCGCTCGGTATTTCTGTAAATACTCTTGTGACTCACTCAGCCCTCTCCTAACAAAACGATATTCATGGGGATAACAAAAATAATATCATGTCTTATTAATATTTTTAATTAACATTCTCACTCTTTGTGATCTACGACATATGTCATTCGTATACAGGGGAAAAAATTATGCTGTTTGTTACTGAAACGAAAGATGTTTAACTTCCAACATCTACTGTGTAATTACGCAGTGGCGTAACAATAGGGTGGCAGGACGGACATAATACCAGGGGCCCCCAGCCAGAGGGGGTCCTCGGCCCGACGCCTAGGGTACCCGTCCCTTGATGCATACCGTGCTCATTGTCGCTGGCAGTAATGGAACTAAAAAAAAACATTGCCCATAAAATGGGTGCACTGTTTTGCACCCCTCCCCCCCTCGCTGAGATTCGACACAGAGGGAGGGCCCTATCTGATGAATTTGCAAAGGGCTACTGTAATGCCACATTTTTTTCCTTTTCAACCAGTACATAAGTATCGGAACGATGGCGCCAGGGCATACAAAATGCACTGAAATTAAAAGTATTTAATTTTGTTGTTTTGTTATTTTTTGAGTAAATAAAAACTAAAATTTAATATTGATCTTCCTGTTATTATAGCAAAGTAGTTACTGTTTAATCGAATACCATTCACATGTTTCGATGATACATACATATTTGTTGCGCTAATCACTGTTTTATGTCAATAATTTTCAAACAACTACACACCATATCACTATTAGCTACCACAGTTTCCAAAGAAAATTATGCATTAAAACTGTATTTTTAGCACGGTTCGATATCGTTCTCAGGTTTCTTCATTACAAGAAATAATTTGCTGAACAGAAACCGATAGTTTCGATTTAACATTTTACATAGTGTGATATCGCAACGAAGATATACTTTGAACAAAATTTTATCCAAAATAATTAACTTCAGATGATTGTTTTCAAATTATTCACTGTAGATTATAACATTAGTTAAATATTTTCTCCTGATGTCTGTAAAATTACGCTGAGAATTTCCTCAAATGCTGCAATTGTGGATTATGTGTACAGTTAAAAACAAATGAAATTTTATAATAGGAGTTTCTAAAATTAGTGTTTTAAGGCAGTGAAGACGACGAAAATGGATCAAACATTATTTTGGACTATTTCCCAGGGCTCTTTTCGTATTTGCGATTTGTTATTTTCGATTTTATTGTATAATGCAGCGTTAATGTGTGAGGTTTGGCAAAAGGGTACTGAATTTTACAGGTCAGGTGCCAGTAGACGACTTAATCAGAATAACGATTCCACTGCCCTCTGGCAGCAAATCTCTCATACTATCATTTGTAAGCAGTTGTTATCTTTCAACTTGTGTGAGAGGATGAGGGCCACATTTAAGCATAGGCTACCCATGAAGGAAGGAATATATGAAAACGACGCAAGGGACCTTCACCACGAACTGGAGTGAAACCGGGTAGAGAGAAGTGGAGTGGGGAGGCCGCCATATTGCTTGGCCGTAGAAACAGTGGGAATAGGCACAAAAACCTCAAGGGAATCATAAGACAACCGTGGCACCGCAATTTGATGATAATCTGTCAAGTCGCCGCCCCATAAGAGCTGGAGTACCGCAAGGTTCGGTCCTAGGTCCGGTACTGTATAATCTATATACCGCGGATATACCAGCCCCAGCCACAGTACGTACTGCCCTATATGCAGACGACACTGCGTTCTTTACCGCGCACAGAAATAAAGCCACTGCAATCAGAAGATTACAAGAAGTCCTCCAGCAGACTGAAGCCTGGGCAAGACGTTGGAGAATAACTTTAAACTCGACAAAGACTCAAGCTATTATGCTGACCAGGCGCCTGGGGAAGCGTGACCGTCGGCAAAACCGCATGCGTAACCTACACCTTAATGGTGAAGACATCGAATGGACAACCACAGCTAAATACCTCGGCGTGATTTTGGACACTCGTCTAACCTGGAAACATCACATTGAGGAGACACGACGAAAAGTTGCAGCTAGGCTACAAGAGTTATACCCAATACTCAACAGGGATAGCTCATTGTCAGCCTGCACCGGCGTCAGTGTATACTGTAGCCTAATACGACCGGTGATTGAATATGCGTGCCCTGTGTGGGGATATGCATCCAAGGCCCAAATAAACCGTTTGCAAACGATGCAGAACAGATCACTTCGGCGAGCACTACATGTGCCAAACCGATTTCCCACAGCAGACCTGCACGAAGCAGCAGGTGTCCCAATGCTCCAAGAAAGAATTATGGAAATTAACAAATCTTTCTATAGGACATCACGAAAGTCGACTAACCCACTAATAGCAAATCTTGGCCAGTATTTTACTACCTTTGACAAACACAAAAGACCACTGTCAATTCTAACTAATAATTGAGAAAAACAAAGAGCAACCAAAAGGCAAACCACCAGTAAAGTGACTAAATCTGTAAGATTGAAGGAAATGTCTAATGACAACAAACTTCACCACAACTGCTTACCAAAGGAAAAGCAGAAAATGCTCACGGCGGCGGGGGGGGGGGGGGGGGGGGGGCAATTTGATGATGGATTAAAATGTAACTCGACGAGACACATCAAAAATGAAGAATAAATTTTTTTTGATATCTTGCTTAGTACTCGAGATATACTGTCTCAAAAGTATGGAGTTTCTGGTTGAAATTCAGAAGAAACATGTCCCCAAAGTCAAATTTGATGATAGAGTCTTATGTAACACGACAATAAAAATCGAAAATAGATAATAAATTTTTTCGATATCTCGCTTAGTTCGCGAGATATACTGTCTCAAGAGTGAGGTTGTTAGGTTATGAGGGGATTCAACGATAACCGTGGCGCCGCAATTTGATGACGAATTTTTATGTAACTCGATGAGACAAACTGAAAGTAAAGAATAAAATTTATTGATATCTCGCTCAGTTCTAGAAATATTTTACCTTAAAATTGACGTGGTTAGGTTGAAATGCAGCCTGGACCAGAAGAAACCCATTTCTACACTGGGAAAATGCAATATAGGTGTTTTATTTTCTTCCTAGTGATTGTTGTTAGGTTGAAATACGGCCTGAAACAAAAAAAAAGTCACAGAAATAACTGATTTTTAACATGCTATATCTCGAAAACCAAGCGAGATATCCAAAAACAATTATTATTTATTTTCGGTTTGTTTCGTCGAGTTCTATAAGAATTCATCATCAGATTGTGGCACCACGGTAATGATGCCGGTTAAGATGCAGACTGGACCAAAAGATAATTTTGCAGCACATGCAGATTGGATGTTTTATTTTTTTACTAATTCTTGTGGTTAGGTTGAAATGCGGGCTGGACCAGAATAAAAACGCCACCAAAATATAAATTTTAAAAATAGCCTAAGTCAATATTTAGATTTTTAAAAAAATGATCACTTCAAAAGACCTCATAGTTTCTGAGCTTACTTAGAAGGTATTGTGGTGTTAGTGGCCTATATAACTTTGCTGGCAAAATCAGTACATTCATAAGTCAGAAGCTAGCAACTAATAATAAATAAATTGTTTGTTCTCTTCTTGTACACACCGCATTTTAACCTACCAACATTTCCATTAATATTGCAGCTACAAAATCAAACTATGTAGACACACCTAAGCACATGAAATGCATCAAGAACTACATTTTGGGCAACAACGTCTATTTAATCACGTTTAGTAGTTCGCACAGCACAAATTATCACAATTAATTTCATAGTACACTTTCAGTGTAAACTGAAACTTGAGTAAAGCCTGCAGAATACCATATTCACTGTGTCGCGATGTAAACTTGACCCGCTTAAATTAAATTTTCAACACTTGTCTACAATAAGGCTAGCTTTTCAGGTGCAAAGTAGTAACATATGCTAATTGTCTACACTACACCAACAAAAATTTGAGAACAATATAATTCTATTCAGAGCAATGAATAAATTTATAGCGGTAGGTCCTAATGTTGCAGTTGCCTATCAGATACTTCAAGAACGATAATTACAATGTGACTTACTTATGAAACGCTATTCCAGGTTTGTTCCTATCTTGTCTGTTTGTGCAGCCATATGCATCACAACTTGGCATTATAGAAAACTTTAGAATGAAATATCCTCAGCAGCTGACACAGTGCAAATAGCCCAATGTTTTGGGGGATCCCTATGGCCGCCGCGCATGCGCAGTAGGAGAGCAGCTTTTTCATGAGGTTTCACGGATTTAGCGTTATTTCGTCTCCATATATTCCTTCCTCCATGAGGCTACCTAGGCTTTTGCCTTATGGCCGGCACCACAGAGGGGGCCCCGCACCACAGCCGTAGGGGGCCCCCGATGACCCTAACTAAAATATTCTCAAAACTTCGCTACTTTGAATGTACTTATACCATTAAATTAATTTATCCGAGAACAAATCTATTCTCAGTGTATTATATTTGAAATTAAATACTTTCGCTTCAATGGATCTGTGAATTCCAATACAGTTTTTGCACTAAAATGTAACATCCTATCAACACGCAAACAATAGGTATCAAAATGTGAATCAAAATTTTTACAGGATTCGTCTATAAATTATTTTTGGTCCTTTGTGCCACTTTTTTTACATCTGTCCCAGGAAATATTTCAACATAACTAAAATTGCTAAAAACACACAGTTTAGGCTGATATTTTTCTTGTACTAATAAAATAAGAGAAGAATTACGGGAAGCTGGAAATACGCATTGTGAAATTGACTCATATTTCACGCTTTTTAGCGTTTTTACGGCAGTTTTTTACCACGCCGTGTCACGGAAATGTAGAGGACAAGTCACACAGAAGCAGTTCGCCTAAATTTGAAGAAGTTAGTATCATTTTTTGATCGGTGGCAGAAGTCATACTGGATCCTTATTACTTTCTTGGTTTTAATGACATTAATTAGAAAGCGCGGTCCTTCACGCATATAAAATTATTTGCCTTGTATTCACAGCTTCCTCACCTCGTTAGAGGCTAGCTTTGTTTCATCAGGCCGCAATGTGATTGTTTCAGCTACTCCGCGACGGTGGTGCCGCCACACGGCAGTCTGCACTTCTACAGCGCCACCAAGCACGCAGTTCGCGCTCTCGCCGAGGGACTGCGCCACGAGTTGCACGATTGCACTGCCACTATACGAGTCTCGGTTGGTGCTGCTTTTATTTAATTTTTAATGCGGGAAACAAAGGAAGGCCACGGGGGAAATTCAAGCCACGCATTTTACTTCGTCGTGGGCAATTTTCCGACTTCAAAATGAGAGTCTGTTTTACGCCAGGTAGTGAATTTTGCAATAACCCACTAGGAGGCAACACTAATTAATATTCTTTACTGCTAAAAGATTGATGTAGAAATTCTGGCCAAAGAGATATTCTAATACTTTATGTGAATTTCGTGTTTTATAGTTTTCGGTATTTTATTAAGTAGTTTAAAAGAAATATATATACAAAACATTCAATATGTTCATGGTATATATTTGGCGGGAAAGGAAGAGGTTATGTTTGTCTATTGCAACTTAGAGTTCAAGTTCAATTAGCAAAGGGAAGAGGGCACATAACGGAGACAAATAGCTTATCTGCAGAAGAAATTTAGTAGGGGAAATGCTGTTGGTAAACCAACCCGAATTAGCAGCCATAAAGGTTATCAACTAAAATACGCGTAGGTTGGCAAATATACCCTTTTAGCCGCAACCAGAGAGAGAACTCAAATTCCTTGGTGTTTTTAAAAGGGCTTAGGTGGATGCTTTCACTGGAATTTCTCATTTCGTCGCCATTCGCGCTTTTTCGCAGACTTTGTGTTTGTTCCCCGACTGTTGAGCTTAGCGGGAGAGAACAAGTTTTTCGTCGCGGTTAGTGGATGATCGGTAGGTATTTTAATTTTTATGTCCAATTTTCTTCGATCAGTTTCATTATGCCTATCAGCAGGAGCAGTTAACTTGCCTTATTCCCATCTAGTTCACTATGCCGATATTTCGTGTTTATCTGAAGTTAAAACGTGAAATTAGTGGTATGTAGGAACTCCAAATAAATAGGTCCAATAATTCATAAATTTATTTATTATTAATGTTTTTTTGATGATGTTTTTTGATGTTTTTTGATGTTTTTTTATGTTTTTTTTTGTTTTTTTTCTGTACCTACTAGTAAGCTGACTTCTTTCTCTGCAATACGTTTATTTGAAGGTATTATTTCATTACAACTAAGCTACCAGGTCGTTAACCTAATTAAAATAAATAAATAATTAGGCTAACGACCTGGTAGCTTAGTTGGAATGAAATAATACCTTCAAATAAACGTGTTGCAGAGAAAGAAGAGTCAGATTACTAGTAGGTACAGAAAAAAAACAAAAAACTAAGGGTTGATTTCACATCACACAGATCCTTCCACAACAGGGATCCATGGAACAAGGTTATATTATCATTATAAGTTGAGAAAGGAATTACTTGTTGAAGACTTGAAATTTAAATATCTTGACATAACTTTTGATAATAAGCTCAACTGGGACACATTGGACAGGAATTAGGAAAAGGTTTCAAAATCGTTCACTTGTAGCAGAGAGTGATGAGGGGATACACAGGGGTATTTGACACAAAAAGCCGATCAAAAGTCCAAAAAATTTTAAGCGAATTCCAAGAACCCGTATCTACCCGACTCGAGGCAAATGTCTGTAGAATAACAATCAGCAATGTTTTTTAGATAAGCTTCATTTCCTACCCCGTGAACAGTCATCTTCTGAGCACATTGCAAGACGCACATACTGTTACCAAGCAAATACAAGAAAATTATAAGTTATACCAATTTAATTTGTGAGTGATGTTAAGTGAGTCGTGGCGATTTTAATCATGAATATTGTTCAGCCAGGTACCTAGAATTGAAATAATAGTAACATACATCCAAAGGTATCGCACAACTTTATTTGTGTACATTTTTGTAAGCTGACTCATTTTGTACTAATTCTTTTATTACGAAAAGTATTAAAAAGTGATTTTGTTATATTTCCGGACCTTTCCCGAGTCTGATTTCTTGTATGGTATTAGTTTAGTGTACTATCTTTGTGTTTCATTGAAAATTAGGTGCCAAAAAGTGCCAAACGTCTATTTATTCGAAAAAATTCTAGGTTATTTGCAATGAAACAAACTTACTTTTTTCCGTCATATTAATTCATATAAAATTTTCTTTGTTATGGGCTCTTCTGGTATCATGCTAATGACCCGAAAAGTTATTTATAATATGAGTAAACACGAGAAAGGAATTGATTTCGTGCAAAAGTTGGAATTAGTCTAGGAAAATATTTTAAATCAACCGTCATTCACGGTCGAACAAACGCAACAGTTCTAACAAAATTTTCATGGCTTAAATTGGAAATTAAAAGAAAATTGCAGGCTGCTAAGAGAACTGAGAGTGTATTTTTAAAGAAATACCACAATTGGTTCAAAGGATGTATCTAAATCCCCATAAAATCCAATCCGACCAATGTGAGTCGGCCTAGAAAATCTTTCGAGGATTTGACCGATTTTAGCAAATGATGTCAGCAGAGATAATAGGTATTAACAAAACAATGATTGACAGGTTTTATACTATTATGTGAATGATATATAGTGGACACTAGAGATATATATATATATATATATATATATATATATATATATATATAAATCTATTCTCCACTTCCACGAAAAATTTAAGATGTACTGTACATTGAGCTGTACTCGTGGCATCCAATATCACCTATACAAGAAGTATTGATTGAGGGCCCACTTATAATAGAGTATGCACTTTTGCGTATAGGCACTCTGTCAGAAGCAGCACCAGAAGCTAGAAACAAATATTTTCGACGATTTACGGAGAGACTCTCCAGAAAAGTTAGTTGGGTTTAGTGCATCACAGATGTCATTAATAGGCTCTCATTAACTTAGGATCCGTATTTGAGCTTCATCAGGCACAAAACCCCCAAAACATCTAAATCATTCAATCCAGAAACTATTAAAATATTACTGCAATGGGACCCGAGTACTCAAGAAGAGAACGAGTCATAAGGTGAAGGTTCCGACGACGAAGGATGGAACGGTTCGTCAGAACGGTATTTTATTGTATATGTATGATTATTGGTTAGGTATTTTGTAAATATTCGCTTAATATTTTATAAAGTGTATGAACACAGAACGTGTTCTTTATAATTACTCCTACTACACAGTTATAAGTTCTAATGCACAAAAGAAGCGAAACAAAACTCCAAATTACGTAGAAATATTTTTGATCGACTTTTGGTGTCAAATACCCCTGTGTGGGATGTATCAGAGAAGTGAGGGAATTGGGTTACAAAATCATGGTCAGACCGTTGCTTGATTATAATGGTTTAGTATGGAACGCATATTTTTGGTACCATATATGGGAGTTGAAGTGGATGCAAAGAAGAGATTGCTAGATTTGTTTCTGGAAATTACTGTAGAACGCGATCAGTAACTGATATGATAAATGAGATAGAGTGGGATTCATTGGAATACTGGAGGAGGGTGAAGAGAGTTGATGATGAGGGATCGAAAAATTTTGATGGAAGAGCTGAGAGGTGCATGGAAGGGAAAAGATGACCATGACCACATGCTGGCACTCGATTTCAGGCATAAAGGATACGCAAAAGTTTCTTTCTTAGGGTAGGTGGTAGGGATTGGAATAAATTACCAAGAGAATTGATGAATCATTTACCAAAAAGCTGAAATTAATTTTCGTAGAGGGCAAAATTAGGCGGGTACAAGAAAGGGTAAAGTAGGATTGTGTTCTCCATTGTAATTAAAATTAAAATTCTTGTCATACCAAAAAATGTGAATGAAATATTGTTATCTCTGCATGGAGAGGCAAATGATTTGGCATTGGGTACCATGCAAAGTGGCGTTAATAAGACGAACAATAGACGACACCTTAAAACCGTATCAGTCGCCAGATGTTTTATACCCCAAAGTCTTAATCTTGATGTTTGTCTTGAGTCTTGAAGGTTCAGTGCTTACTTAAGCGTAATAGATTCGCTTAACTTCGAAACTTTGAGCCGTGTATATGAATTATTTCTTAAATAATTAAAACTTGAGAAATAATCAGACTTTTTTTATGGTCATCAGACGAGGGAAAGGACTGAGGCGAGGAACGGGAAGGAAATCAGCCATTGCATTCACCTGGAGTGATTTGGGGAAACCACGGAAAATTCAAATCTGGATGACTGGTCGGGGATTCAAACCCACGTCCTCCAGAATCCGAGGCCAGAATGTAACCTCTCACCCATCACGATAGGTAAATAACCAGACATTCATTTCCAAAGATGACAGACGTTGCACAGAATTAATTAAATGATACCTTAAAGCGAACAGGTAGTAGCGAAGTAACTGTATAACTGTAAAAGACCTGTAGTCTCGTCCATCGAATATTTGTTGTGCTATAACCTGTTCACCCTCAACTGGCGATTCAGGATCATGTTCCCCTTCCCCCACTCCTCTCACTCCACTTCTCCCAACAGACCGCTGTGCCCATGTAGACGACTGGTAAATTTTGACAGAGGTCGCTCTTCCCCCTTCGCGTGTAGAGGTAAGGGCAATGTAGTGGGGATAGAGCAGAGTGACCTTGAGCCGCCTCTGGTAAGTGAACGTACTATGTCTTGTCACGCTAAGTACAAACGTCAGTGCGAAGTCAGCAGTTTATTAAAGAAAATGGAGTTGTTTCACTTTATGTCCGCAACAGGGAAACCCTACAGCACCTGATATAAAAGTTGCGGTTCCAGAATAGTTCCACATTTGTTGCGATATATACGACCTGGACCACGATTAAAAGTAATAATATTAACAATTATATATATATATATATATATATATACACAAAAGGTACGGCCAAACTTTCAGGAAACATTCCTCACACACAAACAAAGAAAATATGATATGTGGACATGTGTCCGGAAACGCTTACTTTCCATGTTAGAGCTCATTTTATTACTTTTCTTCAAATCACATTAAACATGGAATGGAAACACACAGCAACAGAACGTACTAGCGTGACTTCAAACACTTTGTTACAGGAAATGTTCAAAATGTCCTCCGTTAGCGAGGGTACATGCATCCACCTTCCGTCGCATGGAATCCCTGCTGCGCTGATGCAGCCCTGGAGAATGGCGTATTGTATCACAGCCGTCCACAATACGAGCACGAAGAGTCTCTACATTTGGTACCGGGGTTGCGTAGACAAGGGCTTTCAAATGCCCCCATAAATGGAAGTCAAGAGGGTTGAGGTCAGGAGAGCGTGGGGGCCATGGAATTGGTCCGCCTCTACCAATCTAAAATGAGCTCTAACATGGAAAGTAGGCGTTTCCGGACACATGTCCACATAACATATTTTCTTTGTTTGTGTGTGAGGAATGTTTCCTGAAAGTTTGGCCGTACCTTTTTGTAACACCCTGTATATACCTTCATTTATAACTCATCAAAATAAAATTATAATGTTCTCAATGATAAATTTTAAACAGGTGCCGCATGGATTATCTTGTTCCACTTCTATCGCTGTTCAACCTTTTCCCCCCACCCCCGGCACCTTCACCCTCCATCCCGTGTTTCCGCCTTTGTTTCATTCATGTGGATGGTCGGGCTGTGATCACATCTTTCCCCCCCCCCTCCCGCCATATGTCTCGCCTCTCACATGAGTAAGGTTTCTCACCGAAATATCGTGCAATTTGTTTGTTTTTTGTGTTTTTTACGTGTTCATCTCGCCATCCTGCCTTCATCTATGGAGAGTGACGGGTTATTTTCCCTATCATATCTAATTTTTCTTTGTTTCCATTAACAATTCTATTAGTTTGATAAGTAGATAAAAATCACAATAAAGAAATAAAATAAAAAACACTGAAGAAAAAAAGACCCCAACTACATTGCACAACGCAAAAGACAAATTCACCCACGTTTATTTTTAATAGCCTTAAAGTTACGAATGATTTATCCTCAAGTCTGATTTTCAATGATAATAAATTCCAAAAGATTGCCAGACAACTTGTCAGTAGTGATTGATAAATGACAACGACGGGAAGAACTTCGTCGAACCGTCAATTAAAATTAAAATTTTGTTCCACATTTTTCACCGCTGTAAAGTTTTATCATAATTACACGTTTATCTAAATTTACATATTTAATTTAAAATGAAATGCTACGAAAAACATACTAAATGATATTTAAGAGACTAAAATATGTCTTATAATTTCATCGGCTCACGTCAGTCTAGCTGAGCTCTAGCCAATGACTATCTCGTTGCAGGGCCGGCGCTAGGATTCTCGGGCCTCAGGTAAGCGTTCTTAGTAGTGATGTAACCGGTTGAGGCCCGTGGCAAACACATCGGAGCCCTCCTTCAAGTTAGATGGCGACCTTTTGTTTTTTAGCTCTGCCACACTGCCCGGGAGCGTTCTGCCTCCGCCCCCCCTCCTCGCCAGATGGGCCCGGGGTACATTTGACTCGCTTACCCCATCCCCTCCCCCTTAACGCCGGTCCTGTCAAAGTGACCACGCCGATGGCTGCGGAGGGAGTGATCCAACGATATTATATAGCAGATATCCTCCTTACCCTGCCTCGAAACCTCTTCTGGGTGAGGGGGCTACGAGAGGGCTTATTCTGAGTGCCATCCTGCTTCAGACGGCCCACTACAAACACATCTTTGTGCCTTGTCGATTGCGGCAGGATTGTGCGGACTCCATTGTCGTGTTTCAGAGTGTCTCTCCGGGCTTGGTGAAGACAGAGATCTATTCCGCGGCCCTTGGCGCTGAGTTTAGCGAGAAGGTGTTCTCCGACAAGCCTTATCTTCAGCCGCAAGACGTCGCCTCTGTAGTCAGTTACCTGCTAGCAGTGCCGCCTCACGTGCAGGTAAGTTGTCATAATATTACACACCGCCAATCATTCATTTTGTATACTAATGTATATAATTTAATCTGCCGTATCGTAGCATTCCACAACCCGTATGGTAAGCTTTTCGGTTAATGACTAACTCTTGCTGTTCAGTCCTATCGCGGAAGCTACGATAGGTAACTCGATAACTAACCAGATCGTCAACTAACGATGATTTCATTTAATTACCTCATCCTCCACAGGTTGCTGTTTTTGGACGCCAGAGGAGTTTACCTTTCGCCAAAGGTTACAAGGGGTGATCAAATGAAAAGGTACGAAATGACGTAAAAAGTAACAGTTAAATATTTGCATATTCCGCCATGGGAGAACGTAGCGAGACATCTCGGGATGCGATTGGAGTCTCTGACTGGGATCAGAGCATACGCGGGCGCCCGCATGCGCAGTAGAGAGCAGAGGCTCTTATCAAAAGCGGCGTCCAAATGATGCGGCAGTCCGTATGAGGACAGGATGGCGTACAGGCGGGGGATGTGTACTGTGGGACACTCCGACGCCTACGCAGGTCCATCAAGAACAAAAGACCGGGGCTGCTCACGGAGGGTGTGGTTCTGCTCCATGATAACGCGCGTCCACACGTCTCCAGAGTCACACACATGGAACTGGCCAAGTTCAAGTGGGAGACGTTGGACCATCCGCCCTACAGTCCGGACATGTCGCCCTGCGATTTCCATGTGTTTGGTCCACTGAAGAAACACCTGAAAGGGAAGCGCTTCAACTCGGACGACGTACTCAAGGACGCTGTGAAGGACCGGGTCTCGTCACGGCCACAGGAATTGTGGGAACAAGCAATCCTGCGGCTTGCTCATGCCTATGGTGTATATTTTGAATAAAGTCTACATTTGTACCCACCGTGTCGTTTCGTACCTTTTCATTTGATCACCCCTTGTACGTAATTACTACTGTTCTTGACTGAATTAAACAGGTCTATCAAATGACAACGCTTTTCTATTCAGTATTTATTTTTCCGTGTTGCTCTAACATAAAGCATCAGACTTCTCCAAAGACACTATTAGCACACGCAAATATTCCAGCGATTAAGTGACAAACAAAAATTCTGAGAACGAATGACAACTAACAAACTTGTCTCTGCCGCTCGTTTGTATTGACACTACAGAAAACCAGAATAACAAAGAGACACTCGATGCTTCTCGAACGGCGACAATGCAGCTAACAATCAAAACCATATTAAAACAATCAGAATTAATACAAAATCATTCACAATCGTCATTAAACACACGGAAATCAAAATTAAAGATATTTACATGTATTCACACACAAAATTGTCAAAATAAATCAGACCAAACACTTGAAAATTGTACTACAAACATCGTGCCTCACCTCAACACCTACAATTACAAACTTTTAATTAATATTTCATATATAATAATCTCCTTTATCATATTGCATATCATTTACACAGTTTCTCTTCATAAAACCATGTTCATTCACAATTAATTACACGAAAAATATACAAAACCATAATTAATCAACTCCCAGATTGCTATAAATAATCCGTAAAATAACATATTAAATAACATTTTATCTGGATATCAAAGAAACAACATTTCACATATTATTTGATCTGGTTAGATTTCATTTTAATTCGGTATATGTGCGATATTTTCTTCAATAAGATATTTTCGACAATTCGCATGACATGGAAGAAATTCAAAGTTTATGAATTTGACTACTTAATTCATATCGCGGTGGACGATATAATAAAGATCTCATTTAAATGAAATTTTTGGCTTTGTTTTCTATATAAATTGGCTTGTACAGTACCATGAATTCCTAGTTTTCTAGTAGTTTTAAAGGCATTTTCCCCTAATTCCTCGTGAAATATTACTGTCAAGCCCTGAATACAAACAATTATAACTATATATAAATATTTAACACTCTTTTGTTGGTTATTTTATGTCTGACTTTTTGGGGACATCAGAAAATTCTTCAAATTTCATAAATATAGCAAACATGAAACTTAATAATATTGAAATGAATGTATCGAAAGACATGAGCCCTAATGTAACTGCTATCTATTTCGTTTCCGCAAAGAAATTAATTGAAGAATGATTTACAATAACCAAATAATTATTTGTTTCAGGTGGATGACGTCGTAGTGAAACCAGTTGGAGAGAAGTTGTAAACCGTCTTCACAGAACCACGGTTGTGAAATAAAAGGACCAACGATACAATAAATTGCCGCATAAGCTTTTGGTTTGATTTTCTTCAGTGGAAGTCAGTTTTTCCTAATATAACAAACACCCAAACGCACAGAAAACTTTCGTAAAACATGTATAAAGCAGTAGGTGCAGGTGAAAATTTACTGTAATCTCGAAAAATTGATGACGAATTGTGACATCAGATGGCACTCCTGTTTTGTGACGTATGTGACTAAAATAAGCCCAATTTTTTTTAAAAATATATTGTGCGTTTGTTTAGACAGGGAACGATACAATAATTTTCGCAGTATCGCAGGACTAAATATTCCGATCGTTCAGTCACAACAAAGAATACTCAGAAAATACAAACGTTGTTGGAGTTGGTCTCCATTTTCTTCTCCTGCGATATTAGTGCTGTCAGAGATGAGTGGTGACGCAGTTACGGAGGTGTCGCCGACAGACACCTCAAGTTCCACGACCAGCCGCTGGGCGGGCAGGGTGGCGTTGGTGACGGGAGCCAACTCTGGCATTGGTGCTGCCATCGCGCGGCAACTACTGCAACTAGGCATGGTAGTCGTCGCAGTCGATATAGAGGTATACTCCGTGCAGGTAAATTCTTTGACCATAGATAATTTTGTGGCAGTTTGATGTTATTTCGCTCCTCACACCCAGACGAATAGTACCACAGCCTGCAGTCTTTCTTGTGAACTATTGCCTCTGTTTGTTTTTGTTATTTACAAGACCCTATAGTAATTTCTGTGATAAGTATTATAATGATAATACTTATTGTACCCTAGTCATGTCTTAATATTACCTGTTCTCTATGACTATGGACAAAAGGAAAGAAAGTTGGGTTATAAAGGTTTTATTAATAACAGAGGAAGAATTTGGGATAAGATTTCGTGAAAGTGAGATTTCCACGGGGACTTGTATGCTACAACCCAAACGTCATGTCACATATTCCTAAAGAATAGTTTTTAAATCTTAGTTACATCAAAACTCCAACTTTATTAGTTAATATTTGTAGAATTCGCAACAGATTTTATTAAAATCGTATTTATAATGCATAAAAGCATATTTACTTAGCTCATATGAAAATAAAGATTTTAAAAACTAAAATTACTACGTATTAGTACCAGCATTCTTAGTAAAACTTGTTATAATGCTAAAATTTATGGTACAAGCGATTTAAAAAAATAAACTTACATTATTTTCTTTCAACTAATACAATTTCTACTGATATAGGGAATGGTGTATCAATTTATCTTATGGCAGAATCAAATACTTGCTGTTGTTGCTTGCAGAAATCTTCGATTTTTTATACTCACTGATAAACACTCTTAATCAGATAACAAAAGGTCCATTCCACTGTTCACCATCTTGTTTTTGGCTTTCCAGGAACCTGTTTACCATTTGGTTTGTAACAGTGTTTTTAAGCAACATTGTTGAATACGTGGTTTAGCGCTCTCCATGATATCTTTAAACTTTTTGCTCCTAACTTTGTTTCTGTGTTTCTCTTAGACACTGATATGTAAAATCCCAGTTGTGTTACTTCTCTTTTTGTCTATTTATCTTTGGGTCTTTACTACTTACGTTTCACTGCCAGACTACTTATTTTGTTTCCCCAAGTCTTAGTCGAATGCACTTAGTTGCGCATTTCTCAAGTTTCGTTCTATATATTGATTTAATTAATTGTATTTTTCTATATTGCCTTTTACATCCTGTTTCGAAATATTACACCATGCTGTTGGAGGTGTAAAACTTTTTTTAATAAATTTGTGATTGTACTATTGTCTCATTATCTATTAATATTCCTTTTGTTATAGCCTCCATTCCTTAAAATATCATTGCTTTTGTTTTCTTCCTTGAAATTTTTAATTTTTGTGCAATCTGCCCAAGTTTTTTTTTTGCATAATTCGTGAACATTCTATGTAAATTGTTTTCTGTTTCAGTCAACAGAATATGACCGTGTATAAGCCTGAAGTTTTGAACTTCATTGATGATCCTTACCTTAATTCCTGTGGGTATTCATTGCTTTCTCTGTTTCAAAATGTCATTCTTCTTAGCTGAGATAAAAGAATGTTTCAGTCAACAGAATATGACCGTGTATAAGCCTGAAGTTTTGAACTTCATTGATGATCCTTACCTTAATTCCTGTGGGTATTCATTGCTTTCTCTGTTTCAAAATGTCATTCTTCTTAGCTGAGATAAAAGAGGAATCAATACGCATCCTTGTGGACGTTCACTATTGATTAATAAAGTTGTTTTCTCAGGTTGGGTATTCGTCAGCTCTAATATAAACTTTCTGTTCTAAATCGTTTAGTATACCAGAATGAGATAATCGAGTTGTTAACGGTTTGCAGGCTCTGTCGTTGAGGGAGCCCCGCCTCCACACTGTAGTGTGTGACGTCAGCGTCCAGGAAGACGTGTTGTCCACGTTCCGGTACGTCGAGAACACACTGGGTGGTATCGACGTTCTGGTCAACAACGCCGGGGTCTCAGGTTTCTCGGGTCTTCTAGGTAACAGCACCAGTGAACCTGCTTCCTAATAACCAAATTCACATTACCAATACTTTAAGAAATGATTAAAGTTTAATGCAATTAGTAAAACTGCATTTTTTATCGTTTAACTTCTCTTCCTACTCGTTTACTGCTTTTCACCTTTCATCACTTCAAGACGTTTGTTTATCATTCACGAACTGCAAATTTTGCCAAATGTAATAAAGTTTATGAATCAGAATTTTGCTTTAAAGACTGAACTGTTATCTATTTTTAAGGATATAGAACTTGATCCCAATCAATCATGACTATACCTGAGGCAACAAGTGGCAGAATTTGTAAAAATGTTCAAATTTACTTCCACAATAGAAGGAGTTCCTCAAGGTTGTGTCTATGGATCAGTATTATATACTACTTATATTAAAGATTTAAAGTTTTACGCAAAACCAGTTATAATGCACTCCTTAAAGTTTTGTTTAGTGTGGCAAGAACATTTATTCATCGGGTACTGAAAGCATGCAACGATAGCTACTTTGGTTTGAAGCTAACAGCATTGAGTGTATAATGGTAAGAAATGAGGTGATTATTTTTATTCTAACACCGACGATCAATCGCAATAGTTGAAAGCAATTCATATTCATCAAGAGAATGAGAAGAATTATTTCATTATCATTTTCAACTAGTTTTCATCCCTGAACTATTATTTATTTTAGATGCTCTTGAAATAGCTACTGGTATCTCCTAAGATAATTTTGGGTTTTTTATTGTCTCTGTATTCTAATTATTTTTAACCGCTACTGACGAATAGTTGGTGAAAACGATCATACCTATTCTACTTAATGTTTCGAACATAGGTCTCAATTATGCTGTTTGCTATAAAGATTACTGCATTTAATTTGACAAATTAACTGTAAAAATGTGTGGTTATTTTTTTCATTTTTGTATCTCGTTGGATGAAATTGTATATGTGTGCGTGCCTGTTTTCTTATAATACCGAACTTTGTTGGTCAATCTGTTTTCTAACTAGATCTATTGAAAGTAACCTACTAAAAGATGATTTAATTATTACTGTATTATAAAATACCAATAAAACGTGGTACTGGTATTATTTACATTGTAGTTTGATTGTTTCTGAGGATTACAGAGAGAGAATGACGAAATGTTTGATGTGGAATGTTAAAGTGTTAAAATCTCAAACATCGATTTGGGGGAAATAGTATAAATAAAGAACGCTTGTACTAGAATATGGAAGACTAAAAAGTTAAATAAGATAAAAGAAGAGGTACTGAGGAAAATTGTTGAAGAAAGGACAGTGCTGCTCAAGACAGAGACGACAAAGATGAACTGAATTGCTGAAGGAAGCGATAGAAGCGGTGATAGCTGGAGGTAAAGGAAGTGGAGGAAGGAATTCTGAATATTGGGTAGCATAAAATATCTAGAAAGATATGTTGCAGATGAAGAAATTAGGAGAAGACATAGGTAAATGTAGGTTCTCCCCCTTGAATCTGGAACGTGTAACGTTTATCTTTTTACTGATTTTCGTTACTGATATTTTTGCTCCAAGCTCTTCCATCTTAGTTTCAGTTCTGGTTTTTCTGCAACAGAAAATAAGTTAGAAACCAACATGTAGAAATAAAGCTATACAAAGTAAATTAATTATGTAGTACACAAATCAGGTCATTCCTGTTCATAGTTTCATTTTATGAAAACAAACATCTACTCTTTTTTTCTGTCATCATTCTTGCGACTGATTTGATGCAAGCCTCCATTCCTTCCTATCTTCCGCTAACCTCTTTACCTCTACATACCACTTACAACCCACGTCCTAAATTATCTGCTTCAGATATTCTAACCACTTTCTTCCTCTACAGTTCTTGCCTTCGACTGTTCCCTCCACTAACAAATTAACTAATCCAGCATGTCTCAAAATATGACCTACCAACCTGTCTCTTCTTTCTGCAAGCTTCTACCACAAACTTCATTCTTCACCGTTTTCCAAAACTCATTCATTTCATACTTTATCTGTCCACCTAATTTTCAGCACCCTTCTATAACACCATATTTCAAATGCTTCAATTTTTCCTTTTTTCTAGTATTCCTAAAGTCCATGTTTCTCTACCATAAAGTGCTCCACACAAAGAGTTTAAAAAAGTTCTTTCTAATTCCTAGATCAATATTTGAAACTAAAAGGTTTCTCTTTTTCATGAAGGCTCTATTTGCTAGTGCTATTCTGCTTTTAACATCATTCCTGCTTCGGCAATCTGTTGTAATTTTACTTCCCAAGTTGCAGAATTCACTTACTTCTTCTATCGCTTCTTAATCTATTTTTATATTTAATCTACTATTATTGGAATAATTTGTGCTACATTTCATCACTTTTCTCTTGCTTTGATTCATATTTAGTGCTAAATCTTTTTTCAGTATTTTGTTAATGCTATTCATCTCCTCAGCCTGTTCTGCTAACAAGACAATGTCATCAGCAAATCTCCTTGAACACTTACGCTACGTTCAAATTTTTCTTTCACTTCCTTTATCGCTTCCTTTCTACAGAACTTGAATATTAATGGAGATAGAACACAGCCTAGTATCATGCCCTTTCTAACTGATGTATGTCTCTCATGGTTCTCTACTTTTATTACAGCAATTTGACTTTTTACATAGCTTATAAAGTATTCTTCTATGTAGATATTTTAGACCTGGTTTCTTGAAAATTTTTATCATCTTTTGTTCACAGCACTTATTATTTTTTCATGTCATAGTTTCGCTATAATCTTTACATAAATCAGCATCTGTACTTCTTCAAAGTAGGTTTACTCATATATTTTCGCTGCTCTTTCCGAGCCCGAAGTTTTGAGAACAGTTCTGAAGTTCACTCCAACATTTCCTTATTCAAACCTTGTGCAATGGCCACGCCCGTATTTGTTCAGACCAATCCCCAAGTTTACCTCTCGCGTAGTAATTTTTTGACGCATAGCGCTCACCGTAGCTGCCCCTGTGGTGCAAATTCCTCCGAAAATTAGTTAAGCGTGTCTTAATTATTTGCGCACCCTCTCGGATCCTGGGTTCACTCCACCAGAGTAAAGATTAAGCCACCCTTTCTGACAGTCTGTCCTATTTTTCAAGGTCATGGTAGCACAAATAAAAAACTGTTTATCCTGTCGACGGTAAATCTCGGCAGTTATTCTGCACTGCACGAGCACATACATAATTTTAAATGCTAGTGTTTATGAATTGCAATCGTTGTTGTTTGTTGTTCTCAGACGGATCTCCTAGTGAGTGGCGCCGCCTGTTGGACGTGAATGTTGTCGCACTCTGCCTCTGCACCAGGGAGGCTGTGTCGTCTATGCGGAGGCGACAACTTCGGGATGGACAAGTGATTTTTATCAGCAGGTAACACACAAAACCAGCAGTATTCGCGCGAAATTAGGAAAACTGGTAAAGATCATGGTCATAACGGTTGAGTTAGTGAATCTGTTTGTGATAGTATTAGACATCTACCGTCTACATGGAATATTTGGTACTCAGCAGATTTTTAAGTCATAAATATCATTTGACAGCGAATTTTATGAATCGAATAATATGTAAATCCTTCTTTGTTTATTTTAAAAAGACTACCTAACTTTTTTTTTACCATGCCTACTTCTTGTATAAATACCTTTCCATGTATTTCTACCGATATATGACTTGTACACTCCCAGCGCCCTCTTCACGTGGTCTAGCGACTCCCAACCCTTCTCCTTTATCATATCCGTTATTGATTATGTCCTGCAGTAATTTTCTTAAACAAATCTAGATGCTGTTAGAACTGAGACTTTCTTGGCGTATAATTGCAGTGAAGTCTTCACTCGTGTACCACCGCATTGTGTTGTGAAAACACTATATTTCGATGACTAGGTGCGGCGTCTTCCTCAGGTGCAGAAACTGGTCAAAGAAGTAATCGAAATTTGGTTGGCCGATACCTTCAGTAGAGACAGTGGGCTATGTCTTAGTGAGGCGTGGAAACCAACTCCGCAAAGAGGGCGTGGTACCTCTGTCCAACTGCTTCCATAGACGGCTCTATATTAGGGTCCGTGGGCCGTAACGAAGATCTATAGACGCGATCACTGGAAGGCAACCGCCAGGCACTGGCCGCGGCCAGAGCTGTTGTGTTTATAAGGAAGAGCGCCACCTGAGTTGTCTCAGTATCTGATGATTAGCAGACTAGTACACATGTTTTCGATCCTGAGGAAGACGACGGAGCTAGGGGTCGAAATATCGTGTTTTCACTACAAAATCGGGTGGTACACCCTTGAAGACTTCATTGCAAATCTGGTTCCCCTCATTTGCATCCCATCTAGCTCCTGAATTTGATACTCAAAATATGTGTCCTTTATGAGACCACCATTTTCAAGCACCAAGCCCTTCATTTCTCTGGTACATTCCCTTATCACTCTCTCCAATAATTGGACATTATTGAAACCTCAACCTACCATAAGCCCAATGTGTTCTGCCAAACTGAATTCGTTGACTACGAATTGGATATCACCAAGTATGGACTTTGCTTGGATGAATGTGTAGTTTTGTCTGAGCTTGACGTTGCAAGATGTTGACCTTGTTGTAGATGTCTTTCATTACCCAGTATACTATTGTTTGATGTTGGTAGTATAGATAATGACTCTGTTCCTTGGCAGTTGGAAATATATTTCTATTACAGCAACGTGGCCCACCACGTGCCACAGATGGCAGCTCTGCACTTCTACACGGCCACCAAACACGCTGTGAAGGCGCTGGCTGAAGGATTCCGCCAGGAGCTACAAGGATCAGGGATCAGGGTAACGGTAGGTATCCTTCATTCTCCTCTTTAAAGCGGATAGTGACTTGTATGTAGATAGTATATTTATTCATTTTATTGTAGCTAACTCTGTCTTCCTCAGACTGAAGTGTTCAGCATGTTCTACTTACAAAAGTTTCGACAGGTATTCCTAGATTATTTAACACGATTTCTTCTTACCCTGCAAATAATTCTTATAGCATTTCTCTGCAATATTTCCTGTGGCGTTTTATATCGTTCACCGCAGCACGACTAAAGCCATCATAAAGAAGTTCAGATCTTGCCAGTTGGTAGTAGGAGTGGCGCCACCACGGCAGCAGCCAGGGAGGCGAAGCCTCCCCTCCTTTCCTCCGCCACCCAACAGCCGGAGAAGAGCAGCTGTAGTTATAGTATCGGTTAGTCTCTTGACCAGCTGTGTTGACGAACTTGGCAATTGTATTCGGTTCTATTGGGTTCTGACTAAGTGTAATAAAGTAATTGTAAGATGAACTTCGCTTTTGATATCGTATTATCTGTCTAAAAACTTTTATGATTCTGAAAAATTTCTTCAGGATGAAATACCATAAACGAATAAAGTTTGAAAATTAGAATATAACTTTTTTGGTCTTTACGCCTTATCGATGTCGAGGTGATTATACGCGGGAGAGGACTGGGGACAAGGAATGGGAATGAATTCGGCCTTGGCCTTTTGAAGCAAACTTTCAGGCATTCGTCTGGTATGATTTCGGGAAGAAAAGAGAAAACCGAAATCTGGATGGCGATTTGAACCCGCGTCATCGCGATATCGACTATTCTTGCTGTCAGTATGTCTAAGTTTCAAAATTCATGGAAGGAACCTCTTTGAGAAAGTAGAATGGCTTTTCAAATACACATTCTTTCGGTATGGACTTTAAGGTATCAGATTTTTGTATAAAAGTGTTTTGCTGGATTTTCAAACACCATTAAACTGTACTTTTTCTCTGTAATTTTGCGTTTCAAATGTGAACCTTCCGTCTTAGGGTTCTACAAAACGTCAACTTTCCGCGGAATATTTACGTATGTCTGTTTGCCGTTAATGCCATATGTATCATGAAATGATGTAGCGTCTTAGAATCATGAGTTTAGGTATAATTTAAGCGTTCGTCTCCAGGTAGAACGATCTTGGGCGATCCTCTGCCAGTTAAACCCGACAACCCTGCGTATGTCCTTGTCCCATCGGTCTGGTGGTCTTCATCTCCGTCTCTGGTGATTTCTTTGGCTCCACTCCAACACTGTTTTCGTCCATCTTTCACCTCTCCTATGAGCAACAAGTTCGCCCCAATCCCACCTCAAGGAGCCTGTCTTCTCCAAGATGTCAGTAACCCTTGTAACTGACCTAATGTCAGTTCTCTCTTTTTGTCTTTAATTTCTAGAAAAACCTAGTTTTGATATTTCAGCAGCTCTTTGGGTCGTTTTACTTTTCTACATTCTCTGAGTGAAGTATTATAGTTGTAAGTCAGCACAGGAATATTGAATTTGTCGCAGAGTGTTTTCTTTATGCTTGATTTAGGAACCAAAGAATGCTTTCATAAAGTTTGCCATAGCATGACGGAAAATTTGCAGATATAGTCATATAATAGTTTTTAGGCCAAAACATTTGGAGGAAAATTATTGTTTCAGAGAACCGGTTATTACGATTTCTTTTTTCAGACCGTGAGCCCTGGTCTGGTGCGGTCAGGGATTTTCCGCTCGTCTGTTGGCACCACTGTGGAGCGGCAGGTGTACCAACACCCCGCCATGCAGCCGGCAGATGTGGCGTCTGCCGTAGCGAGCGCCCTTTTGGCACCCGATCATGTCCAGGTTTGTTGTTTTGTTAGTAGTTCTTAATTTATATTATCATTCTACAGACGACCATCTAGGCAGTTTTACCAACTTGAGCTATGTGAAATTTTGTAAACATACTGAGAACTTCAGCCTAACTATAGACCGTTCAGTAAACGGAGGCGGCTCAAGGTCAATCTGTTATATCCCCACTCCGCTGCCCTTACTCCTAAATGCGAAGGAGAAGAGTTAATGGTACATTTCTTAGTACGTTAGATTCAGGGGTACCAATTCATAATAATTTCTTGTGGAATGAAGGTAATTGGGAAAGCAAACGTTTCCTAGGTAGTCATTTAAACAACGGAAGTTAAATAGATTGCATGGAAATCACTGGTGTGACCTCACTGAGAATATTGTTCTTCTGTATGGGGCCACCATCAAAAGAGGTTAATAGAGTTATTGGAGAAGGTTCAAATAAAAGCCGCCCGTTTCATGACAGGTATACATAGCTGGGGGAAAGCATAAGTGCGATGCTGATGGAATTAGGTTGAGAAGATCTGGAACACCGAAGACCTTGCTCTCAAATTCTATGACAGTTGTATCTGTACAGCAGGAATGGTGCTGCATTGTTAGGTGCTGTAAATACTTGTATATATTAATATGGCCTGCGCATTGCCGCGGTAGTACAAAACATAACTCTAGATGGCTCTGAGGTGTCACTGGAGAAAAAGGCGTTAGTCGAGGACTGACCATTGTAGGGGAATCGGCTGTATATGGCCGACCGGTAGTTAAGTGCAATGGTCTTCGGTTCGACTTGCGCGACCAATAATCTCGATCCGGGTAACGAATGTGCGTTTTCTTTCCACGAGCACTACAATCTTCTAGTGAAGTAGTCCAGTTTTGTTTGGTGAATCCAATGGAGATATTTCTATGAAGTGGAAGTAAATCGAGTGTTCTACCTGAACTGTGATTGGACTTTTGTGAACCTTGGGTTTAGACCTTATACACTATTCTATACCCCTCACAAGTGAAGTTCACCACCTGGCGACCGTACATTCCTAAAGAGATTTAAATCAAGTATTAAATGTGCAAGAGACGTTATTAATTCCACTTGAACAATATGTAAATGCGTATTGTTAGCTTACAACAAAATTATTTTACTGCCAGCAACATTCATATCTAGGAATGACCGCAAAAATAAAATAAGATAAATCGGGGCCAGAACCGATACCTATATACATTCATTTTTACTTCTGGTCGTCCTGTCAGACAATAATGAATATGTTATTGTAAGCAGACTCTTGTAGGTGAGTATAACAGGTTTGGTAAGATATTCTTCCTAGGTATACCAGAAGCGTGTACGAGGTGTGTGAGATTGGTAACACTGCTAGCAATCTGGCAACGCTGTGTCTACCGGCCTCTGCCAGATCGGTTTGCTCACCCTTGCACATGCTCAGTTCGAGTTTCAACTCCGTTCAGCCCACACATTATTTTTGACAGCGCCATCAGTGAAGTTGTGATTTTGTTTTGTGCTACGAATTGGAGCATTGAAATTTAGAGCAACTTTGTGCAAGCAAGTTTTGTGTTAAACTTCGGGAATCCACGAGTGTGACTTTTAAAAGAAGAAACAGGCCTATGGGGAACATTGCTTATCAATAGCACAAGTGTTCCGCTGGCACAAATCATTTTTGGAAAGCCGAGAACACGTTGAATATCAACCGCGCTCAACTTCAAAAACTGACGAAAACGTTGAGCTCTTGTGAGATCAGACCTCCAGGAAAAACTGTCAACCAAGTGTTTTACAAAGGTGTGCTTGAAAGGCTCGGGAAAAAGAAACTCGTTTGAGACCAGACATTGCAGACAATGCTCCATGTCACGCGATTTTTTTCGTCAGTGAATTTTTGACCTCAAAACGCATTCCTGTTGTTTCTCAACCCCCATTTTTACCAGATTTAAGTTCTTGTAACTTTTTCCTTTTCCCGCAACTGAAACATGTATTAAAAGGACGTCATTTTGGAACTCTGGAGAATATTTAAAAAACTGTGACTAACAGCCCTACCAGTAGAAACATTCCAGCGCTGCTACCAAGAGTGGAATCAACGACTCCGCCGATATGTAGCTGCCCAGGAGAACTACTTTGAAGGGGGATAATATTGATGCTTGAAAAAATAAAAACTTTGCTAAGTAAAAAATTAGTCTCATTATTTTTCTCACACATATTGTATATCAAAGTTGATGCATAGACGGAAAACTGAAGGGCATAGTGTGCGTTGGCTAAATTCTTGTTCCCTTTGTGACAATGTTACTTTAAGTACCATTCCGAACTAAATGTTTGTCTGTCAGCCAATAGAGTTTGTTGTTGAGCTGTTGGTAAGTGATTTTTTCTTCTTATTTCCAGATGAACGACGTGGTGATAAAACCAGTCGGTTCTCTCGCCTGAGGAAGAAGAGGGACTCCAGTTTTCATCTTTCATCACTTGTACTGCTGTTTAAATATCGCTTTTACTGTCATCTAAATGGGACCCAAATACTTCAATAAATTTATTATTACTTGTTGAAGTCATATTTCTGCCCTTCCTTGACCTGATAAGTGAATTCTGACCAAAATTCATGACGAAAATGGTATATATAAAATGTAACGACACGAAAAATAATGATAGACCAGATATTAAAATTTCAGAGTTGGCAAAGGAAATCTTCCAACAGTGATACCCGACCCTTCCCTGTTTATTTTCTTCTGCCACCTTTTTATTTATTTTCCAGTATTTTATTTTAATACTTTTACTGTTAGGATCACGAGCCCCGTCAAACGTGTGTCCGTTTTAATTTATGTGAGGAATCTTTTTGAATACTGCATTCACTTTGCGAGCACTTATATACAGGATTAGACAGAATAATGAGAGGGGTCTCTATTAAAAACAATTATTTATTGTTTACATTCATCCATTTATTCCAGTAATTCTCTCTCGCACTGGAATAATCGACATACTATTTCTTCTTCTACTTTAACGGTGTACATTTTGCACACAATATATGTTCTTTCTATTAACACAGAGGAGAAGTTACCCATATTACTTTTTTCTAGTCATTTGTAAACACAAATTGATCCTTCATACTATTCAAGATGTAGAGCCGATCTGACGGCAGAGTACAATGTTGGTGCAGTATTTCGGAGCACACCGCTCTGCTCACATTGCTGAGCACGGAGCTCTGCACCAGACGGTGTTCCCGCTTTGACCAAACGACATCGTCCATTCCGATCGCAGAGGACACGACATCGTCGAGTCTGGATCATTGGTAAAGTGCAACCTGGTCCAATGTATCATGTTTCTTGTTTAGCCGGGTCGATGGTCATGACCGGTTACGCCGCACAGGGGTTCAGGATTAAAATATAGTGTACAATAGAACTAAAGTCATGATATGGATAAAAAAAATTGCTTTCGATAGAATTTTCTATGCTGATCAATAATTGCTACGTTCAGTTTTTCATAAAAATGAGTCCTTCACTTTTAAGAAATATATAAGAATAAAATATATTGGAAAAAATCTATTTTTTTTTCACGACCCTGTATCAAAAGGTCAAAAGGTCAAACATTAGACAATCGTAAGTACCTATCCTTCTTAATATTACAACATAAAAATTTCTTGCGTATACTTGCGGCTTTGACTACTGGGTGCGAATGAATTTCTTTTATGTATATATATATTGGATTTCTTTGTGAGTTTTTCAATAGAAATGAATAGTTAATTAATTTAACTATTAATAATATACGATACTACCACTAATATTAAACCTATTTCCATATTATCTTACTCAAATATTTATATTATTAAATATATTAAACGTAAATAAAACATCAAGATTACCTCTATCACCCCTCTCTCTCGTTGACATGGGTGGGCGAAGGAGAGAGAAGAATGATGGAATAGAGAGAGACATGGCTAATGTATGCATTAAAAAGCATAAATATTTTAGTAAAAATATACATAAAAAGTAACATTTGTGGTACTATCGTATATTAGCTCTATCATAAAAATCGCCAAGAAATCAATATACAGGATGATTATAATTAAAGTTTAAGTTTAAAAATGCTCTAAAAAAACGAACCACTGATTAGAATGACGTCAAAATTGAACGGCGTATTATTGAAGAAGGGGGAAAGAACATGAACGGTGATTCTGCACCAGTAGCTCTGCAGAAGTTCAGGACCCTGAAGGGTATGAAAAAAGCGTTGGACCGATGACTGTCATGGGTCTGGTGAAAAAATTCGAAAATTCGGGTTCGTTTGATGTGCAGTCTGGTAGAGGAAGGAAAAGATGTGATTCGGCGGTAGTTGAAGAAGTGGCCACAGCAGTTCAGGAAGCGTCGAGCGGTGGTGTGCAACCATGCAGTGCACGGAGAATTGCCCGAACATTGGACAGGCCTATGAGCACAGTGCATAACATCCTGCAATGCTATCCGTACAAAATTTTCCACGTGCAGGAGTTGTTTCCTTCTGACCTGCCAGCAAGAGAGGGTTTTGCTTTGGAATTTCTTGCTCGCATGGAAGTGGACAATGATTGGCCGTGGAAAATTCTGTGGGCAGACGAAGCCCATTTCCATCTGACGGAATATGTTTTACGATTTGTCATTTGTAGACGAAATTCTGATGCTTACGGCGCCATCTGTCGCTAAAATTTGGAACTATTTTTTTTTTTTGGGTGATGTTCTTTCCCCTTTCTTCAATAATACGCCATTCAATTTTGACGTCATTCTAATCAATGATTCGTTTATTAGAGTGTTATGAAACTTAAACTTTAATTATAATCACCCAAGACTTTCACTCGCACCCTGTAGTCAAAGCCGCCAAGTTACGCAAGAACTTTTTATGTCGTAATGTTAAGATTGCATAAGGTTTGAATTTGACTCCGTAAAAAAATCGATTTTTCCCCATACATTTTTTTCTAATAAATAACTCTTTTTTTTATGAAGTATTAAACTTAACGATTATTGGTCAATACAGGAAACGCTATCGAAAGCAATTTTTTTCCATGTTATGACTTAGTTCGAATGTTCATTATATTTTAGTCCTGAACCACTGTGCGCAGACTTTCTGGCCAATGACTGCTCCCAACATGCACCGCCCAATATTATGGTGGTTTCCCATGGCGCGTGGTTTTATAGGCCGCGCCATGCTGCCATATTGTGCGGATTAGCTCGCGCCACAGACTAGCACTCGCCAACTAATAGCGACGTCCCCACCACGTTTTAGTCACCCGGGCGTTTGATGTTTACAGACTGGGCCACGGATAGAGCCGCACCATCCCTGCCAGCAGAGGCGGCTGGCTGCCTTTCCATGGGCCGCTGTTCATACTTCGAACGGCGTGGCTGGTAAATGCACAGCCCGTGGGAATCCACCTTCATGCAGTGGGGGGCATTCACCTGGGCTTCGATAGGATCTGTCGCAGTGATCGAAGGCATCATAATATCTGTGGACTACGTGAAAATTTTTGCGTAACCGCTTGCCTCTCTTCATGTTTCATGTCTTCCATAACGGCGATGGCATGTTCCAGCAGGATAACTGCCAGTTTCGAATCCACGCCACGATGAATCGCTGCTCTATTGCTTTCCGAAGATAGACCAACACGCTATTAAACAGCTGGTCATAATGTTTTTGCTCATCACTGGTCCTCCGATAACTGTAACTTAAACATTTTACATTATTATTTACATCATTTTTAAATGTGGTCATGTACTGCACACGGTTTATTTTCAACGAAAAATGATGTGCATTAGCAGAAGTAATGCCGTTAATTGTCATTTAACGAGTAAGAAAACTCAATCAGGGCTATTCTACTTACGCATATCAGCTGAAGCGAAATTGTATTTGCAGGCTGGAGTGACAAGTTAGAGTAAGCTCTCTGTGTTTAATCAGCACTAAACAGAGATTACTTTGCTAATGTTAGTATGGGGAGTGAGTTTAGTGCTGTAGGATATATTACGCGCTACGACAAACGTGATAGAATCCCGTAATCTCGCTATTCGAGAGAACGCATCAGGTAGGTTTTGTTCGAAATTTCGAAGCAGACATTACGTGTTTCAGACGTTCTAGGACACAGGCGGTATAATGATCTGGATGGAGACAGAACGGAATCAGGAAAGCGAACGAGATAAATCGACGATTGAGATGGGAAAACATGGCTTAGAGTGAATTGTGAAAACACTAAAATAATGAAAGTGGCAAAAAGACACTGACTCACCAAGGGAGTTGTCCCTCGAAGATAAGAAATTGGATTGGCTGGAGTGCATATGTTACTTAGGAGGCAAAGTAACAACGAGTGGAGAAATAGAGGAGGAAATATGACAAAGAATAAGAAAGAGTTGATAGTTTTACACAATCATTTTCCCGCGTAATTTGTGAGGTCTCACTCACAAATCATTGCTGAAATAGATTAGCAAATAACAGACTTTCACAGCATAAGTAGTATGTAATTTCGGTAATTTTAAGTCTTTTGCAGTAATGTAATTTTTTGTAGTTGGCACTACTGTATTGTTGATCGAGAAAGAAGGAAGGTGTTAAGATGGCGCGGAGAGATCATGGAGGAAGGAAATATATGGAGGAGAAGTGACGATAAATTGGTGAAGCAGGCTCGCGCATGCGCAGTGGCGGCAGCGGCGATATTGCGCTTCCAAACAATTGCGATGTTCCCAGTATATCCCGAAATCTAAGCAAGATATCGAAAAAATTTATTCTTTATTTTCGATTTGTCTCGTCGTGTTACATAAGAATCGATCATTAAATTTGACTTTTGCGAAATTTTTCTTCTCCATTTCAACCTCACTTTTGATACAGTATATCTCTAGAACTAGGTGAGATATCGAAAATTTTTATTCTTTATTTTTCATTTGCCTCGTCTTTTTAAATAAGAATCCATCATCAAATTTGACTTTGACCAATGTTTTCTTCTGAATTTCAACCAAAACCATTTCACATTTGGGACGGAATATCTCGAAAACTAAGCAGGATATCAAAAAATTTTATTCATTTTGTATTTGTCATATCGAGTTACATAATAATCCATCACCAGATTGCGGCGTCACCTTTATCCTAGAGTCCCCTTGAGGTTTTTGTACATATTCCCCGTGTCTGTATGGAAGCGGCCATGCCCCCTCCACTCCTCCACTTCGGCCATGCCCCCCCCCCCCACTCCTCCTCACCCTGCTTCACTTCAATGCGTGGTGAAGGTCTCTTGCGTCGTCTCCATATATTTCCTTCCTCCATGGGAGAGATCACGAGGAAATGTATTAATTGGACAGTGACGACTATATATTGTGTTGTATGAGTATTTAAAGTGTTCAATAAATTAAAATATTAGTAGATCTGATTTAACATTAACATCCGTTGCGCAGAAGTGTGTAATTTGAGAGCAGTTTATTAAGCAATATTATGCTAGGTGGCAGCACTACCGCGGGAAACAACGCTTGGGCCATGTGTTGAAGTTGGCGGGCTATCTACCTTCGACAAATTGATAGTAATTAGTAAGGAGGAGCTAGCAAATTATACCCTCGACTTTTGATTTTTCCTAATATTAAATCATAAACTTTGTGATGTGCTATATTTTTAACCGTAAATTAAATCCCGCAATTTCGTTAAGCTTATTGTGTTGTTAGTCTTTGATGTAGTTTTTGATTAACGTTATCCATGTACTGCATCTCGAAGCCGGGATAATATCACGGGGAAACCATCACCCTATAATTCTACCATTGAAATCCCGAAAAAACTTCTCGATGATACATAGTTTTTCCTTGTGAAGTTTCGTGACGATCGGTTTACTGAGCATGGTGGGTGAGCTTTTAACGCTCTGGCCTCGTATTCGGGAGGACGCCTGTTCGAATCCCCGTCCGTGCATCCAGATTTGGGTTTTCCATAGTTTTCCCAAATCACTCCAGGCGAATGCCGGGATGCTTCGTTCAAAAGGCCATGGCGTAATACCTTCCCGTTCCTTGTCCCCAGTCCCATCACGTCTCTAATGACCTCAACGTCGACGAGGCGTAAAGCCATAAGTAAAAAAAAAAAAAAAAAAAGATTGGTATAGCCGAGTAGTCCTGAAAACAGACAGAGACGAAGTTAAGGTTGGTAAACCGATAAAATTGGATCAAAAATATCGATATTTATGTCGATATTTTTACATAGTCGATATCATAATATCATTATGATGCAGTGAAATATCAAAAATACAAACCCCTTAGCATTAAATAAATTCAACAAACGTGACTGTACTAAACACTGATTTAGCTCTATAACAAAATCGATAATTTCCTTTCCTACTACGTGGTCTCTCTCAGTTTCGTTCGCGTTATTCGTTTTTTTTTTTTTTTTTTTTTTTTTTTTTTTTTTTTTTTGAACTGCTTTACGTCTCTTTTTAACATCGAGATCTTTAGAGACGGGAAAGGATGGGGGGCAAGGATGGGGGCAAGGAATGGGAAGGAATTCGGCCATGGCCTTTTTGAAGGAAGCATCCCGGCATTTGCCTGGAGTGATTTGGGGAAACCATGGAAAACCCAAATCTGGATGCCCGGACGGGGATTCGAACCGCCGTCCTCCCGAATGCGAGGCGAGAACGCTAACCGTTACACCGCCCCGCTCGGTGTATTATTCGTTCCTCATTAATTCACATTAACCGTTTTATAATTTAATCTATTGCGTTACCCTAGCATTCGTTGTATCTTGTTTCCCTCTAAAACGTATTACAATATTCTAAACGGGGTAAAAAATAGGACAGTCTAACTGATGCAAATGTTTATTTTATTAGTGTTGATAATAGACCGTTTAATGCAGTTGAAGGCAAAATTTTAAGTTTTTAATGAAGCACATAGCACCGTTACACAAATTCCTTTCTCGTAGTACTATCAAAGTAAAAATTTATTTAAAAAATGGAAAAGTTCAAAAGTTGTGGTGGAGAAGTTGAAAAGTTTTAAGAATTTTTCTGTTATTATGTGTATATGGTCTAGAGCAGGATTTCTCAAAAATTTTAACTCCGCGTACCCCCTATAAAATTTCCCAGGCAATGGCGAACCCCTTTAAAAAATACTGAGTTTTTATTTTTGTAAAAAATAAGGATTTTTATTTTACGAAAGTAATACAGTGACAAAGATCACAATGGTATTAATTAATGTGATAGATGGGCTTGTTTCTCGCAGCTGGATGAGTCAATTTAAGTAGGGTTTTGCTCATGTTCAGTCTCAATTGACCATTGTGCGTGTTGGAAACTGGAGACAGACAGTAAGCCGCCATAACGTAAATCTTGTCGCGCACCTCTTACGATCAACTCGTGAACCCCTAGGGGTTCGCGTACCACACTTTGAGAAATCCTGGTCCAGGGTTACACTGGCTGTTTGGAAATTACGGTACATTCTTTGTTGCAAAATAAATTATAATCAATCATGATTGATATACGAGTTGGATATGTTCAGAATTGCAATTAATCATCTTCTCAAAGCAGCCTCGGCGGTAACTTCTGAACGCCTCTTCTCACAGGCAGGAGCCTCTGTCACTCAAACTAGGAACAGACTTCATGAGAAAAGGTTATGTAAACCGTTGCTTTCAGGATGCACACAGCCACGGCTACCGAGGCTACGACATCAATTGCGCAGCCACTAGTGCCCACGACATCGCCACACCTAATAAGGCGAAGCCCAAGAAGAAGAAGATTAAACTAGGCGGTGCCTTCCCACGGGCAGTAGGCTTCTTGGCTGAAACCTCCCACTATCCGCCAGGGGCTACTGCACGTGTCTTTGAAGGCGCCAGTCCAGAAGACCTATCCCTGAAAGTATGGAGACGACGCCTCGACCGAGGCAATCCAAAGAAGTGGAGCTTCTTCATCTCAATCTCCCTTGATGACCGCCAGTTCACCTGGAAGATACCAAACTGTGACGCCACCACCTTCGAGCAGGTCTTGACCAGCAAAGAGCACCGCCATCTTTCCAAGAAGTGTCGCCCAGTCGAACAGGAGGCGTGGCCGGAAGCACTAGAGTTTCCGACCCCACTGGCCAGCGATTTCGACTGGGTGGTATACGTCGAGCAAACCAAGGAGGTTCATGACCTCCAGCTACGACCCTACGACCTGATAAGGACTACATCACCCTCAAAATCAACTTCATCGCCTTCTCAAAGCGACGAATCTGCACCGTCATCACCTGTTTCTCCAGCACCGGCAGTCTTCCCGGTCACGGAGCAGGGTCCTGTACCACCGATCTACGTCAACTGCGCTGGGAACTACTGGGAATTACTGGTTCAGCTGCAGAGCGCCATGAAGCTCCCCATGTTTAGCTGGCCAGACCATCTGCCCCGCAGACTTCGAGGCAGCCACCCAGATGTTGCGGAAAGCTTCCCTGTCCTTTGACATCATGCTTCCCGACCACAGGATGAAGCATACGATGAAGAATACGCTGTGTACAGCAGAAAAATCACCGTCACGAGATCTGGTTCAGTGCTACAGATGTCAGAATTTCAGACATCTTGAAGCGACTGCACAAAACCAGCTAGATGCGTCCGCTGCGGAGGAGGACATTATGTTGCAGATTGTGACCAGCGTCGAGAGGACGCAGTTTGTTGTAACTGCGGCTTATTATCGTGGGTGCCGCGCTTCGAAGCAGCAACGTAGTATGAAAAAACGAAGCCAACGTAGTGGGTCACATACGCAGCCCGCAACAAGTCGGCAAATGAGCGGGTCTTGCCCTCCAGCGACCAAAATAAATATTAGAAAACAAAATATATGTTAAAATCCAGAGGCCAAAAAGAGCTAAGGCTCTACAGTGGCCCACCCCTGGCCCTCAGCCAGTGGAATGAAAGATAAAAAAAAACTCCAGCGACCACACAGCGACAGGGAACAAAGACTTCGTCACTTATTAGCTGCCTTCTTCTTATTGGTCGACTGTCAAACCGATATCACCATGGGGAGAAAACAGCGGCGATCAGCTATGACCCACTCGCCATGGCAGACACCGCTGAATCTACTGACGCCGCCACGAAGCAGAAAGCCAAGTTGAAGAAGAAGAAGAAGAGGAACAACAAGTTTGCGTTCCCAGGAGAAATCGGCTTCTACGCCGAAGCCTCCTTTCTACCGGCAGGAGCTTCTGAACGCGTTGTGGATAGCATCAGGCCTGAAGAGTGGTCGATGAAGTTATGGAGACGACGCCTAGACCGCGGAAACCCGAAGAAATGGAAGTTCTTCATCGCAATCCTACTGGATGATCTGCAATTCTGCTGGGAGGTTCCAACCAGCGACTTCGCCACCTATGAGAAGGTTCTCTCAAGTCGAGAACATAGTCATCTTGCAGAGAAGATTCTCCCAGTGGGAGTCGCAGAGTGGCTGGAAGCGCTAGTGTTTCCGACCCCTCTAGCTAGCGACTTTGACTGGGAGAAGTACGCCGACCTCATAAGGGTACGATTCAAGACGTTCTGTTTTGATTCGACGACCGGCCGCAACTTCCTGACCACTCCGATCAGGAGGTCATCGCAGAAATCAACAGCCTACGCAGAGGTGGGTCCAGTGCCACTCATCTCTGTCCGCTATAGAAGACATCACACCGGCATCCTGACCTATCTGAATCGTCGCACGAAGCTGCCCCTATTCTGTTGGCCTGACCAACAAGGGGTAAAGATACTGCCGGCCTGCCTCAACGACTTCGAGACAGTAATAGACATCCTGCAGAAGCACTCCACCACCCATCGCACCATTTTCCACGACGGAGAAGAAGTCAACACCACTGCAGTGGAAAATGAAACTTCTGAGCAGCAGAATCCAGAGGGACATAACAACACACTCCCTGTTGTAGCGAGCACCAGCGTTACAACGCCGACCATCGTTGAGAAACCGGCACCACGCAACGCCACAACGCAGACCACAGCAGCGAAGCCACCCTCACGCAGCCCGGTCCAGTGCTTCAGGTGCCAAAAATTCCGGCACTATGCCAGGGACTGCACCGAACCGGTCAGGTGTGTCCGTTGCGGAGGAGGACATAATCTTGCAGACTGCAAAAAAACCCGGGATGAGCCAGTCTGCTGCAACTGCGGATCCAAGCACGCAGCTTCTTTCCGCGGTTGTGACACGTGGAAGCAGCAACTTCGCAAGACTCGGCAGCTCCGGAGTACAAGGCTCCATACGCAGCCCGCACCAAGTCGAGAAGCGAGCAAGACACGCCCACAGCAGCGGCATCTTTTGGCCCAGCCTTCAATATTTGAGCAGGCTCTCTGAAGCAAGTTCCTTGCATTTTGCGCTTTAATGCTCTTTGTGAACTGCGCTGTGTCGTCAGCATAAAGACCAGTATGCACACGATCAGTTTTTGGCAGGTCGGCTGTATAAAGATTGTAGAGGACTGGCCCGATGACTGAACCTTGCGGTACTCCAGCCTCGATGCTTTTAGTAGATGACACGGCCTCATCTAAAATTACCTTGAAGGTTCTGCCGGTCAGGTAGTTTTTCAGCAGCCTCACGTGCGACAAAGGGATGCCTAGTACAAGGAGTTTGTATAGGAGTCCTTGATGCCAAACAGAGTCAAAAGCTTTCGAGACATCCAGAAGAACTGTCGCGAAAAACTCTTTCTTCTCAAATGCACTTAGCGCATGTTCTACAAGTCTAAGCAGCTGTTGGGATGTAGAATGATGCTCTCTGAATCCAAATTGTTCATTCGGTAGTAGATGCTCTTGGTCAATGTGGTGTCGCAGCCTCCTCAGGTAGATCTTTTCGAAAATTTTTGACATGGTTGGTAATAGGCTTATAGGCCTGTAGGATTTCGGGGATCTTCTGTCTTTCCCTGGTTTGGGAATTGCCACAATGTCTGCATGCTTCCAAGTTTCGGGGTAGTCGCCGGTTTTGATAATATGATTGAAAATGGCTGTTATATAGTTTATAGCTGCCCTTGGTAGTTGTTTTAGTAGTGGCGCCCCAATGCCATCATGACCCGGTGCTTTATTGGGTTTTGCATGTTGTAACATGCCGATGACTTCATCCTCGGTAATTGGGTCGATTGAATGCGACTCGCCTTCAACGCAGGAAAAAGTCAGGCCACACTTATCACCAGGAGAACAGTTCCTCAGGATCTTCAACCCATCCAACTATTTGGCGAGCCGATACCATGGACCCAAACTGCAATCTACCTTGGTGTAACCCTAGACAGGCGCCTCACCTGGAAACAACACATCAGGAAAGTCAGAGCAAAGGCAGAAGGCAGAATGAGGACTCTATATCCCATTCTCAACCCGATGTCTAAACTAAAACCTGACCAGGCCATAAGACTGTACACTGCTCTGGTACGCCCGGTTCTCGAATATGCAGCGGTTGTGTGGGGAAACGCTGCTACCTCACACATCCAGAAGCTGCAAACGATTCAAAATAGAGCAATACGCTATGCGTATAAACTGCCCAAAGAGACCCCGACCACAGTGCTACACGAAGTCAGTGGTATGGAAAAATTAAAGGACAGAATTAAAAAATTGGCTGCTAAGTTCTACACTAACAGCACCAATTCATCAAATCCACTCATTGCGCAACTAGGCAACATACTTCATTTCAATGACAATATCAGGTGGCCAGTCCACCTCATTCAGTAACCATCTCCGGAGATGACAATCCAAATAAGCCACACCGACAAAGACAACCAAAACAAAAATCTGGAAGGAGATGCACCAAGTGTAAGAACTTCCCCACACTCCAGGAGAAAAGCCACCTGGGTAATGATAGTCGTCGTCGTAGTACAGCAGCGGCATTCGTCGAGTTCTGGATCGCCACTGCAGCGTCGAGTCCCCCTTCACCATCCAGCAACAAGACAGAAGAAGAAGTCGGAGCCTCAAAAGTTCGATAGAGCTCACACAAGCCACTTCTACACCTGCCAAGTTCCAGGACAGCGAGAATATCGACTGGATGCCCTCATCGATCTACTCAATAACCTCGTCAACCACCTGGCTTCAAAGGAAGACTTGCGAAACACGCCGCGGCAGCCCTAAGGGCACCACTGCAGAAAAGAATCGCCGGCAACCACTTCTGAGGAAGAAGGTCGCGGTGGCACCCACTCAGTACAAGAAAACATCGACAGCCAAAGTAACGACAAACCTACAGAGAAGAAATGCCCAATCAAAATGAAGCTGGAGTAAATGTCTAGCGACAATACACTCCACCCTACTCTGCTCAACGGAGCAGTAATTGGCTGTAGCTGCTGCTGCAGCTATGACCCACTCACCATCGCGAGGCAACGGGGAGAGTATACCCGCGCAGTAGCAACCGTTTCAGCTCCAAGTATCGGAGATGCTCCGTCAAGTAGAGGACATCAGGAGAAAAATCCAGGACCCTTCCTGGCTCGCAAACGAGGTGAAGAAGAGTCTTCTCTGTGCCCAACACAAAGAGAAGATACAAGATTCTCCAGCAACGTCTCAGCCTTCGTTGCCAGCAGTACCTGACTCACCAGTTGGGAGCAAGAACATCTCGCCCCCTCCTTAAGAAATGGCCATCGACACAGACGTCGATGAAACACAGGAAGAGGAAGAAGAAGAAGAAAAAGGGTCAGTCCTTACACTAACCGCCTTCTACGAAGGCAGTTATACTATTCTGGCAGGCGAACTCATGCTGGAAGTCAACAACTACATCCTATGCTTCCTTGTGAAGGAGGGGTTGCGTCTCTTACCGCAGCATCCTTCACAGTTACGACGCCTAACGGCCTATTTGGGTGGGCGTGGCATCCGCCACATCCCACAGATCCCTAGACGACCAACCAAGATGGTCGTTCGGGGCTTGCTTGAAGATGTACCGGAGGAAGTGGTAGCTGCCGAACTTGCCGAACTCTCCAGCGATGGCATCGTCCAAATGCGACGCCCTGGCACCTATGATTTAGTGTCTAGGTCCAGCGACCATACAGCCTGAGCAGCGCCGAAGGACTCACACCTACTCGCAGCCAAGACAACAAGGGAGCAGAGCTACGCCAGCGGAATCAACTGGGCATCGAGCTGCTACTACCAGACAGCGGCCATCAAAGAAACAAGAAAGGCCGAAGATCATCAGAGGGGAAGGCTGCGGAGGAGGCAGAGAAACATGCGACCACTCCTGCACCAGACACGCTGCCGATCAACGAGAAAGAAGATTAGACGAACTCATCGCCCTTCTCATGAAGCTGATAAATCACCTGACTGCAAAAGAAGACATGTCTGACTCCTTGAGGCAGCCTTAACATCACCACATAAAACGCGGCGTACCACTTCTGAAGAAGCAAGAAGGCCGTGGCGACAACCAGCCAGAGAAGAAAACACTTCCAGCCTAACGCGAAGACATACCAACAGAGAAGTAACAACCAATCAAAATGCACTAGGAGTAACTGTCTAGCGACAAACACTCCACCACATTCTGCTCAACGGAGCAGCAACTAGGCTGTAGCGCTTTCAGGATTTGTTTAAGCTGAATTTGCTGGCCTAATATTTTTCAACAAACTACTTCGCATTTATAATTTGATGTACATACTAATTTCTAATATAATATATACAAATATCAGAAAATGTCAATATAATCGGCTTGATACAGCCGATATTATCGATATCTGCATGGCGTCGAAATTAATTTTGCCAAGATCGGTTTAGCCGATTAGTCCTGAAAACATAGCAAAGAGAGAAAATTACTGTGAAGGTCTCCGAACGGGATCTCATTTTTGTGCTAAAAGAAAGAAACAGTAAGAATAATTCTGTCATCATCTTCGCCAGTCTCAGCATTAAAGCTGGTCGGTTGGGGGTTGTTGTCCTGAGACATTTCCTCCCTCAGTCTTCTCTAGAGTGGTCTTGTTTTTTTTTTTTTTTTTTTTTTTTTTTTTTTTTTTTTTTTTTTTTTTACATTTCATTCCTCCCAGCAGAAGGCTGGGAGGCGGGCTGCTGGAGAGTCATAGGGGACTCTTTTCAGCCAATCTACTACTACGGGGAGGGAAGGGGATGGAAGGTCGGCCGTGGCCTTGTTGGGAACCATCCCAGCATTCGCCTAAGTGTCTGAGGGAAACCACGGAAAACCTCAGACAGGATGGCCGAACCGAGTTTAACCCCGGTCCTCCCGAATGATAGGTAGGAGGCCAAAATTGGCCTCCTCCCATCTGCTACCTGTAATTATATACTAAATCTAAACTTTTCAACTGCGAGAAACAACTTATTTTTCGTTGACCGCGTTTCCTGCATTTATACACTACTACTTGTGAAATTTGTAACATCCGGAAGGAATGATTTGAATTACTCCAACATCGGAAGCCGTATAGAACAGCGGAACCATGAGCAGTGATTAATAAAGATGGCGTGCACATAGGCTCAGTATCGCCCTCTTTAAGTTGACGGGAGTTGTCAGCTTTACACCAAGCTACGACCGTGCAGAGATTTGAAACGTGCGAACCACTGGCGCTAAGCCGTGTCGACGTCAAAGGGTGAAATATGACTAACGGAATGGATTCTAACGAAGAAGAATGATTGGTCTCTGGATAAAGGTTTGTCGTACCGTGACATAGATGATTGGACAGGGCAAGCTGTCGCAACAGTAACGCGTCGAGCGCGTACAGACCGCATGGTCGTAACCGACAGAATAGCTTCGTCCACAGTGTTGACTCGACGTTGAAGCTCTGCAGCTGGTATGAACTCGTCAGCGTCTACGGTTCGAAGCATCTTGTTGGTGGCTGGCATTCCATTGCGTCGAACCATGACAATATCGGGGAGTTAATTTCCATATTAATAGTAACCCAGGATGCTGCAAAATGAGAACTGGCTCAGGACTGTATCGGCTAAGAACATAAAATTAAGTGTATGTTACTTATAAGCAATTGTCAGTATCCAGTAATCCAGCACAACTACCCAGCGGTATAACTACATAATAGATAACAGACAGATATGTCTAAACTGGGCTAACTGCAACTAACTGAATAAATGGGATACTTTAAGGAGGATAACTGGAATATTTCAATAAAACTACCTTCACTAAGACTAAACAAATTTCAAAAAATGCGTTATTAAGATTGTGAATGTACCGTAATAAATGGAAAATATTTCAGGATTTCAGTACAGCACGTAAATAATGTAATAGCATGCTCGTGCAAAAAGGAATGAAATATTCTGTAGTAAAATTTGTAAAGAAGTTAAGTCGGTGGCAAGGTTCTTTAGAAATGTACCAATGGAACGATGAGAAGTTTAAGAATAACTTCCATATTGCACTAAAACAACATTGTAATTCTGCGGTACTTCAGTGATAACTGAAATATTTCAGTAAAATTAGAAAACTGTATAACGCAACTACAATGCTGGATTCTCGCATGTCCCTCATGCTACTACAACGGAAACGTGCATATAAACCCCAATGTGTATTAGTAAAACAAACAGAAGCGGTTAAACGTTAAAACAACGAAAGAATACGATTCTAAGTAGTATCCAGAGGGGACGGTTCAAGCCCAGCCCCTAGAAATGTCAATTCTAACATTTGTTGTAAGTGGGAGGTACAGAGTAAAACAACAATAGACGACATTTGTTAATAAATATAATATTAAAAAGTTTGTAATAGCTGTTATAACTGTAAGCAAGACCAAATGTAATATTATAGAATTAATTAGACAATAAGTCAAAGTGTAACTGAATCATAGGTCAAGTTCGTAGCATGAAAATGTTTATTACAAATTTCCTTAAACTATGTAATCAACAATTTAAAAATTAACATGTAGGGTCTAATTTAGTCACTAGATACCAGGTTGTATAAATAAAGGGTAAATAAAAAAAAATTCATTGCGTCGGCATCAATTGGCCAGAGACCCCCAACGGCTCAGAGTGGATTGGGCGCGAGAACGCCGTCGCTGGCATGCTAAGTTGCAAAATTTAGTGTTTTCGGATGACTTGCGATTCAACTGTCGTCCTACAGTTTGCACTAAACATTCGTAAATAAATTATAGTAACTTATAACTACACAAAATATTTAGCCAGAGCTTCTCTGGTAAACGTGGACTACGTGTGAGGCAAATGCTGGTGCTGAACAAAGATTATTACAGTGATCTTTAGGACCAAAAAACAGAGAAACATGCAGGCAAATATGACCTAAAAATTACAAAATATGACCAAACATTTGAATTTACTGTACATAAAAACATGATCAATTATACATCTTTATTTTATCTAGTAGTGTCGCTTTCATGTAGACAGCATAATTTGCTCCCGTGCACTAACTGCACCATTGAGAAATTAAATTTTAAATCATTTTATTGAAGTCACTTTAATTTCATATAATTTATAGGAAAGAACTCTTTCATCTGTATAAAAATACCCCTCTCCAAATTCTCTTACGTAACTCTTATCTTCGCACTTTCAGAAAATTTTGTTTTCGGCATGTCTTTTTTTTCTATCTGCTTAATGTCTCTCTAACAGCGAGGTCTTTAGAGATGGGAAAGGATGGGGGGCAAGGAATGGGAAGGAATTCGGCCATGGCCTTTTGAAGGAAGCATCCCCGCATTTGCCTGCAATGATTTGGGAAACCATGGAAAACCCAAATCTGGATGCCCGGACGGGGATTCTAACCACCGTCCTCCCGAATGCGAGGCCAGAACGCTAGCCGTTACACCGCCACTCTCGGTTTCGTCATGTCGATACTCACTGATCTACTGCAGGTTTAACGCTGACTGAGTATTATTTTCAAAAGTATTTCCTTGAGACATTGATTGATGCACATCGACACAGGCATACTGGTCCAGCATTGTCAAGATTAAAAGGCGGGCGGAATATTAACGTTTAGAGGGTGACAATAAAGCATAACTTTAATTCTTGTCTGGTGAAGTCTGACCTATTTATCAAAAATTAGTTTGGTTTTTCCTCCAATGTACAAAAGTGAAATTAATTTCTTCTCATCAACTCCTAGTGAATTCCCGATGTTATTAAATATTGCCAGATTTTTCGTCAAAATATTACGATATGACCATAAATATTATCGTAATATGACCAAAAATAGGAAAATGACCCAAATATCCATTTATATGCTATATAAAATACATCTAAACACAACCAGAAACATTAAATCGGTGTTTAATTCAGCATTACAGCTCTTTCCTAAAGATCCGAACACTAGTGATGATTAATAAACAGGGGTAAAGTAACAGGCCACATGGTCCAATTTATCTTTTCGAGAAAGAAATTACATACACAAGAAAGAGACAAAAAACAGACATTGACGTTTCACGGTGCACAAACAGGTGACCTAAACGAATCGAACATTAAAAAATGACTGAACGTTAATCAGCCAAAACATTAATACCACGTGCTTATTAGTGTGTTGGTCCAACTTGGTGTCGCCCCCCTCGTGCATACTTGTCCGTAGCTCGTCCGTGTGACGGACGGGTTCCTACTCAGTCTTCAGTCTCCTTTGACGTTTTTACGTGGCTGTTTCACGGAATCAATGTTAAAAAGTCTGTAAAAGTGAACTACGGACCACAGCTAAGGTTAGCATCCGTACTCTGTTATACTGTACTTTATTTTACCTAAGCATATTTTATAATCTACGAAAATACAAGGGGTGATCAAATGAAAAGGTACGAAACGACGTAAAAACGTAATAGTTAAATATTTGCATATTCCGCCATGGGAGAACGTAGCGAGACATCTCGGGATGCGATTGGAGTCTCTGACTGAGATCGGAGCATGCGCGGGCGCCCGCATGCGCAGTTGAGAGCAGAGGCTCTTATCAAAAGCGGCGTCCAAATGATGCGGCAGTCCGTATGAGGACAGGATGGCGTACAGGTGCGGGATGTGTACTGTGAGACACTCCGACACCTACGCAGGTCCATCAAGAACAAAAGACCGGGGCTGCTCACGGAGGGTGTGGTTCTGCTCCATGATAACGCGCGTCCACACGTCTCCAGAGTCACACACATGGAACTGGCCAAGTTCAAGTGGGAGACGTTGGACCATCCGCCCTACAGTCCGGACATGTCGCCCTGCGATTTCCATGTGTTTGGTCCACTGAAGAAACACCTGAAAGGGAAGCGCTTCAACTCGGACGACGTACTCAAGGACGCTGTGAAGGACAGGGTCTCGTCACGGCCACAGGAATTCTGGGATCAAGGAATCCTGCGGCTTGTTCATCAGTGGGATCGTTGTGCTCAGGCATATGGTGTATATTTTGAATAAAGTCTACATTTGTACCCACCGTGTCGTTTCGTAACTTTTAAGTTGATCACCCCTTGTAATATAGTACTTTAAAATACTTTTTATTACCTGTCCCACCTTTATTACCTCACTGATTGATCTTTTATATACAAAAATAGAATCAGAACGCAGTCTTCACATATCATCAACACGCTGTACGGGAATAAAAGATTCTCGCGTGTATCAACGCTTACTTTTTTTTTTGCTATGGCTTTACGCCTCGTCGACACCGAGGTCATTAGAGGCGGGATGGGACTGGGGAAAAGGAACGGGAACGAATTCGGCCATGGCCTTTTGAAGGAAGCATTCCGGCATTCGCCTGGAGTGATTTGGGGGAAACCATGGGAAACCCAAATCTGGATGCCCAGACGGGGATTCGATCCACCATCCTCCCGAATGCGAGACCAGAGCTGTACAAACACAATCGCAATTGAATGTTAACCGTCAATCACACATGACGTGTTGGTTTCGTTTGAGGATTTAATCAATATTTTTTGTTAATAAACAGTGAGATTATTACATATTTTAATTTAAATATAGACCGTAAAGATTCTGTATAATAAAAATAATAATTTCATGTGATCTCAAAGTTTTAGTCACAAAGTTTCTTATCGGTTGAGATTGACGTGAAATTAGAACCACAGCACAGAGCGTCCTAGCAACTTCGCATTAGCAAATAAAAGCTTTTCCAGAGGTGAATATATATTTTTTTTACTTAAGGCTTTACGTCTCGTCGAAGTCATAAGAGGCGGGATACGGCTGGTGACAAGGAACGGGAAGGAATTCAGCCATTGCCTTTTGAAGGAAGCATCACTGCATCCGCCTGGAGTGATTGGGGAAACCATGGAAAATCCAAATCTGGATACCCGGAAGGGGATTCGTACCCGCGTCCTCCCGAATGCGAGGACGGAGTGTTACCGCTCACCCACCAATTTTAAGGACCGTAAAAATAACAGCTGAGCCCAGGATTTGAATCGGGGATCTTCAGTATAGTAATCGAACGCGGTAACCATCTACGTCATCAGACAGAATCCAAATTCAACGAAAAATAAATATTCAGACAAAATAAAACGTACTCTTTTTTCTACTCCATTTATTTTTGCGATCCCAAAACAGAAATGTACTTTTATGTGGTTGAAAACATATTTTTCATTACTTCTATATTTTACTGTCTCAAATCCAGGTCTCGGATGCAATTATTGTAGACCTTAAAAATCGACGTTCACCTCTGGCAAAGCATTGATTTATTAATACAAACATATTAGAATTCTCCCTACATTTTACGTACGTCTCATGAACATGGAAGTGAAACTGAAGAAAAAAGACACTTTTCTAATGCAATCAGACTTTAGAAATACTGGAAAGAAAGAAATCGAAGCATTTGAAATATTGTGCTACAGAAGGATGCTGAAAATTAAGTGGACAGACAAAGTACGAAACGAACGAGTTTTGGAAATGATGAGTGAGGAAACAAGTTTGTGGAAGAAGCTTACAGAAGGAAGAGACAGGCTGGTAGGTCATATTTGGAGACGTGTTGGATTGGTTAACATGTTACTCGAGGGAACAGTCGAAGGTAGGAACTGTAGAGGAAGACAGAGATTAGAATATATGAAGCAGATAATTGAGGACATGGGCTGTAAGGGGTATGTAGAATTGAAGAGGTTAGCACAGGATAGGAAGGGATGGAGGCAGCAGATATATATATATATATTTGTGTGTGTGTAAAACAGACTTCATCAAATTTCCTGCAAGAGCGAAAGCCTGAACGTATGACAATAATAATAATTCCATGTGATCGTAATGACCTGATGACAGGGTTTCTATTGGCTCCGCATTCCGCCCCTGTCGTAGCCACCTTCACCTAACCCGGAAATTCTACCGGGTACAGGGGACCTACAGTTTAAGGTAGAATCCGAACCACGAAAGCGGTCTGGCGTACTTCGCATTACGCAGCAAGCTGTGGCAGAAGTGAAGGTCGGGTTAAGGACCTATGGACCTATGGAAATGGAATTCGAAGCGAGGACCTTTCAGACACCATAACTACTGAGCCAGCAGAACGCTCTTCCCAAAAATATTTCAATGTCTGGGGCTTGCAAAAAACAGACCATGCAAAGAAAGACATAGATGCCAAGTGATTGATTACACAGACAATTGGCAAAGAATCTTGGAAAGTACTTCAAAAGTGGAAGATTTGCAAGATATAAAAATATGTTATAATTTCATAAAATAACTTTTTTTATTATTTCTTTTCATGGTAAAATGTTACAGTTTTTTACAACAGAAATTCATTGAGGAAATTAACAATTTTCACAGATTATTTATAGTAAAGATTTTACAATAGATATAGGTTCTAGGAAATATTGTTCTTTTTTAATGATGAATTTTCTTGTTGATAATTATCAGCACAATTGGTGATTATGTATAGTGACATAAATTTGGATAACATATTGGTTGTTGCGATGTTTGATTGCATCGTGTGTTTGAGAAGATACCAATTGAAGGCTTTGAAGTAAATATTAAACTTGGAGGCAATGCGTAGGTAGATTTGTCAGTTTTAATGATGAGAGAATTTTTGATATTTTGGGGTCTAAATTATTGTCTGATTTTAATATTTGGGCCAAAATGTGAGGTGGGTAGATATATTTTGTTTTTGGATGGGTGTGGTTTTGGGTATTATCAGTTATTATCGTAAAGAGGTCTGGTCGATAAAGGAGGAGGTTTCGTACATATTTTAATCTTAATTGAAAGAGGCGATTTTGGAGGGATGGAATTTTTGCTATTAGATACACATCACTGGATGGTTTTTGGGGTGGAAGTTTTAAAATTGTTCGTAATATTCTACGTTCTGTTGCTGCTATGGTTTGGAAGACAGGTGAGGACATTAGGGAGGTTATTGGGTGGGCATATTCTAATAGTGGTCGCATATAAGATTTGTAGGTATGAATTAAGGTTGGTTTGCAATTGTTTGATAGTTTTGGCCTAATTACTTTTATTAATTTTACACGGTTGAAGAGTTTTTGTTGGAGATATTGGATATGTTTGCTGAAATTCAAGGTTTGGTCCAAATGACCGCCGAGATATTTGATGTTAGGACTGAAGTTTATTGGTGTGCCCCAAATTTTGATCTTTATATGATTTTTATTTTGAGATGGTGTGTGGGTCTTATGTTTATGCTGGAAAAGAATGACCTTCGTTTTGGTGGGATTAGGTAGGACGCGCCACATTTGAAAGTAAGATTGTAACAGTAGGAGGAATTCTTTTGCTCGGCGATTAATGACTGTGGTGGTATATAGTATGATATCCAGTAGACGATGTCATCTGCATATAGTGCTAGTGAACCTATGAGTGGTTTAGGGATTGGAATGTCTGCGGTACAGAGACTGTATAGCAGAGGAGATAAGACAGCTCCTTGTGGGACCCCAGATTGAGGGCTGAAAGGTTGTGAAAAAGTGTTCCCGACCTTCACATAGCATACGCGATTTGTTAAGAAACTGTAGATTAAATTTAGGAAACGTGGAGGAAAGCCGAAAGAATGCAATTTAAATATTAATCTTTGATGCCATACGGAGTCGAAAGCTTTATTTATATCGAAGAAGGTTGCTAAAGTGCAACAGCCGGAATTAAGTGATTTTGCTATGGTTGATATTAGGCGGAAAAGAGGGTCGTTAGTTGAATGGTGAGGTCGGAAGCCAGATTGAATGGGTGGTATGATGTTTAGTGAGAGAGCAAATTGATGAATTCGTTGTTGCATAATTTTTTCAAAAGTCTTTCCTATTACTGATAGTAAAGCGATTGGTCGGTAAGACGAGGGGTCACTGTGAGGTTTGTTAGGCTTATTTATCATTATGATATCTGCTCCTTTCCATAGAGATGGGAAGTAAGACAATAGGAGAATGGCATTGAAAAGTAAGTGGAATATTGGTATTATGGTATGGCGGGGGGCGGATCGTAAAAGAAAGCGAGTGGTTTTGTCGTGGCCATAAAATAATTGGATGTTACTTGTGTTTATATACCTAGCCTTTAACCTTTTGACTGCGAGTAACAACTTGGCCGTAATTCGCGAAAAAAGAGTATGGATTTTCGTGAGATTTCGAACACTGTGCGGCTTTAGATGTCTAGCTGAGTTAATCATCATAGGCTTCGTGAAGAATATAAATAGACAAATAACGGAGGACAGTAGCAATCGGAGTTAGTTTTAACGTGAATACGCCTTTCTTTAGCCAAATATCCAGTGAAACAACAAATGTTCTATGCAACTTTATATTTTATTTCTCTTCACAAGAGAAGGTACTTTTCAGCACTCAACTGCTACAACACGTGATTCAGATGGGGTTAACAGAAGTAAAAAAAAAAAAAAAGTTTCTAACACGCATTTCATACGTTCAACACGTCATAGCATTTCGGTGATGCAGCTCATTAGATTTTACCCAGCCAAAAATTGTGCATTGCACCGAAAGAAAGAAGTTTTAGATTCAAAAACTAAAAATCTAAGTTAGACATAACCCTAAGGTTGGTCGATCCTTTACGAAGGAGATGTAACAAGCTATTGTGTCAGATGGAGAAAGGCCTATTCCCTTCATCAGGGGCCTACAGTTTAAAGTGGAATTAGAACCACGGAACGTCCCGGTGTAGCTCGTATAATCAAATACAACTGCTAAAGATTTCTGCTCGCGCGGGGTTTGAACTCACGACCGGTGAGAGAAAATTTGGAAGTAAGCGCCTTAACCGCTGATCTACCAGACTACCTTGTTTTGAAGTATACATGTGCTAAGTACTAACAAAATCGGATTAAAAACTGTGCGTTTGTATGAACAACGTTGACAGAAATTAAGGTGAGGGGAGAAAGGAGGAAAGGGTTTAGGTTTATATATGTCGTATCCATCCGGGAAAGATCAGGAATCGGGTGGGTTGAATGGAGTTCCCGGTTCGAGGCAGATGGCTCGTCAGCGAAGGTAGGCTGTGGATATCCCTCGGACAGTGGAGAGTAAGTACGAGAACACAGCGGATACAAGGATCCGGTTTATTAGACTCGGGCTCACAATACAAAATGACACATAGCGGAGTGATGTTGCCTCGATGGTCAGGCAGGAAGAGACCCCGTGTGCTGTGCGCTGCCCTTTAAGTACCTCTCGTAGTTGTGACTGCAGTCACTGTGGCGCTGGCATCCTGCTTGCTGCCTGTGTGGCGCCAACTAGTAGCTAGCCCCATACTTCCAATCCGACATATAAATCAAACGTAAGCAGTGTTTTTCTATTTGTTTTGAAGTATACGTATGCAAAGTTGCATCAAAACTGCGTGTTCGTATCAAGAAAGAATACACGAGAAAAAATTTCATTTCTATATATTAGAAACAAGTATAATCTATACTTTCACTGCTGTCCAAGCGCAACACGTCATACTAATAGCTGCAGATATACTGCTATTTCAGCATGTTGGTGACGCGGACTCATAAGATTTTTACCATTAAAAAAGCGCCCAACGCGCATATTATACGCGCAATACGTTATAGCATGTAGGTGACGCGAATTCATAGATTAACCCTGTCCAACAGCCCGCCTATGTAAGTTCTCACTTCAAAAATCCAGGCTGATCGTCTGCCGTATCACGGAGTACCTCTGGGTGATCCACGTGCTGCAACTCCGTCTCCCGCACTGCAGGGTCCCAGCGAGGTCGTGCCCCCACTGACTTTCTTTCAATCGTCATTCTTCTTCAATCGGTAGAGTCGACACATCTCCGCATTTCAGTTGGTATTTTGGCCTCGCATTCGGGAGGACGCGGATTCGAATCCCCGTCCGGGCATCCAGAACTGGGTTTTCCATGGTTTCCACAAATCACTCCAGGCGAATGCCGGGATGATTCCTTCAAAAAGGCCATGGCAAAATTCCTTCCCGTTCCTTGTCCCCAGTATCATCCCATCTCTAATGACCTTAGCCGTCGACAAGGCGTAAGGTCGTAAAAAATAAAAAATAAATAATAATTGGTATTTGTTTACCTGCTTACCGTTATCGTGTTTTCACATTCCAACTAGTACTTTGACTATTTCAGTTGGAAAATATAACAATTTTTTCAAAATTTAATTTCAACGATCGTGTAACTCTCATACATTGTCTTTTTTTTTTTTTTTTTTTTTTTTTTTTTTTTACTCATTTACATCTCTCAACAGCGAGGTCTTTAGAGACGGGATAGGATGGGGGCAAAGAATGGGAAGGAATTCAGCCATTGCCTTTTTAAGGAAGCATCCCACCATTTGCCAGGAGTGATTTGGGAAACCATGGAAAATCCAAATCTGGATGGGCGGATGGGGATTCGAACCGCCGTCCTCCCGAATGCGAGGCCAGAACGTTTTCCGTTACACCACCACGCTCGGTTCTTACATTGTCTGCCGTATTGTATTTTCAACAAATGATACTGTTTTCTTCAATTCTCGCGACAAATTTGTAGAATCCGTTTTCTAGGGGCATTTAATGTTCTCTGAACATACTGACCATTCGGTTCCTTCCTGCGTTGAGCTGGGAAGAATAGGTATGGCTAATATACAGGGTGTAAAAAGAAAAAGAGTAAAATATTTTAGGAGGTGATAGCTTGCATCAAAATAAGACAAAAATGTCTAATAAATATAGGGTCGCAAACGCATACTTTCGGATTTAATAACAGGTCTGCAATGTGACGCCCGTCTATGGCAATGCATACCTCAGCCCTTCGGTGTAAGGAATCATACATCATCTTGGTTGATCCTGTACGTGATCACATGGATTGAAGACGTTTCAATGCATGTGATCATTCACGTGGGCATCCGTGGGTCCAGTGCAGCTCGTGCAAGGCACCATGACGGCCAATAAGTACCGTACATTGGTTGCAGACCACGTACACCCCTTCATGACGACCATGTTTCCCAACGGCAGTGGCATTTTTCAACAAGAAATTACGCCATGTCACAATGCCAGGAGTGTGATGGAGTGGTTCGAGGAACACAGTGGCGAGTTGCAATGGATGTGCTGGCCCTAGTGTTGCAAACTTAAAAAAAACCTAACACCCTTGTTTTTTTCTAAAATTGTTTTTTTTTTCAAAAAAAAATACATTTGATAAATTCTAGTTTTATTTAAGGAACTTACATTTTACAAGTGTGTTTTAAATCTTACTGAATCATATGATGTATTTCATAATGATTCATAAATGTATCTATATAGGTAACATAATTTTATTCATCCTCTATGTTAATACCACATTCTCTAGTATCAGCACAACCATCACTAGTTCGGTCTGCTTCGCAATTATCTGTTTCTTCTTCTGCCTCTTCTATATCCATAACTTCAGAAGTAGTTACATTTTCTTTTACTGGTTGTTCTTGTACGCAAAAGATTTTGAGATTGCAATTTTAAATTGTGAGCAAAGTACACACTGTGCATAAATACTGCGCCGATAATTCTGTATTACGGTCTTTTAAGTTTGAATTTAAATCTATTATCATACAAAATAGGAGCTTTAGTTCTTTTTCAATGGTTGGTTTACACCAACGATTGCAAGGAAACGATTCATAACTACTCACAATTCAATGAGTCAGTACCACTATATTCTGAGAGTTAACAAGTATACGAATATAAGGAAAGCACAATCTTTATATATATAAAAATCTCGTGTCACGATGTTCGTCCGGGATGAACTCCGAAACTACATAACCGATTTAGATGAAATTTGGCTTAATGTGTGTGATTTAGTCCAACTTAAAAGATAGGATAGTTTTTATCTGGATTGTAGACCTCAATATTTATTATTTGCGAAATAAAAGTTCATTAAATGTTTGTCATAGGACAATGGTTTGTAATTATTTGTAAGCCACCAAGGCTAAGCGGTCTGCTGGCTAAGTGGTTAGGGCGTCTGACGGGAGATGGAAAGGTCCCCGGTTCGAGTCCCTGTCTCGGCGAGGATTTTTATAGACACTTAACCCCGCATTAACCCCCGGCGCAGCATGCTATATGAGGTGAAATATGCCAGGACCGTACTGTGGTTCGGATTCGATGTTAAAATGTAGGTCCCCTGTACCAGGCAGGATGGGCGGGCTAGGTAAAGGCGGCTAAGACAGGGGCAGAATGCCCAGCCAGTAGAAACAATGTCACCAGGTCATTACAACCACACGTAATTATTATTATAGTTCCATAAGTTTCTAACAGATGGCGATGTGTTAACTTATCTATACAACACTTGTTTAGCTAGGTTGGGTAATCATTCAGTAGATCACGTTCTGTTTCAATTTATTTATGCTACAGTTTATTCCTAACAGATGGCGGTGTTTATTTATCGAACCATTCAGTAGATGGCGTTGTATTTCGATTTATTTATGCCACGGTCTATTCCACGCCATATGTGTGTTTCTTCAATTTTAATTGTGCTGTGTATTGTGTTATAATTATACTGTATTGTTGTTCATCGTTTGTGTGTCTTTATACCTAACGACAAAATAATTGCACACATGAATATAACATTGAAGAAAACGTTACGATAAATTCGAATCGTGTAAGCATTTCTCGCTAACTTATCATTTTTCTTCTTCTTTCTGTTATGGTCAGCTAGACTCCACGTGTCAATTTCAATTCCTCTCCTGTTGTTTTTTCTTTCTTCCTCCCCAGTAAACCTTCATTATTGCACTCCTCTCTACCTTTGAATCCTGCCATATTCAAAGTCTGCTATCGAAAAATTTTTCTTTCCATACGGTTCACTGGTATTATTTCGTTTCAAATCCTTCTAAACCTCTTGAAAGCCTGGTGTCATCCATGCTATAAATGTATCAAAAAATATTATTCTTCTTTTTCTGTTATTTTTTTCAATGTTATTTTATATTTCCTCATTAGTTCTTAACTTCCATTTTACTGTATTTTTCAATGGACCCAAAAATTCCAATTTCACCACTGTATTATAGTGTCTTATTTTAAGGCTTTCAGAAAGGCACTTTTTGTTGTAATTCAAATATTTTTCAGTGAAATGTCGCCAAAGAATCTAACCTCGACAATGCGTGTAGCAGAGAGGCGAGACGCACGACTTTGCCTTCAATACGCCGTGGATATGTACGCCAAGGTTGAAAACAAGCATTTGCGATTTATTCCATACAACCAGGTTGAATTACGATCGGGGGAATACATCCTCTTACGAGATACTGTTATCGGCAATATTTATGAAAATTTAAACGCCAATGACATCGGTAATGCATTTATTTTATCTTCAAGCTACATCGGCAGTTCACGGAAAATGCAGGAATATATACAAGATGCGATGACTTACGTACGTCATTATGGTCGTCCAGATTTGTTTATTACATTTACATGTAATGCGAATTGGGAGGAAATACAAACTTTGCTATTACCAGGCCATCAATCAATGCATCGTCATGATGTCACGGCACGTGTGTTCAAACAAAAATTAAAATCATTGATTGATTTAATCGTAAAACATTCAGTTTTAGGTAACACACGTTGCTATCTGTATTTGATTGAGTGGCAAAAGCGAGGTTTGCCTGATTCTCACATTTTGATTTGGCTTGAAATTAAAATCCGTCCATAAGAAATTGATCAAATAATTTCAGCCGAAATTCCGGACCCATTAATTGATCAAGAATTGTTTGATATTGTTACCAGTCACTCGATCCACGGACCGTGCGGTGCTTTTAACATGACATCGCCATGTATGGAAGGTGGAAAATGTAAGAAGCGTTTTCCAAAGGAATATACGAATGATACTATTACGGATATCGATGGTTATCCGTTGTATCGCCGCAGAAACACTGAGAATGGTGGCCAAACATTTACAATGCGAATGTCAAATTCTAGAAACCAAGTTGAAATTAACAATCAGTGGGTCGTACCAAACTCACCATTGCTTTCAAAAACGTATAAGGCTCATATTAACGTAGAGTTTTGCAGTTCTGTAAAATCCATTAAGTACGTTTGCAAATATGTTAATAAAGGCAGTGATTTGGCCGTATTTGAAGTTCAAAATGTAAATAAAAATGACGAAATAACACGATACCAAATAGGTAGATACATCAGCAGCAACGAAGCTATCTGGCATATTTTTAGTTTTCGCATCCATGAAAGAGACCCTTCCATCCAGCATCTTGCAATACATCTTGAAAACTGTCAACGTGTATATTTCACCGAAGAAAATATTTTCCAAAGAATACTTGAGCCACCAAAAACGACAAACCACAAACTGAATTTTTCACATTGTTTCAAAAATCTTATGTGTTCCGCCAATTCGCAAAAACATTATTATATACCGATTTCCAAGCTATTTTTCATGGAACAAATTAGGTAAAAAATGGTAGCCACGTAAACAAGGAGAACCACATCCTTCGATCGCAGGCATATTCAAAGCAAAGACTTTCCACAGTGCATCCAAAACAACGTGAATGTTTCTTTCAGCGTTTGTTATTGGTGAATGTTCCCGGACCAGCTTCTTTCGAATGTTTACGAACAGTTAATGGTCGAGTGTTCAATACATGTCTAGTGTTCAATACATGTCAAGATGCATGTCGCGAGTTGCAGCTGCTGGTAGACGACAATTATTTGGACCTGACACTTGCTGATGCAGCGTTGACAGCCACGCCGAATAGTATTCGTCAGACTGTTTGCAATTATTTTGACAACATGTTATCCAGCACAATCTTCGAGTTTGTGGGAAAAATATAAAAACAGTATGACTGAAGATGTAACTGAATTTTCAGTTTATAAAAATAAATAAAAAATAATTTATTTATTTATTTTATAAATATCAATTTTTATATAATTTCAATTAAGTAATTTGTAATGAAATGTAAATTAATTTTTTTTATGATCATTTGTCCTTAATTTAAACTCTCCGTAACTCTTTACCAATTGAATTTGAATTTCCAAATCGACTACAATGTTTTTGTCTTTATTAGTGAATATTAATTTGACTACTTGAGGAATTTTATAATAACATTAATCCAACGTACTATAATTAGTAAGTCACAGCAAAGCGTGACCGGGTCAGCTAGTAAGTAATAAAAAGAGGCAAAAAACCGTAGATAAATTTAAAATTCCTATTTTTTTTTAAAAAAAGAACCGTAGGTCTACAGATAAATTCGTAGGGCTGGTAGCGATAGTTCAAATAGCGAGTATCAATCCAAACAACGGGTGGGGAATCCTTCTAGCGCAACCTAGCTCTTCGGGAAATCCCCGTTCATAAAAGAAAATTTCAGTCAATGTTGCCAATATTTTCGTTTTTTTTCTACTGAACCAGAAAAATATAGTAGATTTAAAATTAAGATAAGTACTTAGAATAAACTCTAAAACATTCATATTAAACGATAACTGCCTTACAAATGTGAGATTTAGTAGTTGTGAAAAAAATGTTTTTTCATAGTTTTTATGTCATGTCATTTTTTTTTAAGCCAGGAAAAACCCCGTTTTTTTGCAACACTAGCTGCCCCCCAACTCGCCAGATCTAAACCCGATCGAACGCATCTAGGATGTGATTGAACGTGGCGTCAGAGCTCATCGCCCGCCTTGTGTGTGCAGATGTGGTAGAAACTCCCTCCAGCGACCTACCAAGGCATCATTACTTCTAAGCCAAGACGCGTCACCGGTGTTATCCGTGCCAAAGGCGGACATACCGGCTATTAGATAGGAGGTCATAGTATTCTGGCTGATCAGTGTTTTATCACTTAGATATTTTAATTTATTGACCTCCCTCCTATGGCTTTAGTGTTTTTATTTAATTAATTCTGATGAAGATTGTCTTGTCACTCAGTCCGCTGGACGTAGTGTTGCTGCGACTAGAGACTCACTTCTCGCGGGGGTGACTCATGAAAGAACCAAGGCGGCTGCAGTTAACACGGACAAAGGTCTGCTTCGATCCTGCCTGGCGGGCCCTACTCGGGGAGCAAAGTGGACGGAACAAGGGACGGGAAAACTGCAACACTCGCCAGCTGAATTGGCTAAGGAAACACGGTCGGGCTGTATGATACGCTGCGCGGATAAAGTTTGGTAAAAAATAAATATCCAATGCATCTCATACTGTTTGTTACCCGCGACTTCGTACGCGTGGAATTAGAATTTTATTGCTAGAATTGGATACAGAAAGCTGAAAGTTAGTTAAAAGGCGTCCCAAAAAGCTCGGAGTCATAACGTAGAAACCATCAGCATAGCATTCTACCATTCTACCATTGAATCCCTCCAATTTGCAACATGCTTAAAAACCGCGACAAACTAACTATTACTATTACTATTACTCTGCGATTCACTAAAAGTGTGTGGCAGAGGGTGCATTGCACCTATCCGAAAGGGTAATAGTTTGGAAGGGATATACGGGATATGGCAGGAGGCGCCCATGGGCTATTGTGAGGAACCATCCCAGCATTCGCGTGGAGTGATCTGGGGAAACCATGGAAAACCCAGATCAGAATGGCTGGAGAGCTTTATCTAAAGCTACTCCTGTCGGATTTTAAGTTTACTCGCCCGATAAATCCTTTCTATTTCATTCCCTAATCGCTCGCGGAAAAAATGAATACAGAAATGAATCGGTTCGGGCCCTGATTTCTCTTTTCTTATTTTCGCGGTCATTCCGGGATATGAATGTTGCTGGTAGCAATATTTCTTTGCTGTCATTCTGAAATATGTCAGTCGAGAATTTTTCAATTAGCTTCCGCCGAGAGCAATGCCTTCGGTGTTCCAAGTGAGGACGCACTAGTGACTTATATGCAATCGATTTAACTTCAGGAGTGCATTGTTTTAAATTACGACCTAGAAATCGGAGCATACGATTTGCTTTCCCAATTACATTCTCGATATGTTCATTCCACGACAAATTATTACGAATTGTTACCCCTAGGTATTTAGCGGAATCCACAGTTCTAACGACAGTACCATTAATTGTATATTCAGAGCTAAATGGTGTCACCTTTTTACGCATGACTTGGCACTTTTTAGCGTTTAACTCCAACTGCCAGTCTTTACACCACGCAATTATTTTCATAATATCGTCTTGTAACAAAGCGCAGTCTTCCTGGGTTTTGATTTCACGATAAATAATAGCATCATTGGCAAATAATCTTTTCATCCCCCTTATTATGTCACACAAATCATTAATGTATATGAGAAACAACAGAGGCCCTATCACGCTTCCCTGGGGAACCCCGGACCTCACTTCAGTAAATGATGAGCTCTCACCGTCGAGAACTACACACTGTGTTCTGCCCTTCAGAAAGTCTGCAACCCAGTCGCATATTTGTCTAGATATGCCATAGCCACGAAGTTTCCTAAGTAACCTAGTGTGAGGCACAGTGTCGATAGCTTTTTTAAAATCTAATAGAACTATATCAACCTGGGATTGCCCATCTATAATACGGCACAAGTCGTGAATTAAAAGTGCCAGTTGTGTTTCGCAGCATCGGCCTTTTCTGAATCCATGTTGATTTGGGTTTAAAAGCTCATCTTCATCCAAAAACCGCATGACATTTGAATAGATGATGTGTTCTAAAATCCTACAAAATACTGATGTTAACGAGATCGGTCTATAATTTTAAGGTCATTAACATTTCCATTTTTAAACACTGGACTAACGAGGAAGGGAGAGTGAGACTATCTAGGTAATAACGTTTTGTACACAACGTTTTTGGCTTGGTTGTCTTTTGCTAAGATATGTAGCCTTTGGAGATTCCAAACCCATGGTAAAACACGTCTTTTGTAAATGTACTCCTCTTCGTTTCAGTGTTTGTCCCTGGCCTTTATTGATATTCATCGCAAAGGTTAATTTTAGTGGGAACTGTAGTATTTTAAACTACACACTGAGAGAGAAACAAAGCCTGAGTAACCAATGTAACATTACAGAGTCTTACACACGCTATCCGTCTGTCTGTCACAGTTAGGTTGGTTTCAAAATTTAATGACAGAATATGTTCTTTATCACGAAAAAAGTATCCTACGTCTTTCCTAACGATACATAGTATTTCCTTGTCAAATTTCATCAAGATCGATTCAGCAGCTTAGTCGTAATAACGTAACAATCAATTAGAGGGACACAGTTACTTTTGCATTTATAGTATTACTGTAATTACTCTTTCAGCACCATACTACTATCACATCTGGATGAAATTTCGCTAATAGATGTCAAAGCTGGGGCAATTACACTCCAAAGTATCTGTATTTATGTATAATCAACCTTTCATATACAGTTAAATTACAAGTATATGTCACTCCCTCGTCTACATCAGTAACAGAAATATTTAATTTAATCTAAATTAATGTCATTGTGATGGAGCGTAAACACCACCAGCAATTTCCATGCTCACCTGCTTTTGCAGTTCACGAATTTTCGTTTTAAATCCTTTCAGTATTTGAGTCAAATTATAAGCAGTTGGAAGGGGAGTCATTGAAAGATAGGAGGACGGTGAAGAATTCGCTGGAAGTGTACTAGGCGTATAACGCCGATGGGGCGTGGAAAGTTATGGGTAGAATAATTAAGAATGGTGCATGGAAGTTAAAGTATAACCATGACCACAAGCTGGCACACGATTTCCTAGCTCAGGTAGTCACGGATTGGAATAAATTACCTAGGGTAATGATAAATAATTTGCCAAAAAACGCCGAAAGAATTTAAAATTAAACTTCGTAGGGGAGAAAAGTGGGCGGGTACAAGAAAGGGGAAAAATAGGTGTATTGGGAAAATGCCACTGAAGCTTCCACTCCATTGCAGTTTAATTAAAGTATTTCCCTTCGAAATTTGATGCATTCTCTCCCTGCCTTATCTACAGAAAAGAAATCACATTCCTTTACACCTAGAATCAATTGCTAGAGTATTATGTACTGATATTATCTGTTCCCTTTTATGTACTACTCCTAATTCTTCAACCAATACCGACCCAGGTCTAGCAGTTAATATACTCCTTGTACATCCCCAGTACACTCTTCACTGGCGTAATGACTTCCACTGAATTTTAATTCAGCTTCAGTATCAAACTATACCCTGTTCCCTCTGAACTGGCGCTCAAGGTCATGTTCCCCTTGCCCCGTTCCTCACCTCACCACCCGTCCCCTTACCTACCCCCTCGGAGCAGACAGCAAAAGAGTGGAAGATTAACTCAGCGGAAATTCTTTCCCCTTCTCAGCGGAGTGGGGACAGAGCAGACTGACCTTTAGCCGTCTCTGTTAACTGAACAGACTATAGTTACTGATTGTGTTTTGCAGTAAATTTTCAAAATAAATCTTGCTGTCCTCCTTTGAACCCCTTCCAAATCCAGGATTTGACATCCTTAATGTGGGTTCCATACTCAAGCATTCGTGTTACCAAGGTTTTCGGAACCAATTCCGTGACATCCTTGTTACGTAACTTTTTCGCAGTTTAATTAACTGTTATTTTATAGCGAAGGGATCTGTAGCTTATGGAAGAATCGTGTAGATAACAATAGGAATGTCTGTAGCTGCAGAAATCGCTGAAAATTTTACAAACAGAAATTCTACTGGAGTTGTATCACGCACTATTACGTTCGAGTGGCACGCCAACAGCTTGATCAGTCCGGTCTTTGTATTGTGATTGCCTCAACATGGGCGCGCTGCAACACATTTAACACAAATCCACTGCACTACAGTCTTGTTTATTTCACAGTATATTAATTTAATTTAACACTGTTGTGTGGGGAGTACTTGAGTGTTGGCTTATATTATTATTATTGTCGAATTCTCCCAATAAATGGAAGAAGTTAAACAAATGATTCAATCAAGTTTTTTGGGGTTATTCTTGTTGTTCCAATAGGCATTCATTCTTTCCGAGAAAGTTAGTTTCCATTCTTCCGAACACTTTGATCTGTCTTGTTTTTGTTTTGGTTGCTCAGTTGTAACTTCCCATGTGCCTACTTTGTGTCTGAAGGTGTCCTCTTTCTGAAATGTCTGTTGATCTCGTGTTTGCATTTTTGAGATCCTTTCGAATTTAGTTCAGCCAAGGTGTTGGCTTTTTAAGTGAGGTTACATAATCCATTACTTTTATTGTCAATCGATTTTTCTGGTAATCTGTTAAGGTGACTGAAGTGAACTACACTTAACGGTTCCTTGAAGTTTATTACTCGGTACACAATACAACAGGTAAACCATAAACAAATGTGGGTACAGTTATCAGAAGACCGTCGAGAATTTCAGCCTGGTCCTGATCCGGGGTAGAGTGACGGCTTCTACTTCTCGCGAACTTCCGGTGGTCTTCTGTAGTTGACGCTGGTTCAGCGGTCAGGCTGGAACTGGCGGTGGAGCGGCCGGCTACGCTTATATAGGCGGCCTGGCGCAGGAATTCCGTTGTGTGGTAGTACGGCGACCTCTGTAAGAAATAGTCCCACTTAGCTTCTAGATGATTCTATTTGTTTTCCTGGTTGTTTTGATGCCTCTGCGCCTGTTTGGAGTCGTATATGTATCCCGGCGTGCAGGCGCGTTGTGTGTGAGGTCTGCCTGGCAGGGGCCTTTACTGGCAGACTGAACATACCTCCCTCCCGGGGGGGGGGGGGTGGAAGCGATGTCTGCGACGTCTGCGAGGTCGTCTGCCGCGGCGCCCTGGAGCAGACTATGAAGGCTACCTCCAGGGGAGTACGGAGCTGTTCCCCTGGCGATGCGTGCCGACCTGCGTCGTGGTGCAGGTTGTGGTGGAGGTACTTGTGGAGCTAACGGCATCGGTTCGTCGGCGTCGATGGCCGGGGGCTGTACGGGGGGCGCTGAAGATGGTCCCCGCAGGTGGTCGAGAGGCTGCGGCTGAAGGGTGTCGGAGCGACCGACAGGTTGTGGCGTCGTTGGTGGCGCTGTAACTGTCCCTGAGCAACGGTTAGACGGCAGGAGTGGTGGAGGTGGCAGGGAAGGAGAGGAAGAAGTGGATGGCCGTGCCGTGGTGGAAGAGGACGGTGCCGTGGGGTAGCGGGGACGTAGTTGGTTTCGATGGCGTCGCACTATCCGGCCATCCAGGCTGACGTCGAACAGTTGGCGGCCCCGGGGCCGCTGGATGACCCCCGGAAGCCAACCGGCCCGGGAGCCAAACCCGCGGGCCCAGACTAGGGAGCCCGGGGTGAAACGGAATGGGCCCGAAGGTACCTGTACTTTGGGCGGGGGTAAGAGGAGATGGAGGAGAGTGCGAGGTTGGCGGCCATGCAGCAATTCCGCCGGGCTTTTGGCCCCCACTGGAGTGGTTCGATAGGAACTGAGGAAGAGTGTCAATGCCTCTTCGAGTTTGTGACTTGTGGTGTATTTGGTCATTTGGGTTTTGAATGTTCTGACTAGCCGTTCCGCCTCCCCGTTAGATTGGGGGTGGAAGGGCGGGGTGAGGAGGTGTTGGATATTGTTGGCGGTACAGAAGGATAGGAATTCCCGACTTCGAAATTGCGGTCCGTTATCTGTGACGATAGCGTATGGTAATCCTTCGATGGAAAAGATCTTCGTGAGGGCTGAAATGGTGACCTCTGTGGTGATTGTGGAGCAACGGACGACATATGGGAAGTGGGAAAAGGCATCCGTCACTAGGAGCCACTGGTGGCCTAGGAATGGGCCAGCGAAGTCGAGGTGAATGCGTTCCCAGGGTCCGGACGGTGCCGGCCAGGAAAGGAACTTTTGAGGGGGGCGGGGCAGTTGTTGGGCACAGATGGTACAGCGCCGCACCATCTCCGTGACATCCGTGGTAAGGCCGATCCAGAATACATGGCGTCTGGCAAGGGATTTGGTGCGGGCAATTCCCCAGTGTCCTTGGTGGAGAGTTTGGAGGATTGTCGGTTGTAGGGATCTCGGAACGACGACCCTCGGGGTGGAATTTGGTTCTGTGCGGAGGAGCACTCCCTCTACTACTGAGAGCTGGTGGCGGATGGAGTAGTAGAACTTGAGGTCTTGATGATGGCGTGGAGGGGAACGTGTTTGCCACCCGTGTTGGATGTGGTGTCGGATGACACGGAGGAGGGGGTCCTCCCCTGTGGCTGCCGCGACTTTTGAGGCCGTGACTGGAAATGTCTTCAGTGCTTCTTGTATGTCATCGTCGATCTGGAACACCAGAAGTTCCGACTTGTCGAAGGCAAGGTCTGGTCCCTGCGGTAGTCTGGATAAGGCGTCTGCATTGGCATGCCTGGAGGTGGTACGGAAATGCATGGTATATCTGAACTGGGACAGGAATAGTGCCCAACGCTGGATGCGGTGGGATGTTTTGGTAGGCAGACGTGTGGACGGATCAAATAGTGATAGGAGTGGCTTGTGGTCGGTAATGAGATGAAAAGAAATCCCATATAAAAGGGAATAGAATTTGGAGCAGGCAAAAACAATAGCTAGCGCCTCTTTCTCGATTTGAGAATATTTAAGCTGAGCAGCCGATAGGGCTTTGGAGATGTAAGCTACGGGGCGTTCCGTGCCATCTGGTAATTTATGAGACAGAACTGCCCCCACACCGTAATCGGATGCATCTGTGGCAAGTATCAAGGGGAGGTTTGGAGTGTATGGCATGAGGCATGCTGCGGACTTGAGCTGCTGTTTAAGGGTGTGGAATGCGGTCTCGCAAGCTGGGGTCCAACGGAACGGGACATTCTTGCGACAGAGGTGGTACAGGGGTGCTGCCACTTGTGCTGCTGAGGGTATAAATTTTCTGTAGTATGAAATCTTGCCTAAAAAAGATTTCAACTGATGTAGATCCTGAGGCCGAGGTAAGTTGGAAATAGCGTCCACATAGGAAAATGCTGGGGAAATGCCTTCCTGAGCGATGATGTGACCCAGGTAGGAAATGGATTGTTGAAAAAATTGACACTTGGAAAGGTTGCATTTCAATCCTGCTGCACGGAGGCGGAGGAAGAGTAGGCGGAGGTTGGTCATGTGTTCGGCAGCGGAGGGTCCCGTGACGACTATGTCGTCGAGATAGTTGATGCATCCCGGAATATCCTGGAGAAGTTGTTCGAGATACCGTTGAAAAATCGCTGGAGCACTGGCCAAGCCGAACATGAGCCGGTTGAGTTGGAAGAGGCCAGAGGGAGTGTTGATGACTGTGTATTGTCGGGACTGGATATCCAAAGGGATTTGAAGGTATGCTTCTGCCAGGTCAATTTTTGTAAAGTAGGTACCTCCTGCTAGTTTACGGAAGAGGTCGTCCGGTCTCGGAAGTGGATAATCGTCTACCAGCAGATGCGGGTTGACGGTGGTCTTAAAGTCACCACAGAGACGTAAGCGGCGTCCTGGCTTCTGAACTATGACCAACGGCGTGGCCCAGGGGCTGAACCGCACCGGCTGGAGGATCCCTTCGTCTTGGAGACGTTGAAGTTCTTCCTGAAGTGGTTGTTGAAGCGCTACGGGTACCTGGCGTGCCCGGAAGTATCGAGGCCGTACGTCCGGCCGGAGTTGGAGTGATGCTTCGAAGTCCTTTGCACAGCCGACGCCTGGTGAGAACAGGTCCTGAAACTCGGTGCAAAGGGCGTCCACTTCAGGAAAAGGAACATGCTGAGATACGAGGTGTATGTTATCCTCAATTGAAAATCCGAATAAGCGGAAAGCGTCCAGTCCAAATAAGTCTGCTGTGAGAGAACTGTTAACTACTAAAAAGGGGACTGAACGATGTACAGACTTATACATGACGTTTGCTGTGAATTGTCCCAGGAGTGCTATTTCCTGTTTGTTGTATGTCAGGAGGCGCTTGGGGGCGAGAGGGGGGGCGAGCCAATTTGCACATAAGTAGTATAATTAAGCAATGAGACTGCTGCTCCTGTGTCGACTTGTAGGCGCAGAGGCTTGCCATTGACCGTAACGTCAATAAAAAGTTTGGATGCCGTGGAAGTGTCTACCTGATTGATATCCATAGGTGCGCCGCTCAACCTGTCTTGGTAAGACCCTGGGCGGCGAGAGCCGGGATTGGCATTGGTGGTGTTGGTGCGGCAGACGGACGCCAGGTGTCCTTCCTTGCCGCAACGTGAGCATTCAGCCCAACGATCCGGACAATTTTCCCTCTCATGTGCTGAATAACAGGCGGGGCAGGAGGGTAGGCGGAGCGGGCTGCGGCGTCGGCGCTGCGGGATCCGCTGCTGCTGCCGAGACTTGGTGCCCCTGCCGGAACGGGCCGGTTCGATGTCCTTCTGAGGAAGCGGTCCCCGGTTGTGGTGTCGGGAGGAGCGCGACTGGGAGCTCTGGATGGCGGCGACGTCCTGTGTGTCCTCTACGTCGGTTCGGATTGCGGCCACATCCGCCCAGGACTCCAGGCGGCGATCTGCGGCCGTAGATATTTCGAATTTGTAGGCAAGTTCGATGACCTGCTCCAGGGATGGGTCCTCTAACTTGAGGGCGTCATGCCGGAGTGCGGCATCTGGTGCAGCCTGTATGATGTGATCACGCACCATGTCGTCGGCGTAGGATTCGTGGGAACAACGAGTTTGAAACTTACATTTTCTGCTAAGGCCTTGGAGTTCGGCCGCCCACTGGCGATACGTCTGATCGGGCTTCTTCCGGCATTGATAGAATTCGACGCGGGCCGCGACGACATGGTACCGGCGTCTGTAGTATGCATTCAGTGTCGTACAGATGGTCGTGAAGGTGAGGGTGTCGGGGTCTTGTGGCTGAAGTTTGGTGAGCAAGACATACATCTTCGATTGGTTCCAGGAAAGGAAATATGCACGTTGGTCTTCTTCTTTGGTTATGTGGTGAATTGCGAAGTGTTGTCTTATGCGCTTCTCGTAGGTCTCCCATTCCTCGACGTCGTCGTTGAATGCTGGGAACGGAGGCGGGGCCGTGGGTTGGCGGAGATTCCTGACTTCCGCAATCAGTTGTCTCTGAGATTCGAAGAACTGATGTAGAAGTCCTTGGAGGAACTGTTGCCATTCCGTAGGTGCTGCTGGCGTAGCCATGATGGTCGAGAGTTCTTATCCCAACCTTGTCGCCACTGAAGTGAACTACACTTAACGGTTCCTTGAAGTTTATTACTCGGTACACAATACAACAGGTAAACCATAAACAAATGTGGGTACAGTTATCAGAAGACCGTCGAGAATTTCAGCCTGGTCCTGATCCGGGGTAGAGTGACGGCTTCTACTTCTCGCGAACTTCCGGTGGTCTTCTGTAGTTGACGCTGGTTCAGCGGTCAGGCTGGAACTGGCGGTGGAGCGGCCGGCTACGCTTATATAGGCGGCCTGGCGCAGGAATTCCGTTGTGTGGTAGTACGGCGACCTCTGTAAGAAATAGTCCCACTTAGCTTCTAGATGATTCTATTTGTTTTCCTGGTTTGTTTTGATGTCTCTGCGCCTGTTTGGAGTCGTATATGTATCCCGGCGTGCAGGCGCGTTGTGTGTGAGGTCTGCCTGGCAGGGGCCTTTACTGGCAGACTGAACAGTGACCAAAAAATTTCTTTCGGTTTTTCCTTGATGTTAATTTAGCGAGCGTGGTGAGTGAGCGGTTAACGCTCTGGGATCGCATTCTGGAGGCGTGGGTTTCGAATCCCTGTCCGGGCATACAGATTTGGGCTCCCATGTTGTTTTCCCAAATCACTCCAGGCGAATGTCGGATATTTCCTTTTGAAAAAAAAAAAAAAAAAAACATACCCAAAAAAAAATTGATGTCAATTTCGATGTTTGAAAACATGTCTGTTGTTTTATTGATTGTAGTCTGTAACCTTCTTTAGTGTGTCTTGCTCCTAGAATTTTCCTAACGATTTTTCTTTCTTATTTTTTGATTCTGCAAGTTCGTGTTTTCTAGAAGTGCTTGCATAGAAGACTGTTGGTTTTATAATTTTGTTGTAGTGCCTAATTTTGGTCTGTGTTGATATGGATTTTTTTGATGTAGATTGTACAAAACTTTAATATAATCAGTAAGTGTTCGGACGTCTTCTTGGGACGTGTCTCTCTTCGCCTGCGTGTCTTGTGCTGGGTGACCATGTGATCTAATGTGTCTACTCCTGGCATCCCAGACATGCTCTATTGGGAACAAATCTGGGGACCGTGCGGTCCAAATTGAGATCGTAATCCCTTGCAAGGCCTGTGTTGTTATGGCCGCAGTATGAGGACGGGCATTATCCTGTTAGAAGATGCGATTTTCGACGGTGTACATGAAGGGTCTTACAATAGGTGCAGCAACCTGTCACATAGGTCGGCTGCCATTTTGCCTTCAACAACATCCAACTCAGTCCTACTTCCGAAATTGATTACCTCCAACTATGACCCCCTGGCTGGAGAAGCGTGAAATTCTGAAATCACAGCAGGGTATGCCGTTTCTCTACTACCCCGCGTAACTGTTTGTCTATTATCACTTTGACATAGACAGAATCAAGACTTGTCTCTGAACCAAATGTACGCCATTCACGTGTCCATTTTTGCATTACACCAGCTTAGACGTTGCTGGCAATGAAATCAAGTTAATGGAACACATTGTATACGGGTTAAAGAGTACAGTCCAACTTCAAATACTTGGTTTATAATCTTCCGGGGGGTGA
>CM061918.1:107830671-107866423 GCA_031002005.1 Vandiemenella viatica
TTCCAATCCCAAATAGCACGAGGAAAGAAGGAATACATATAAGTATCAGTACGGCATCTTATTTCTCTAATCTTATCCCTCCGATCATTGCGACCTAAATTGGTTGGCGGAAGAAGTATTTCATTGCACTAGTAATTTAAAGATTTTCGCATATTCTCCAATAAATTCAGAGGCAAACTACGTCGTCTGTCTTCCAAACTATCCCAGCCAAATGCATGTATCAATTCTGTGACGCTTTCATAAGGGCTGTAGCAACCAGTCACGAATCGAGCGGTTCTCCTCTGTACCCTCTCCACTGAGTCAATCAGAACCTTGCGATACGGATCCCAACCCCCACAACAGTAATCCAGATGCGGACGCACTAGTGTTTTATACGCTATCTCCTTTGTATGAGCATTACAGTTCCTTAAAATACGACCTATTTTTTTCAATATATATATTTTATTCACAATAAAGTGTTACATTCTTAATACATAAAATTACTTACAATTCATTAGTAACATGATTAACGTAAGTCAAGATATTGGTCTCTCATCCTTATCCTTGATGTGTACGCACAAATATATAATTTAGATTTATATATTTTATCATCGTGTAATTTGTGAGGTTATAGCATTTTCAAAAAAAAAAAAAAATCCGAACTTTTCTTTGTATTTTGTTGACCTTTTCACGGTCCACATGTTAATTTTCATTGGGGACAAGTAATCTTCTAAATTCTTCGTCTTGCTCTGTAGAATATGTAACATGGTTTGGCCCAGTATCCAAATGCACGAGTTGTGTTTTTGCTGAGGAGCTATCTTGATGTCTGGTCGTACTACTATCCTGGTGTCTACATTGATCGGTGATACCTGTAAAAGGGCTGCTATAGCATGCTTTGTCAACATCCATATTTGGTAGGCCTCACCACATTGAAAACGATGAAGAAGTGAGTCGATGTTTCCACAATTTTCACATCTATCAGTTGCCTTGAAATGTATTCGAAATAATTTCTCATTTGTTGCAATTGTCTCATTAACCACTTTGTACCATAAAGCTCGTATGTCTGAAGGCAGGTTCTTGTTAAAAATATTTGACTAAACAATCCCCAATTAGTATCTACATATTTTGTTTCTATCTTGTTGCGTGGAGCATTAATTGTTAAGATTTTGTAGATTTCTTTCATTGTTTGTGGTGGTTTTTGTAGTTGAGTTATGTAACTAATTTCTAGAAAATAGTCCCTGATATGTTGGAAGTTTTTATCGATGTGGTCAATTTGTATAGGAGCCTCTGCACTTGCGGGTCTGTATGTATTTACTAATTGAGATGTGAGACTGTCCTTCGTCTTCATAATTTTGTTCATCGCTTGTAGAAAAAGCGCTTTGCATTTGATGTTGGTATTAATAACATTCAAACCTCCGCTGCTGTTTGGCAAGGTTAATGTCTGAAAGTTTACTTTAAAAAGTTCACCTTGGCATAGAAACCATGAGATTGCTCGTTGTATGTTTTGTGTTATCAATCGCAATTTATAATTAGCTTTGCCTACGACGGAAGTTATGTGCACGTCCAAGTATATGGTGGAGGCTGTTAATTCGACGCCTAACACTTGCATTCTCGGAGAATTTGACTGTTACGGGTACGGAAGATGTGCGTGTGGGGGGGGGGGTAGGGGGCGGGGGGAGGAGTGAGGCTGTGAAGAGGTTTTACCGATAGCCTCGCTCACCTGTTAGGTGACTTTCCACGGCCCGTGCATTTGCCGGTCGCGTCGGTAGAGCTATCAACAGTGGGTCGTGGGAAGGGAGCCTCCTCTACTGGCAGGGACGGCGCCAAATCGGTAAACATCAAACGCCCGGGTAGCTGAAACGACACTAGGCAACGTGGCGAGGGCTAGCCTGCGGCGCGTGCTCATCCGTACAGTTCGGCTGCATGGCGCGGCCTCTAAAACCACGCGCCGCGCCGTGGTAACTCACCCTTAGGAGTAATAGGAATAGAAGAATAAAAAAGGAAAGTTTCGAGGACAAAGCAGGCACGTTTGATGGCGGTACTGTTAACGTCTTTCATGGAGTGGTTTTCTGCTGTCCCTTGCCATAATCATCTGTAATTAATCCACATTACAGGATGTCGAAGCTGGCATCTTCTCGGAGTAGCCTCATAGTACGGCCGTGGTTCGGCTGTGAGTTTTCGTCGTGGGATCCTAAGGGGGCATCCATAAATTACGTGAGGTGATTTTCCAGATTTTCGGACCACCTCCCACCCCCCTTTCTGGTGAGATCTGGTCCGTGAGAACCCCCCCCCTACAGAACGCCCTCGCAACTTTTTGAGACCTTTTTTTTTAGGTCTTACCCTCCAAAAGCTAGTTGCACCCACTTTTCGGCGAAATACCGCCCTAAAAATCGACTTTCGCGACATTTGTAGACCCTTTTTTTTAGCTCTACAGTCCAACACAAATTTAAAAAATCTCACGTGAGATTTCCGTTGACCCCGTCCCCCCCTCATCCTTGGTGAAATTTAGCTTGACCCCCCCCCCCCTATTTCACCTCACGTAATTTATGGACACCCCCTAAGGGGAAATCAATCCAGATAATGCTTCACAGATTACAGGTTTATTGCCTCGACGCAACTGATGCAGGAGTATTTACATAGAAATTTTCAAATATTCTTAAGCAGTAAGTGCATATGTGATAAGCGGCGCAATGGCGCTATGTGTCTACGACACGACATAGGAAATACCTGTAAATGATAATTGACAATAAGAGTGAATGGCTAGGTCAATACTAAAATACTTATAAACGAGAAAGCATCATTTTTATTAAGGTATTCTTGTTCTTTACAACAAGCGAACCAGCTTCGTACATGTTCATGTTTTATCGTTCTTTCCATTTTTGTATGTTTTATACTACCAACTTCAACCAGACTATCTGAAGGATTGAGAAACATATTCGACCATACACAGTAGTGCCAACCTTTTAAGTGACTGTGTCCATCTTCTTCTGTGCTTGTAATGCCGATGAGTGCTGCTTTGGAATCACTGATGAATAGCGAGAGAATCAGCTCCTGCGTAAGGTTTTCTCTCATCCCTCCAACTCTGTCCTCGAGTTAGTGCGAATAGCTTAAACACAATCTCTGGCCCGTTCAATTCGATCATCATGACAGGTTCACCGATTTTTTTTTTTTTTTTAATGGCTTTCAGCAGCTGAGGCCATACAGCCAGCTGAGTGTGATTATTACTATAGCTTCCAGTGAATTAGTCGTCATCCAATGTTTATATATTGTACCTTCTAAGTATAGACACCACAGGACGGACAGGACATTCACACAGACACACAACACTTAACATCCATACCCGCGGCCGGATTCGAACCGGCGACCTTCGGGACGCGGAGCTAGCACTCTAGCTCCTACGCTAACAAGGCCAGCCAGTCTTGTTGTTGTTAGTGTCCACCACCTGCATGCTGAACGTCGCCCATTTAAAATTAAGAAGTCATTATTTCCCAATAAAACAGAGCCAGCAGATCGTTATAGCAACCCTAAGGGCAACATGGCGCCGCTGACCGCTCTCCACTCTTCCGCCCCCTTATTAGCAGATTGCTGGTGACTGTTTTTTTAAATGTTTTTGTCGCTTTATGACGCATCGACGGCGTGATCATTAGCGTCCTAACTCAAAAACTAACTAAAAATATAAGCTGTGTAAATCAAAAGAAGACGGACCTCGAATAATTCACTCATTTTAGTAACAAAACAAGATCACGGAAAAAATAATCAAACACGCGGCCAGCTGTGAACAGGTAAGTCGGATATAAAGGAGGCAATTTTTATCAACGGAAAGGGAGCATCCACAAATTATATGAGGTGAAATGGGGGTGGGGGGTGGGAGGGTCCGGCGAAATCTCACCAAGGGGGAGGGGACGGGTGTCAACGAAAATCTCACGTGAGGTTTTGAAAAAATTTTTGCTGTAGCCTACTGTAGAGCTAAAAAAAAAAGGACGCGAAAGTCGATTTTAGGAGGGGTTTTCGCCGAAAAGTGGCGGTGTACCCGGCTTTGGAAGGGTGTGAGAGGCGATCTCTAGGGGGTGGGGGGTCTCACGGACCAGATCTCACCAGAAGGGGGGGGGGGTCCGGAAATCCGAAAAACTACCTCACGTAATTTATAAGTATAAAACGTACAAAAGTGGAAAGAACGATAGAACATGTACATGTACGAAGCTGGTTGGCTAGTTGTAAAGAACAATAATACCTTCATAAAAAATATTTCGATCTGCCATATTATTATTATCATTATTTTTTTATTTTATTTTTTTAGAAAAAGGTATCTTTAAATTATATCACATTGACGTGGTCGTTTTTTAAAGCATAGGACAAGTCAGATCTGCCATAAGCTTGGGATGTTAGCAGCAAGTAATAGAAATTGTCAGTATTGTCTTTATACTTTACAGTGCAAGTAGATACTAGTTTGTGGAACTTTCAATACGGGATAGTTTATCACGAGATTCTGAAACTTCTTAAATTGATTAAATGAGAAACACATAATTCTGCAGATATCGAATGTAAGGAAACTTATAGGTAAATAAGACAAATTATGTTCGGAGGAAAACGCATTAGATTGTTTCTATTAAGAATAATGTCACATTCGTGAGCTGGAAGAAATGAAAGGTTTAAACTTATCTAGAAGTCTCGGCAAAGACTCAATAGAGAAAACTAATAAAAGACCGAATGATTTCGTGTCATGAACGGGCAATACAAAATATAATTTTACGACATGTTTACGGAATAAAGTGGGTTCGAACCTCCAATTGTCCCCCCATATTTCACTTTACCAAAATTACTTCCTTCAAAAGGGCATAGCTGAATTCCTTCCCATTCCTTGCCCCAGTCCCATCCCGCCTCTAATGACCTCGACGTCGACGAGGCGTAAAGCCATAACAGAAAAAAAACACAATACCATCCGGCATTAATGACCCCGATGTCATCTGCCTTAAATTTCTAAGCTAAACAAAATCACACAGAGAAAGCTACTGTGTAATGGCTACAACTGGAACAAGGAGTATCTCTGGCAGGAAAACACGGGCTGCATCTACGATATAAAAGATAGTAGGGCAGGTAAAAATAGACACAAGTCGTGAAAACCAGTAGGAAAGCTCCAACACTTTAATCTTTCATGTATACTTGTAGCGTGGAAATGTTTATGTGGACCTGTTGGAAACAGTTGACGAGCGTCTCGATCGATGTGTTAATCTCTGCTTCCTGAATACTAAAACCAGTTTAAATATCTGATGTAAAGGCGCAGTTATTACTAACGCTGCACACCAGACGGGGGTAGACAGAGCGGCACTATCGTATTCATACAGTGTGATATGACAATCATCTTAGATATAAATAAAAGTTGGAGCATGCAGAATTATTGCCAGGCATAAACTAACATGGGAATAGCAAACTAGAATTAAGACATTACAACAAGAAAAACAAGCAGTTGAAGTTTCAAAAAAATTTGTATTAAAATAAAGCATGAGGGAAACTACAATAGACGGGGAAAGAAATCGTAATATCAGACTCATGACTTCACCAAAAAACATAGGAGATAGTAGGAGATTATTGTAGAATAAACTCATACATCCAATGGAGGAAAATCTAAAATATCTAGCAATGATATTCCATGGGAAGAAAGAACCGCTGGATGACGGAGTTGCTAAAAGCAGTGATATTCCAGAGAGGAAAACAGCTGGAAGACTGAGGAAAATGTCTAAAAGTAATAATATTCCATGGAGAAAACACCTGGAAGACGGAGGCAAACATAATAGATATTCCAGGGGGAATAAGAATAGCGAGATTGACGAAAACATAATATTCCGTGGTGAAAAAGAACATCTGGAAGACCGAGGAAAACATCAATAGGTCATAATATTCCATGGGTAAAAACAACAGCTGAATGATTGAGGAAAATCTAATAGTCCAAGCAAGTTTTCTTTTTTTTCTGTTTTTTTTTTTTTTTTTTTTTTTTTTTGCTTCTGGTTTAAGGTCTTGTCAACGTCGAGGTCATTATAGGCGTGAAGTAACGGTATTCGGCCATGGCATTTTAAAGGAATCATCCCGGCATTCACCTTGAGTGATTTGGGGAAACCATTTAAAACCCAAAGCTGAATGGATGGACGGGGATTCAAACCCTAGTCCTCCCGATTACGTGGTCATAGTATTACTGCTCATCCACAACGTTCAGTCCCAGGGAGAAAAAGAATACGTGGAAGACTGACGAAAACAGCGAAAAGCAATAATATTCCAAGGCTGGGGGAAAGAACCGATGGAAGGTTGAGGAAATAATCCAAAAGCAATAATATTGGAGGGAGGGGAAATAACAGCTCGAAGACCGAGGAAAATATAAAATTCCAGGGGAAAAAGAATAGGTTGAAGATCGAGGAAAAAATCGAAAAGCAATAATATTCCAGCGTGAAAATGAACATCTGAAAGATTGAGACAAACATCGAAAAGCAATAATATTCTAAATGGGAAAAATAGTAGCTGGAAGACCGAGGAAAACATAGAAAAACAGTTATATTCTAAGGGGAAAAAGAAGAGCTGGAAGACTGAGAATTCATAATATTCCAGGGAGAAAAAAATAGGTGAAAGATTAAGGAAAACATCGAAATGCCATAATATTTCCAGGGAAAAAAGAAGCATCTGGAAGGCCGAGGAAAACATTATTTTCCAGGGGAAAATAATAGGTGGAAGACTGAGAAAAACATCGAAAATCCATAATATTCCCAGGAGAAAAAGAAACAGCTGGAAAACAGAGGAAAAATGATATTCAAGGGAGAAAAGAATAGTTGAAGGACTGAAGAAATCATCGAACAGCTATAATATTCCAAGGGGAAAATGAACAGCTGGAAGACCGACGAAAACAGCGGAAGACAGACTGCTTGGAAGAACTGACTTCAAAGCCGCGAGAAAGATTAATAACCATGGAATGAAACAGACAGTTCCTAAATATTCTTCTCTTCGAATTTAACGGAGGAATGACCACAGAGGGGGCGGAGAAAATACCATAACAAAAAGTAGTGCAGACAAAAACGGTAACAGAGGGACATTATGAAATGAGTGATTCTCCATTTTCAGGGAGATGAAAGAGATTTTATCAGGGCGCTTTAATCCACATCTGATCCGGTAAATGTGAGGTCACAATTGTATTCCCTGACCACGAAGGCAATATGGCTTGTATTATAGGTTGCTACCAACGTTTGAGTCACACTTGAGTGTAATTTTGTAAACTGTATCCGAGTTATTAGAGACGAGAGCGTTAAAACAGCGAAGGGTAATGAAATGTGTGCGCCGGGACCAGCCGGCACCCTGCTATCGATGCGCCTGCCGGTGGCTGGGTAGGCCGCCCGCCGATCTATGCAGCATCCCGGCTGCAGGCCGAGCAGGAGCGGAGATTGCCGAAGGTGGCCGAGCTCGGGGTGGCGACGCCCCAGAACCTGCTCAGTGCGAGCGCGCCACCCCGAGCAACATGACGAGTCCTCGCGAACGGTCGCCATCGCCCGAGACGAACTCGGTGTCGGACCGCCCGACAACGCTGCGATAGTGAGACTCCGCTCAGCCGTCGAATACGGACACTACCGGATAAAGTGTGTGCATTGTGATTAACAGTGAATCCAGTATAATGAATACTTGATCAGGTTCTTTTACTACCGGTCGCAGAAGCTCAGTTAGATTAATATTCGGATAACAGTTACAACTTTGCCACGTTCAATAAATTCCGTATATTTTTTTTTTAGCCATGTTTCGCAGAACAGAACCTCCCCTAGTATGTTTTGAGATATACACAAACCATTTAAGTGAACGAATAGATCAGTTTCCCCGTCACTTCTCTTTCTAGCTAAAATATGGTATTTAGTTCCTTCAGCGATACTGTTAGCGAAATATCAAAGATGTTATATTATTATGCAGTTCGACGGTAGAGATGGGTAACATAAGGAAGCATGTCCGGTGATTTCTCTGCCCGCGCAGAAGCACACACGCAGAAACACTGTCCATTTTGTTGTTAAAATAGGTTTCTAATGCGCTTAAATCGGGTCTCGGTGCCTGGTTTTGGAGTTATACAGGCACGTGGCATAGAAATAAGAGTGTTGTGCCCAAGGAAGGAACCTGTTGCGGTTAGTTTGGTCGATGACCCTATATAGTCGGCCGGTGACCCTAGTTTACTGTCCCTGCGAGGTAGGTTCGAGAAGGGGAAGGCGCCGCCGCCATGCTGGCACCCCTAGCGGTTACCGGAAGTCGGCGGTGACCGGAAGTGAAGACCTGACCGCGCCATGAACTAGGTCCGATTTTCTGCGGGGGGGGAAAAAATATAGGATTCAAATTAGACCATTAGTACAATGCTGAGCCTTGAATTTCTTCACGTCGACATCATGACGATTAACCTTTCGTGACCTGTTTTCGACGAAAGTGAAGATACAGAAATTGGTATAAAATGAGCTGACAGTGTCTAGAAAGTGTCTATTCGGGGACTAGTAAATAAAGGATTTAACTGAACACTATTGTACATAAAATCACTCTAACCAACTTTTACCCAATACCTTAATGAAATATTACCAAAAAAGAATTTTAACTAATAAATTATAACTAGATTGAACAAAATGAATGAACCAGTGAAAGCTAACCGGTTTCTCGGTGCGCGGCGTTATAACACCAACGCTAAACCTTGTTGTAACTCCATTGTAATAATGCCTCTAATAAAGAAATGCCATAAAACGTTCCGGACCGAAAAACGCCAAAAGGCTTTACCCGTAAACTTGAGTAAACACTGACCGTAAACACGAGACGTAACACAGTGTAAGTGACGTGAAGATGGTGGACCTGGGAGGATACGTCATCATCCTCGTGGAAACCAAGGACAAGAAGATAAAGCTGTACGGTAAGTTCGATTCCTATACTCGTGGTTTCATATTCTATCTGTCAAGGCTTTACGGTTCGTCAACACCGGAGTCAATGACACAGGATTGGGCACAAGGAACTGGAAGCAATTCTACCATGGCCTTTCATCCGGTTTTCCGGAAAAAATTTTAACTGGATTTGTCAACAAGGAAAGAAGATAAATGCCAAGAAGAGTCAGCTTATTAGATATGTTACACTCAAAAACAGAAAACGCTCATTGAGAGAGAAAAAAGATAACAACGTGTTTTGGTTTCTTGAAACCTGATCGTGGTGGTGTAACGGTTAGCGTTCTGGCCTCTCATTCGGAAGGACGCCGGTTCCAATCCCCGTCCGGCCATCCAGATTTGGGTTTTCCATGGTTTCACAAATCACTTCAGGCATATGCCGGGATGCTTCCTTCGAAATGCCATGGCCGAATTCCTTCAATTCCTTGCCCCCCATCCTTTCCTGTCTCTAAAGACCTCGCTGTTAAGAGACATTAAGCAATTTAATTTTCTTTTTTTTTTTTTTTTTTTTTAAAAAAAAAAAAGGTTTTTTGTAAACGGCGACAAAACGTTATTCGCGTTATGGCACTTACAAAAAACAGTCAGAATGCGTTGCGGCTAACTCAAAAAGGCCACAACACTAAATTCGCGTCTGGTCCAGGTCGCATTCCCCAAATATGAGGACACATTTTTCTTTTTTTACTTGTAACGCGACGGGTAAAAAGAATCATATGTATTAGATGCACCCTGGACCGATTAATCGTGAACACAAAGAGTTAGATACCGATAAGCCACACAATGAGTTGTGGCAATTTTCAAGAAACTAGAACACGTTGTGGTCGGTTTTTTTTTTTTTTTTTTTTTTTTCGCTAAATGAACATTTTCGGTCTTCGAGCGTAACAGATACAAAGATAAAACTTTGTTGTTTATGATTAAAGAATTTGAACAGAAATGCTTGTTGAAAGCTTGAAGTGCAAATATCCTGCCACAACATCTGATAATAAAGCAACCGGGGGACACATTGGGCAGGTGGTAGGAAAAGGTTACAAAATCCTTCGTTTACGGGAAAGGATAATGAGAAGTTGTACCAGAGAAGGGAAGTGAATTACAAAACTTCGGCCAGACTAATGCTTGAATATGGTGGAGTAGTGTGACCCACATTCTTGGTATCGAATACAGGAGTTAGAGGGTGTGCAAAGGAGAACAGCTAGGTTTGTTTGTGGAAATTACCGCAGGACCCATTCAGTAACTGATACGATAGAGAAGGCGGATAGGCAGTCATTGGAAGAGAGGAGGAGGGTTAAGAGAGTACTCAAGGCGTATCTTGGTAATGGGGCTTATAGGGATATTACTCGAAGAAGGAGTAGCATATGGAAAGAAGAAAATTACCGTGACCAAAAGCTATCACTACGATTTTATGAATTAAGGGAGTAGCAAAATTTTATTTTGCATTTAAGGGTGTCGGGGATTGGAAGACAATTAGGGACCCCAATAGGAAATGCTGGGAAGTATCGTATACCAACCGAACAGAAATATCCTCGCAAAATGTCATCAACGACACATTTTGAGAAGTTGTAATGCTCATACAAAGGAAATGGCGTACAAAATACTAGCGCGTCCGTATTTGGAATACTGTTGTGAAATTTGGGATCCGTATCGCAAGGGATTGGTTGACACTTTAGAGAAAGTACAGAGGAGAGCCGCTCGATTCGTGACCGCTAGTTACAGTCCTTAAGTGTCACAGAGCTGATACGTGGGTTGGGCTGGGATTGTTTGGCGGACAGACGACGTCGTTTTCGTTTAAATTTGTTGGAGAATATGCGAAAATCTTTAATTTACGAGTGCAACGAAATACTTCTGCCGCCAACCTATTTAGGTCGCAATGACACGAGGGATAAGATTCGAGAAATAAGATGCCGTACTGATACATTTATGTATTCTTTCTTTCCTCGTTCTGTTCGGGTTTGGAATGCACTGTAGTAGGATTGGTGCTTAGCACACTCCGCCACCCACAGTAATTGTGAATTGCAGAGTATAGATGTAGATAATACTAGAATGAATGCCTAGTGTGAATGGTTAGGCAATTGCTCCAAATTGACCAAAATATATTTAATTCACAGTGTCTGGAAAATCCCACTACTAATATAATGAATCCACTACTGTATAAATACAAATTATCTTATTTCATGTCGAATACCATTAAATAATTTCTGAAGCAATTTAAAATAAAAATTCGTAAATGGCAAAAGTAGATGTGTGAAGGAATTTAAGTTCAAAGTACATGTGAGATAATAATAAAAAATAAGAACTGCGTAATTAAATGATTGGAGAAATTGCCACCCAAGAAGGCGCTCCATCCCAATTAAACTCAAATCAATAATGGATAGTGTACATCTGGGTATGCGAACCCGTGTCCTCCAAAATGAGAGAACTGAATATTTATCAAATAACCATCGGGTTTTGTTACCATTTCTGGATGGGATGCAAAACTAATTCATTTCATTCAATGTTTGATCGATAGTCACTCACCGATGAATCCCGAAAATATTGGTCAATTCAAAGAAATACGTTTTGCTAGAAACTCTGATCAAGTCTATTCCGCTGTTGCGTCTGTCGTAAAACGGGATACAAACACATCGGTTCTACCGAGATTTCGTTTTTTAAGGTTTTATTTGCCTTTTTATTGTCCACTATACTAGATTTCTAGGGGAAGAAGATTCAAGGCCTGGTATAAGAAATACGTTTTGCTACAAATTCTGGCTATTCCGATGTAGTGGCTATCGTAAAACGAGATATAAACACATTCATTCTAACGAGATTTCGTTTTTTATTATTTTACTGTCCCTTTTATCGTCCACTACACTACACTGCTAGAGAAAGAGGATTCAAGACCGATTATTCAAGGGTTTACATCAATCAGGATTTCGTCAAGTACGATATATACAGCAGAAAATATGCAGAAAGCTTTTTAAAAATACGAATAAACTAATTTTTAATCAAGTTCATTATTAGTTTTGTGAAATTGTCCGTCATAACATTGTATAGTAGATTAAATATAAAAATATTATCGGATGCAACAGGAGAAGTAAGTGAATTCTGTTACTTGGGAAGTAAAATTACAACCGATGGCTGAAGCAGGAATGATGTTAAAAGCAGAATAGCACTAGCAAAAAGAGCCTTCATGAAAAAGGGAAACCTTTTAGTTTCAAATATTGATCTAGGAATTAGAAAGAACTTTTTAAAACTCTTTGTGTGGAGCACAGCACTTTATGGTAGCGAAACATGGACTTTAGGAATACCGAAATAAAGAAAATTGAAGCATTTGAAATGTGGTGCTACAGAAGAATGCTGAAAATTAAATGGACAGACAAAGTAAGAAATGAACGAGTCTTGGAAATGATGGGTGGGGAAAGAAGTTTATGGAAGAAGCTTACAAAAAGAAGAGACAGGCTGGTAGGTCATATTTTGAGACATGCTGGATTGGTTAATTTGTTAGTGGAGGGAACAGTCGAAGGTAAGAACGAACTGTAGAGGAAGACAGAGATTAGAATATATGAAGCAGATAATTGAGGACGTGGGCTGTAAGGGGTATGTAGAAATGAAGACGTTAGCACAGGATAGGAAGGGATGGAGGATTGCATCAAACCAGTCAAAAGACTGACGACAGCAAAAAAAAAAAAGAAAAATTGTATACAAATCGAAAGCAAAACAAAATGCAGTTGAAAATAATTACAGTGAATCTTAAAAAAAAATTTCAAACAAAAGTTTTTTCGCCATATATTTTTTATTATCAGTACATGAAAATCTCCTCCAAAATGTATATATGATATTTTGTGACAGAACATATTGGATAGTGATATTTGTGAAGTTGTTAGATCCCTTATTTTGAAATTGTTTTGATTAGCTCTAAACATAATAAATTTTCTTGGAAATTTGTGTCTGTACATGATATTTTAGAGTAATTGCGTTGTCATCTGATGATGATATGGAGCTCCAAACCATAAAATTCGGAATTTTAATTTACACGATACTTTTATCCGGGTTATTAACATAGTCTCCAATTATATAAAGGACAAAGTAGTAAATTTTGGAGCTTCTGAAAGGCTGTGCGCTATAAATAAGTTTTGCTAGAAACTCTGGTTAGTCTATTTCTGTGGTGTGTCTGTGGTAAAACTGCATATAATCATATTGATTCTACCGAGATAAAACGGGTAACATGTAGGGTAGCTTTCATCCAAATTAAAACCACTGTTCTCTATAATACAGATATTAGACAATGTTTTATTAACTTCTGTTTGTGCACGCATCACGGGAAACTGGTGACCGAATTTCAACATAATTTATACAGGGTTTTACAATAAGGTACGTCCAAACTTTCAGGAAACATTCCTCACACACAAACAAAGAAAATATGTTATGTGGACTTGTGTCAGGAAACGCTTACTTTCCATGTTAGAGCTCATTTTAGATTCGTAGAGGCGGACCAATTCCATGGCCCCCACGCTCTCCTGACCTCAACCCTCTTGACTTCCATTTATGGGGGCATTTGAAAGCCCTTGTCTACGCAACCCCGGTACCAAATGTAGAGACTCTTCGTTCTCGTATTGTGGACGGCTGTGATACAATACGCCCATCAGGGATTCCATGCGACGGAGGGTGGATGCATGTATCCTCGCTAACGGAGGACATTTGGAACATTTCCTGTAACAAAGTGTTTGAAGTCACGCTGGTACGTTCTGTTGCTGTGTGTTTCCATTCCATGTTTAATGTGATTTGAAGAGAAGTAATAAAATGAGCTCTAACATGGAAAGTAAGCGTTTCCGGACACATGTCCACATAACATATTTTCTTTGTTTGTTTTTGAGGAATGTTTCCTGAAAGTTTGGCCGTACCTTTTTGTAACACCCTGTATACAGTGCAGGCTTATGTCACGGGCTAATGTAGAGAATACCTTTTACACCGATAATTTACATAGCTGACTAAGAAACAGCTAAAAAAATACACGTAACTCAAAACAGTGTATGGGTTTTGATGAAATGTAGAACAGTGTCTGCTTACGTCACAATAATGAGTTACTACAGTAATCGTTATAAAACCTATGCAAGCAAAGGAAAGCAGTGTGGTCGTGTTTACGTTGTTAACCCAAAGGTAGGAAGGATCCTCCCGCAGGAGGCATACTAAGCCGTTTTGTCATATGTAGGACGGCCAGTTCCTTTCCTCTGGGACTTACAGTTTGACAGAAAACACAAGCTGGTAAATGTGGGAATTATCGCACTATAAATCTAACATCACATTCTTCAAAACTACTGACCAGAATAATATACAGAAGAATAGAGAGGATAGTTGAAGAGAAAGTAGTTGAAGATTAGTTTGGGTTTATATATAGCCTATATAAAAACAGGGTACAAGGAAAGTAGTTCTGGCTTTAAGATTAATACTTGAAGGGCGGATCAAGAAAAACAATGATAATTCTATGGCGTTTGTTGATTTAGAAGAAAGCTTTTGATAATGTTAAGTGGGACAAGATGTTCAAAAATTTAAAGAAGTCAGGTCTAAAATATCGAGACAGAATACTTTATAAACTATTTGAGAGTCAAATAACTATAATAAAAGTAGAGAATCATGAGAGACAAGCATCAGTTAAAAAGGGTGTGAGACAAGGTTGTAGTCATTCCCCATTGTTATTCAATTTAAATGGAGAGGAAGCGATAAAGAAAGTGGAAGAAAAATTCGCATGTGGCATAAATGTTCAAGGACAAAAAATCAGTATGCTACGATCTGCTGATGATGGTGTCTTGATAGCAGAAAATGCTGTGATATTGAGAATTTATTGAATGGCTTGAACAAAATACTGAAGGAAGAATTTGGACTAAATGTAAATCAAAGCAAGACAAACACAAGAATGAAATGTAGAAGAAATGATACCAATAATAGTAGATTAAATATAAAAATAGGATCGGAAGTGATAGGAGGAGTAAGTGAAATCTGCTACTTGGGAAGTAAAGTTACAACTGATGGCCGAAGTAGGAATAATGTTAGAAGCAGAATAGATCTAGCGAAAAGATCTTTCATGAAAAATAGGAATCTTTTAGTTTCAAATATTAATCTAAAATTCAGAAAGAACTTTTTAAAACTATGTATGGAGGACAGCTATTTATGGTAGCGTAGCATGGACTTACCACGAATACCAGAAAACCAGAAAAACTGAAGCATTTGAATTGGGGTGCTATACAAGGATGCTAATAATTAGATGGGCACATGAAGTATAAGTTTTGGAAAATGATTGGTGAGAAAAGAAGTTTGTGGAAGAAGCTTACAGAAAGAAGAGACAAGATGGTAGGTTATATTTTGAGAATGAGACGGCGGTTAATCTATTAGTGGAGGGAACAGTCGAAGGTAAGAACTGTAGAGGAGGACAGAGATTAGACTATATGAAGCAGATAATTGAAAAAATAGGTTGTAAGGAGCATGGTGAGATGAAGAGGCTAGGGCAATATAGGAAGGGATGGAGGAATTGATCAAACCAATCCAAAGATAATAAAAAAAAACATAGATCATATAAATACAAAAAAAGCAATCTTTTAGTATACAGTCCAGGTAGGTTCACTTGCGGGCACAGAAGCCGTGTGAACAATACATAAATGTTCCTATGGATCATTAACAACAATGAAATCTTTGTGAATAATGGCCGTTTCAACGTGTTGTAGAAACAAATGATGCACACAAAAGTATTTAAAAGAGTTGCACACAGTTAAATTGAGGAAATCTAAGACAGAAACAGGGGTGTTCCTCTACATTTGCCTACCCAGCCAACATTTCTTTGATAGTTTATCCGCGCATTAACAGCACAAATATCAACTTCTGCACCGAGGGTGGTGGGTTAGTGGTTAACACTTTGGCCTCGCATTCGGAAGGACGCGTGTTCGAATCCACTTCCGAGCATCCAGATTTGGGTTTTCCATGGTTTCCCCGAATCACTCCAGGCGAATGTCGGAATGCTTCCTTCAAATGGCCATGGCCGAATTCCTTCCCGTTCCTCATCCCCCCCAATGCCATCCTGCCTCTATAAGTAAAAAAAGTAAATTTCTGCGTGGACGAAGTCGCAAGTGCAGCTAGTAGAACAGACTTTTCGCTAATGATTTACAATGAATTGTGAAGTTGGCGAACCGACGCATTTGTAATAGTTGTCTATTTGTGAACTGAGATAGGTACTTGGCAAAACGCTTACAACGTCTTACAAAACAATTATAAGCAATGAAACATTTTCTTAACAGGAACCGAAAATATCCGTAAAGCTCCTTACTCTAGAACAGTGTTTCTCAGAGTGGGATACGCGAACCCCTAGGGATTCCCCAGTTGATCGTGGGGGGTTCGCGACAAGGTTTACGTAATGGCTGACTGGCTATCAATGTTGAATGTTGCTCATTGTTGGCCATTGTCGATAGTAGTGGAGATAAAAAAAAGTCGTAGTTTTTTTCTCAGGGGTTCATAGGGGTACCTGGAGAAAATGTTTGAGAAACACTGCTCTAGAATATACACTCAGTTTTATCAGTATCTCTGAGATATTTTGTGTTGCTATCTAGCGGTAACGCGATCACTCCTTATCGTCGCCAGCGAAGCCTAGCGGCTGGACTCTGAACTATCGCATACCCGTGACCTTGATTATTCATAATTTTGCCACTGCTTTCTTAATTAATGTTACCAAAGCGGAGAACTTAATTTTAAAAATGATACTTCATTTATCAATTTTTGAAGGAAGAAAGATGGCGGGTCACAAAAAAAACACCTTGTAGAAATAGTATATGTGATAATCAGCAGTCGTCTGCACTTATCTTTAGTGATTTTATAGGTGTATGTAGTCATATAAAATGGATGCTTTTTGCTGAATGTAACAGAATAACTAGGAACATACAGTTCGCGGTAAATGATTACAATTGTTGGTCACCTGGTTCCGGTATTACCTATATGTAAACATTGCTGTTAGACAATTTCCGGATCATGCAATAACACTGGGTGGCAATCACTACATGTCTTCCGTGACTGAATTAAATACGCCCACAAAACTGGTTGAAGGGATGAAACAGAACGACTCGAATCGTTCTCTAAATATTCCTCCATCATCAGCAACAACAGCCTGTTACTGAATCGTCATGATGTCTTACTTTAAACGATGCAACATTAAACCTCTAGATCAGACACTAAGCTTTTTTTTTCTTTTTTTATTTTCTATTGTTATTACTAGTATTTCCGGCAGCTTCACCCCTTAGAACCTTAAATTTGGCAGTTTTTTAACCAAAACAAAACACTTATACACCAATAGGCTACTTGACTATTTTTGGGGAAATTGTTTATTGATACACGTTATTCAACTGGTACTATTTATTTTTGACGAAAGTGTTTATTTTACGTAAAATTCAACGTTAAAATGTGAAGCGTTTCAAAACTCGCCAAAACGTCCTTTTGCTACCTCGTGAAAGGCCAACGGTTCGTGTGACGTCACATGGCAGTAAGCACTCTCTTTAGATAAGTAACGACTTCTTCGTTTCTTCGAATTTGTGTATAAATTGTTGTAAATATGGCTTGAAAATGGTATGTAGTACACCAATGTACAGCTACAATAATAAAAACTCTCCCAAAAACTGTAAGTGTTACCACAATAGCTAAATGCGAATAAAAGTTGTTACAGCTTTTTCGCGGGAACCCAGACGATATTGCGACTAATTCACATATCATTTTCTGTGAAGATAATTTACATTGTAATTTCAGTGAATTAAATATAGTACTAAAAGGAAGTAGTGACGTTTACAAAAGATAAGAACACGCTGAACTTGCTTCTAACGAAGCAAAAGATCTTTAGTGCGGAAATCGACAGCAGAGAACGAAAATATGTGTAGCATATGCCAGCTCTTATAACTCATCCCAATATCAATAGCCTCGTTGTTTTAGGCGAGTATCAATGAGGTTAGGGTCCTTAGGTTCAATCCTCGCTTCTGAATATGTTTTATTTGTGTTTTTGTGGGTATTTTCTTTAGATACTAGTTACCGTTGGCAGCATCGCATATTCATTTTTTTTCCAAAACCTAACGAAATATTAATTTGTTTTTCTTCACAAATTTTTGGATAGTGAGTGCATTACAAACAATTTGAAGCATAACCGAAGAGGATTTCAAAAATGAAACGGAACGGTGCTTGGACACTGAAGAACAAGTTTTTTAGAAACTGAAAATTACTAGCACCTTAAACGTAATACCGCCTAAATAGACGCATTTATGTGAGAAAGGAAATATGCAATAGTATCGTTAGGTAAAAATTATAACAAAAGTGATTCAAAGCGTTCCGAACTGTTGCACGATTAGCATGAAATTTCTACTAATGATGTTGTTGTTAAAATAAATTCCATTATTCCCTGCCGTGCGCCTGTATATTTTGTCATGATAAAATATCGTTGGCATGTTTCAAAACTAAAAGAGGAAAAATGATAATTTAGAAATTAAAATGAAAGAATCTTCTCCATTTCATATTTCGATGAATTTTTGAAAATGATTCTGTAATACAGCAAAAAGAAACAAAAAGATGCATACAAAAAAAAAAAAAAAAAAAAAATATTCCAAGCAAGATTGAAACCTAGGACCCTCTGAGTTTCGATAAAACCCGTCAAGCAGACTGTTACTCGGACATCTTGACATAATTGCTTCTCTAGACGTAAAACATCACATGTTTTCGCCTGAGATGAAGCGATACGCGGACGGCAAATAAACAAACGAACAATATATTCAGTTTCATTGACAAAAAAACAATTATAATTTTTTATCTGCAATTGAGAATAATTCCCACAACATCCAGTTATTTAATGCTGTGCTTACCTTATACCAACATTGTAGCTTGCATGTTTCTCATCAATATACCCTAAAACAACTATTTTATATTATATTTTGGTCACTGCTATGAACGTTTTCTGTTAATCACTAACTTTCAATTTAAATACAAATGATTCTTAAATTGAAGTTGTGGCATTTTGTAAGTTCCTCAAAAGATGGTAAAAGTCAGGGGGTTGTTTCTGTTTAAGCTCATCAAATAAGGCGTATATTTTCGGCCTTTTACCGTCGTAGGCTTCTGCAAAATTGTTCTCCATTTTGTATTCAAAACGAAAATTCATTAATAACAAGAAATACCCAACAATCAACAATAAAAATAGCTGAAAACTTGGATAATAGGGAAGACTCGAATTTCAGCTTCAGCATGACGTCACTAAAGCGACCCCCAATAATAGAGCGTTTTCTGTCAAGTGACCAAAAGTAAGAAATAAACAAGTTAAATTTTATGTTTTTATTAAAAATAATCGATATTTTCTATAAATATAAAGATGAATGTATGTATGTTTGTTTGTTGGTTTGTTTGTTCTTCATACAAATCCACAGTTTTCATCTGATCTCGTTGAAACAAGAAGAAAAATTGTTTGTATAAATAATACATGTTGTCTTATAATTTCGAAAAATTACTGAACGATGATAGACAGACGCGTTGGATATAGAGGTCTCTGTACTGTTTTTCGGTGTAGCGGTCAGGTAGCTCAGTGGTTAAAGCGCTTGCTTACTAATGTTTGGGTCGTGGTCTCCGGTTCAGATCTCCGTGGAGGCTAAGATTTTTAAAAATTGTTTTTGAGCGTAAGAGTCACGTCAGGGCCATCGGTTATTCGGATTGAATGTTAAACTGTAGATATTAAAAAGTTAGGGGTGCAATGCGAGTCAAATCGTAGGTAGTCTTGCAATGGAGTAGGTATACACTTTTTTACGTTACAATGGTCCCTCAGGGGTTGTTCGCAGTTAGTGTGTGTGTGTGAACCGCAGTAATAATACTATAAATACGGAAGTAAGTCTCTGTCTTTTTGTTACGTTTTGACGACTAAATGGCTATATCGATATTGATGGAATTTGACAAGAAAATCTGTATGAAGGGCACAGGACATTTTTGCCAGTATGATTAACAGTTGTAGTCACGAAATTTTGAGACCTTATCGAATGGTGACTGAAATATGTTGGAAATTGATTCTATTCAAGAGACAGGTTCGACGGTAGAATGATATAGTGACAGATTTCCTGTCATATTATGCCGACTCGGTGTTGTTTGGGACCAATCCTTCGCTACCAACAACTTTCTATATTCAATTCTGGCAAAAAAAAATCTTAATCCACGCGTGCGAAGTCGCGAGTACGAGTTAGTTTACTATATAAAAAAAATAACACCCTTAAACAGCAATCTATGCGCATAGCAACATTTTGTAATATATTTTCAATACAGCCAAGTAGCCTATTTGTGAAGTGGCTCCTGGGTAAGACACAATGAATTGAATTTACATAGATATCAAAATGGATTACCTGGACATTTAATCGGAATCATCAATAGTTTATATAAATATACAAAAATAATAATCAATACTGGAACAAAGAAAACAAGGCTGAAGCCTATCTCCAACATGATGATCTAATCAGTAATGGGAAACAGATTGCCAATCCGGGAATACAGATGAAGAAGATTGAATCTTTAAATGTTCTCCTTTAAGCAGATGATGTAACAATACTACAAGAAAGTGAAAAGGAACTACAAAGAGCATTATATAAACTACAACAATCAACAGGAAAAAAAATACCTTCCAAATATCCAACAAGAAAACAAAAGTGATAACCCCATTATGGTAAATACTGCATTCACTGAAGAATAGAAATTTACGACGCACTGATAAAACAGGTAATTAATTTTAACTACCTAGTCTTTGAAATCAGTTATGACATAGATAAAGATACGGAGAAAGAGATCAACAAATTTCAATCTGTTTGAAGGGCAATAAGTAGAGCACCTCAGAACAAAACAAGAGATGACGCAAAAATGATATCCAATAAGACGATGGCTGCCCCCGACTTTGCTGTATGGAGGTGAATCTTGGATAACAAAATCAAGAGATAAAAGTAAAACCCAGGAGACGCAGAACAAAGCAGACGGACTCGAGATGTCAGTAGACCTAGGAAGACGTGGTGTGACAGTACAAAGTGAAGACGGAACAAGTATTAATACCTAATCATTGAAGTGAAAAAGAAGAAGAATAAATACCATGTCACTAAATAACCAAAGTTACAGAATACAAAGATTGAAATATTTATCTTCGATGTATTTTGATCTTTGGCGCAAGTTATGAAATATGTGTACATCTTGGATGTCGTGTGATCTTTGGCGCCTCCTTCATTTCTCCGTCCATTGTTGACATAGACTCGTAAGATATACCGCAGTGTTTAAGTTAGACCATTAGATTTCAAACTATGAAAAGCCCATCCAGATCGGTTCAGAAGTTTTTTCGTGATCTGTGGACAAAAAACTCTACGGAAATGGAAAATTTAGATTTATACATTTAGTGATTAACTGAAACATAACATGTACTCAAGTATCAATTTCTCTGAACTAATATCTCTGATTCACACGCACTTTCCCTTCAAATTATTTCGTTGTCAGAGGTAACATTTTTTGCTGGCACCTCGATAATTCATTAAATTCTGTAGATTTTCCAACTCCTTTATGGTGGAAATCACGAGCAAATCTAGTCATGGGTACCTCCAACAATATCCATCCAAGCCTTGTACACTCGAAGCATTCTCTTCACTCTCTTCCTGTTCTCCAGTGACTTACATTGCGAATCCTTTATCGTACATTTCAATTACTAATCCTGTTCTAAAGAAATTATCCCAAATAAATGCAGTTGGCCTTCTTTCAATATTTGATACCCATTGAGAGGTTTCCATATTTTGTCACCATATTCAACAATGGCAAAGTTTTGTATCCGATTCAGTGGACAAGGGAGGCCAAATTGATGGTGTTGCACTAGACCTGTCAAAGGCCTTTGACAGAGTGAGCCATAAAATGGTGATCAATAAAATAAAATCTACTGGAGTTGACGAGACAGTGATTTGCTGGACAGAAGAATTTTTAAAAGATAGAAGGCAAAAAGTTGGGTATGAAATGCAGTGTTAAAAGAAGTGGAAGTAAAAATGGGAGTGCCACAGGGTAGCGTACTGGGACCACTGCTATTCAATATTATAATGAATTATTGTGTTGATGCCTTACTATCGGAAGTTAGATGGTTGAAGAAGACCTAATGCTATATAAAAGGATCAAAATGGCAGAGGATTGTAAACAGTTGAAGGGTGACCTGGACAGGATATCTAGTTGGGTTGGCAAACATGGGATGAAGTTAAATGCAAAGAAGAGTCAGCTTATCAGATACACAGATAAAAAACTGAAGGTCCATTATGACCTCAACGTGGCAAAGAATGGTTTGTTGAAGGCTTGAAAAGTAAATATCTTGGAATAACATTTGATAACAAGCTGAACTGGGCAGCACACATATGACAGGTAGTTGGAAAAGGTTTCAAAATCCTTCACTTGTTGAAGAGAGTGATGAATGGATGACGAGAGAGGTAAAGGAATTGGGTTACAAAACTTTGATCAGACAATTTCTTGAATATGGTGGTGTAGTATGGGATCCACATTTTGGGTATCAAATACAGGAGTTGGAAGGGGTGCAAGTATATGATAAAAGAGCTGGAATGGGATTGATTGGAAGATAGAAGGAGGGTGAAGAAAGTCATGGGAATGTACAAGGCGTATATTGGTGATGAGGCGTAGAAAGATATTGGCGTAAGAATTAAAACTCATGTAAGGAAGACAAAAGATCGCCATGACCACAAGCTGGCACTCGATTTCAGGCACAAGGGCGTGGGAAGATTTTCTTTGGTAGGTAAGTGGTTAGGTACTGGAATAAGTTTTTAAGAGAATTGAATAATTTACCAAAAACGTTGAAACAATTTAAATTTGAAATTTGTAGATGGCACAGGTACGTGGGAACAAGAAAAAGGGGGGGGGGGATGGGAAATTGCCACCGGAGCGCATGCACCAACGCAATCAAATTTAATTAAATCCTCAAAACCCTTGTATATTCCCTCAACAATTTTTCCAGTAAATACTGAATATTGAAACCTCTCCAGACTACTTGTCCAACTCAATTCATGATAAGCCAAGGTATTTCGACTTCAACAAGAAATTTTCCCTTCCTCTTATAATCATACAGAACTTTTATTTTAACAATTCTGTGTCACATAAGCAACTGTTTACGGTATGTATCTTCATTTCTTGTTGGACTTCTCAGATAGATAGCCTAGCCAAATCCTCCTCTTTTGGATCTTCATAAGCTGTTAGACACAAATTAATTCTGTATTATTGATTACCAAGACGTAAATATGTGATTAAAATGATGGTTATTCCAGAAATTAGGGAGAGAACAACACACAAACTATTAGAACTGCAGAATTGTTCATGCTCTTTGATCGAGATATTTGAGTACGCTGTCATTTTTTTGTCTATGGCTTTACGTCTCGTTGACGTCGAGGTCATTAGAGGCGGGATGAGACTGGAAACAAGGAACGGGAAGGAATTCTGCTATGGATTTGTGATGGAAGTATCCCGGCATTCGCCAGGAGTGATTTGGAGAAACCTTGGAAAAACGAAACCTGGATGCCCGGACGGGGATTCGAACCGGTGTCGTCCCCAACGCGTTAACCGCTCACCCACCACGCTCGGTGTGTACGGTGTAAAGCCACCACATGCTGCAATCAGATCCTCGAGACATCCTGGCATGGAATCAAACAGAGCCTGGATATGCTGCTAGGGTACACATGGCCACGCGGTTCGTAGGCGTATCTATAAAGTGTCGACAGTGGTGGCAGAAGGACCAGATCCAACCAACCATATCCCAGACACGTTCTATAGGTGACATGTCAGGTGAACATTCATGCCTGGGAAGCAGTAGTACCCGTCGTTCTTCGAAGAAAGTTTGCACATTCCTTGCCATTTTTGGCCATAAGGCATACGGAGCTGCTTACAAGAGGGGGAGCGCCTCGGATTCTACAACCTTCTGAAGTAGCGTTTGCCGTTCAGGTAGCCCCCAATACGTAAGAGGTGAGATCGCATGATAAAGCCAATGGCGCCACAAACGATCACACTTGGCGTTTGTCCGCTATTCCGCTCAACAATGCAGTCTATCTGATTGCGTTCATCGCAGTAACGTCTAACACGTACGCGGCCATCACTGTAGAACAGGTTGAAGCGGAAATCGTCGGCAAAACACTACAGTTTGCCGCTCAACACGGCAGTGCTGGCAATCACGTGCTCACTGCAGTCTGAGCCGTTGGTGGTTTATGATCAATGGAAGCCGATGCAATGGATTTCGTGCTTCCAGTCCAGCCCCCCCCCCCCCAGCAGACGGCGCCGAAACGTCAACGCAGACATGAAAACAGTGTTCCAACGTCGAGCCAAAAATGTGGACGAAGCTGTTCTGTCGGTTACGGCAATGCGATCAAGTTGGCGGTCACCCCGCGCTGTGGACATATCGTGTGGTCCGGTACCCGCTCGTCGCTGTGTACGACACTCTTCTACCCACTGATTCCACACGCATCACTGTCATAGCAGCATGCCCTGTACGAGCAGCTATGTCACGGTACGACAATCCCGATCATTCGGCCACGTTCGAACTCACTCACTTGCTGAAATTCCTCCAATTGAAGTCGGCGAGTCGTACCGGCAGTTCCTTCAACGTTTTCGCTTCGCTTGACGTCTTTGCGAAGTCTGAGCGTGGCGTAACACTGACGTGTCCAGGCACATAAAAGAGGCCGATGCTAAACCTACGTGCACGCCATCTCTTAGAAATGATTCAGTGAATTCAGACAATTCCTTCTAGGTACTGCAATTTTCATAAACAGGTATATTTTCACGAAATTCCGCCAGCGAAGAGAAAAATATTTCTAGAGAAAATTATTTCTCGCAGTTATTATGTTTCAAATCTATTACAAATATCCGTGCAGCAGCCGGTAATAACTGTGTACAAAGTAAGCTTGATGGTCTTAAAGTCACACATGCCGAGTTGGTTCTTAACGGACCTCCTTACATGAGGGTACTAATTTGCCCACACTTAAAGAAAGATTCCATGAAATTGCAAGTACTTTCTACAGGAGCACTCAAAAGTCAAACAACCCAGTGGTCCGCAACATCGGCCAATACGACGCTACTGTTGAACGATCTAAACGCCCACTGAGCCTTCTCAACTAACAACACCACCATAAAGACCTACCACAAGCGAGGAAATGAAAATCAATATTAATAGGAGAAAATGTCTTACAACACCTCCAACAACACTGCCTATAAAGAAATGGCAGAGACTGGTGCTGTGGTGATGATACGTTGGTTGAATCTCGATTTTAGCGTATAAATACGAGTACTGTACATAACCGAAATTAAATGTAATTTAGATACAGTCTATAAAATGTACTCGCTCTGACGCAAGCATGAGAAGACTGTCTTCTATGGGTATTGTAGGGATGGGCAAATAAAAATAAATATCGATAAATACCGTATCGATATTTACAATCTGTTTTGAGAGAAAAATATCGATATTTTTTCCCCTAAAACCAGTAATTTTCTGAAAACATTCCCAAAATATTTAAGAAAATTTGGAAAATTAAAGACACATGTGGAAATTATAGAAACTTTTATTAACTTATCTGTTTTTACAATCAATCAAACCAGTATTCATCTGATGTAGACATAATATTCGCTGCACCAATCTCACCATTCTCTGTTAGTTGTGAACTGTAGTGCTAAGTTTCATCCCTAGCATCAGTATCACGGGTTACGGAATACCCCTCTATCTTTTAAATCATCAGCTGTAGGTGGTTTACGGTTTAGTACGGATTAAATGAGGTTTCCAGAAGAGATTGTTACATTTCAAGTAACTCTTAGCTGTCCGCTCCCATTTCTAGATGCAAGCTAACCCTCGATACTCGTATTTACTTAGCAGCACAAGAGAAGAAGAGGGTATGTCCTAGGAATAAGAACTCAAAAGCAGAAGATACATGAAGACAGTCGGCGCAAGGCTTAAGGCATCGTAGGGAAAACCCCATAGAACCCACGTGTCAGCCATCCACATACACACCCAATCACAAATATAACACGAATCCTACAACTAGGGTCAACCACATGGATTTTGCGATTTAATATCGTTCTTTACTTATAATTCAACGAATATTTTTATTATCTCACTTTGGCTCCTAGTAGTGCTTCGCGAGCTGTTTACAGTGATACTTGAGTCAACGCGTTTTGACGCTACACTAATTTACAATTTCACACTTCGCTAATTAGAAACAATCGCCAACATCCACTAACACTAATTTGATGACGTCACAGGCAAAACAAATGCTGCACGACCAACTCGTACAGACATGCTCTACCCGTTGAGGGGTTCAACCGTTACTAACGCATTATTAGTCTCGTAGTTATTAGCGATTCAAATCTGACGGTATTTGGTAACACAAGAAGAAAATTCGACCCACTACCACCATACTTAACGAGCGAATGGATGTTTTCAATTCCGCCCCCCTCCCTCCCCCCCTCTCCCCAAAATATGTACCCGTTCTTGTGCCTTTCTCTTTTTAACTACGGGCACTGATTCTTTCCAGATTTTCGTATCCGAAGGAAAGCGTTATCCGTCTAACACCTAACGGAATATGCACCATTCTTAGAATCTGCACGCGCTATAGGTTCGTTGACCCTAAACTAAATGTCTCAATTAAAATAAGTAAAGGTAATTGAAATAAATTACTTAGAGGACTTGTTTCAGAGGACTGAGAAATTTGTAATTTAATACATTGCTAGTGGTGGTCAAACTTAGCAGCGTCCATAAACTACTTTCTCGGTCAAGGGAGGGGTTGGCTGGAAAGCTATATTGAGCTACGTGGGGGAGAGGAGGTTCCTAGCCAAGCCACGTAGCTTCTTATTCATATTATTCGTCACAGTTAAAATAAGGTACAGAACACACAACAGCATGTGAATATTTATTTCCATCATTTAACTATCTCCGTCAGGTGCAGGAATTTTGGGAGTTATGTCTGATCATTTGAGCTACGCCAGGACGCACCGTGGTTCGGATTCCACGTTAAATTGTAGGTCCCAGAGGAAAGGAACTGGCCGTCCTACCTCTGACACAATGGCTTAGTATGCCTCCACAGGGAGGATCCAACCAACCTACACGTTAAACTATAGGTCCCAGAGGAAAGGAACTGGTCGTCCTACCTCTGACACAATGGCTTAGTATGCATTCTTCGGGAGGATCCAACCAATCTTCGGGTTGTGGACTAAGTTAAGTTTTTATTATCTCCGGTTGTAATTTACGACAGTCTGACAAGAGAAAACAGTACAAAATGTCCTGGAATCAATATGGAAAAAGCTACGAGTGGGGGGTAGGGGGTTGTAGAGGCATCGTAGAGGCAAATGCCACGTCTGGCTACGTGGCAGGGGTTTTAACAGGACGCCAAACTGGAGCTACGTAGTTTATGGACGCTCCCTTATCAAGTTTCGACCATTTTCGTAGTCAGATCTATCTGAAAAAAAATTCCCCTTCTCCTTTAGCACCTTTCCCTAACATTTTGGGGTCGGCTGCCATGGTTGAGTTTTACTCATTATTGGCAATGTCAAGTTGAGAGCTTTGGTTTTACAACCGCTTGCCCTTCCTGTCGCCAAGCATTTTACACCTACTTCCTATTCGTACTACAGGGTGTCCAGAAAAGGACTCCCTGATTTAAAAATTAAATATCTCGAAAACAAAGATGGATAGAGGAATGCAGTAAACGGTATGTTTATTGTGACAGCTGTAAGAAGTGTATACAGCAGTGTGAAATAATAGTTACAAAAGCTGCTAACAGATGGCGCTGTACGCTGTACAGCTCATATCAGCATACATAAGTGAAATAATCGTATGAAAACAATCTTTGCAAACAATCACATCACAATGTTTTCAAAATGTTCACCATTGGCACGTTTCAATGGTGGAACTGATCGCCCTGAGCTTCGGATCACTATTTAGGCATTACGTATGGCGATTACAGCGCCATCTGTTAGCAGCTTTTGTAACTATTATTTCAGACTGCTGTATACACTTCTTACAGCTGTCACGATAAACATACCGTCAACTGCATTCCTCTATCGATTTTTGTTTTCGAGATATATAATTTTGAAATCAGGGAGTCCTTTTCTGGACACCCTGTAAGTACTAACAGTGGGAATGAAGAGTTGGTACCAATCCGTGAATTGTCTAAATATGTTCAGCATGTGATAAATGCATTGTTTGTGAAATATTTCGTGTATGAATCGGAGACTGGGAACTGTCCCGGCATTCAGCGTGATGGCTGCGGTACACGGGGGCGTGACCTCGTGCAGGTCTGTTGTACCTCCGCGATGCAGTGTTCGGCACCTCAGCGCACTGTGCCACTGTGGCTGGTATCTGAGAAATGTATTGCCTGGAAACTTGAAATTCGTTCCCAACATCAACAATATCCGGTATTTAGACAGCAAATACTGTAAATACTTTCTTCTAATATAGTTCTTAAGTTATCAGCAAAGGAAGCAAAAGATTTTATTTTGCAACCACTTTGCCCTATTGTAAACTGTTGTGACCCACGGAGCTAATTGAAAGCAAAATGCTGTATCAACTCTTGCAGACACAACCTTGCGTTGCCATGGGGCAGTATTCCACATACAGTGCGCAACTTCACAAGAACTTTATTCCGAGTAGTCCCAACCTAATCATAACACCGAAGTACAATACCCAATTCGTCATATACAGATTTACGGGTTAGTACAGTCACTTCCACTCAACTTCGAATCTTCACTAAAGTCGTCTAACTGCCCGAGAACCGCTCTTGTATAGCATACCTCGGTGACGTAAAGTGGATGCGAGTTTGTCCCCTCCCTGGAGGCGGTTGCTGTGGCGCCACTTCCATCTGATAGCGGCGCTCTATCTAATACCCGATGCACCCTCTGCCGGCGTGGCCGTGCGCAGGCGAATTGACTTGCCGCAGGTCATGCAAAAAATGTCAGAAGCCAACCCTGCGTCAATGAATAGCAACAACCAGAATGACAGACGTATCCAGTGCTGCGAAATTTGGCGTTGATGAGATATGACAGCAGAAGACCGACGCGAGTGCATCTGCCAACAAAATGACATCGGCTTCAGTGCCTCTTCTAGGCTCTTGAACATATCAGTCAGACCCTAGATGACTAGAAAAACTTTCTTGGTCAGATGAGTTGGTAAGGGCTGAATAGGATTCAAAGCCATGGACTAAGGTTGTCAGGAATGTCAAGAAGGTACTGTGCAAGCTGATGGTGGCTCCATCCCGGTATGAACTATATTTACATAGACTGAATCTCTTTTCAACTAAACCGACCATTGACCGCAAATGGTTACGTTCAGCTACTTTGAGACCATTTGATGCCATTCATGGTCTTCATATTCCAAAACACCGTTGGACCATTCCAGGACAACTATGCATCATGTCGCCGGGCTAAATTCGTCCACGGTTGGTTGGAGGAACATCCTGAGAAATCTCAGCGAATGATTTAGCCATAGAGATTGACAGATATACATCAATCGAACAAATCTGCACCGGTAACGTTTCCACAATTGTGACCGGCTGTAGTGGAATCGTGGTTGAATGTTTTTTCAGGAGAGTTCCGATCATTTGTTAAGTCAATTCCAGATCCATTTGCTGCTCTTCGCCAGGCAAAATGGAGCTCCCCACGATATTATGACTTTTCGCACTTCATTTTTTGTAACATACAAGAATATTTATGTTTCTGTAAGGATTCATTTCTGTTCCTGATTTTTGCAGCTAGAGTCCATCGGCATAAAAGAACGGGTAAAATACAATCTGTAATAAAGCGGGTGTTAAGATTTAGCTCGAGGTACAGAAGTTCTTCACACTGGACAATGTGCCCAGCGTGTTCTATTTTCCACTTGACACAGTATCTGCATTAACACCGTCATTTCAAACTAAAAAAGACCAACTTCCAGCACTATATCGTTACCAACTAATACTTCAAACAGATGAAGAGTTTATCATCATATATATTATTTCTATAAGGTATTTTTTTGTCACAAGCCTGTATCTTCCTTCATACTTAACCGAAATCAATGAATGAGGTGTCTTTTTAAAGCTTATGGTCACCACTTCGGTCACATCATATTTTAAGGAATGAAGTTTTCGGAATTCAACCCTTAAAGGGCAAAAATGTTAATATTTCTAAAATGCTGTTTTCTGTGTTACGAGTCACTTATCTCCCTTGATACCTACCCGTAATCGTTTAATGAAGTATCATTTTAAAGATTAAGATCTCCGCTTTAGTGACGTCATATATTAAGACAGTTTTTTCGAAATTCGACCCTTAAAGGGCAAAAGTATCAATATTTTTGCAATGCGGTTTTGTGTCACGAGCGATTTATCTCCCTTAATATCTAACCGATATAGATAAATGAGGTATCATATTAAAGAATAAGGTCTCCGCCGTAGTAATATTATATTTTAAGAAAGGAACTTTTCGTAATTCGACCCTTAAAGGGCAAAAATGTCAATTTTTCTAAAATGCTTTTTTTGTATCTCGAGCCATTTATCTCCCTGGATATCTAACCAAAATCGATAAATGAGGTAGGATTATGAGGAGCAATGTCTCAGTTTTGTGAAATCATATTTTATGAAAGAATGTTTTTGGAATTCAGCCCTTAAAGGGAAAAAGTATAAAATTTTCTATAGCGCATTTTTGTGTCACGAGCGATTTATCTCCCTTAATATCTAACCGATATAGATAAATGAGGTATCATATTAAAGAATAAGGTCTCCGTCATGGTAACATTATATTTTAAGAAAGGAGTTTTTCGTAATTCGACCGTTAAAGGGCAAAAATGTTAGTTTTTGTAAAATGCGTTTTTTATATCTCGAGCCATTTATCTCCCTGGATATCTAACAAAAATCGATAAATGAAGTAGGATTATAAGGAGTAATGGCTCAGCATTGTGAAATCATATTTATGAAATAATGTTTTTGGAATTCAACCATTAAAGGGAAAAAGAATAAATTTTTTTATGACGCATTTTTGTGTCACGAACGATTTATCTCCCTTAATATCTAACCGATATAGATAAATGAGATATCATATTAAAGACTAAGGTTTCCGCCGTGGTAACATTATAATCTAAGAAAGGAATTTTTTGTAATTCGACCCTTAAACGGTAAAAATATCAATATTTTTAAAATACGTTTTATGTCTTTCGAGCCTTTTATCTCCCTGGTTTTTTAACCAAAATCGATAAATGAAGTAGGAGTATGAAGAGTAATGACTCAGCTTTGGTGACATCATATTCAACCTCACTTTTCACATCATTTTTTTTCGCGAAATTTTCGCACGGGTCGTCTAGTAATAACAATAACAATATAATTGCGATCGCGCAGGCTCCTGTAGCGATCTCCCTACACAGTCGTCTTTCTCCTTGTCTCTTCCCACTTACTTTTACCCTCCGCTAATGTTTACTTTAAATTCTTTCGGAGTCTTTAGTAAATTATTCAACATTTCTCTTGCTAATTTATTCCAATTCCTTACACTCTTTCCTAAGAACGAAAATTTTCCCACACCCTTCTGATACTGCTTTTCCTTCCCTAACCTTTTTGTTTTCTACCTTTTAGGAAGCCTTCTACCAAAAAAAATCACCTTTTTATCTACTCCAGTAGTTTTTACCTTATTTAACACCATTTTATGGCTCACTCTCTCAAACGCCTTTGAAAGATCTAGCGCTACACTATTAACTTGACCACCCCTGTCCATTTCATCAGAAATATCTTGCATGTAGCCTACTAACTGAGATTCGCATGAATATCCTTGTCTAAAGCCATGTTGCCGACTTGAAAACCACTTACGTTCCTCACAGATACCTCTAATATTGTTGCATATTAATCTCTACATTAATTTATCTACCACTGATGTCAAGCTGATCGTCCTGTAGGTTTTGACCCTATTTGTCAACCATAATTTATGTTCCGTCACTACTATCGCACTTTCCAGTCATGTGGTAAACAACTAGTATCCAGACTCAGTTTAAATAATGTTTCGAGATAAGGTATAATGTCACATCCCTAGTAATTTTGACCATACCGGACCCTTTACGCTTTTTTATATTCCTTAGTTAGTTAATGATATCTTCATATTTAATTTCGAATTTTCTAATCTGATCACTTTCAACTGTGCAGACTTGGATTGGTACCGTCTTTTGCAGTAGTTTGAGGTGTAGTTTGTACCTTTAACGTTTTGCAGTTATTGTGGACGCTGGTCGCGTATCTAAGAGACGAGACCATATCGATCCGTCCGCCCGGACAGCCTCCACGGCCGGAGCTACCTCGCTCTATGCACACCGCTGGCTGCTGCCTCACTCAGTCCACAGGCTTCACACACAAACAGTCACACCAATACGATAGTACAAATAGTTGGGGTAGGAAATGCAGTAAGAGATACCTAGGGTTTCACCCGCTCCCCTCTCCTCGTAACGTCATGTAACGCCATGGCACACTGTGTCACACCACATCACACCATACGTCACAATATATCACACCACTTCATGGCATTTAACATCATGTTATACAAGTTTTACACAATGCCATACCATATCACACCATATCACACTTTTAACGGCATGTCACACCATGTCACACTTTGCAGACCACCACCACCCCCTTTGACATTAGACATTTTTGCCATTTTAAATGTAGAACGTGTTTTAAATAGCACTTTTAACGTGACGTCACGAAGCTTACGATTCCCGCTCGCCCTTGTCACACAATATCACATCACATCACGTCAAACCGTCACACTATGTCATGTTTCTTGGATCGCAACAAGCTTCTGTGGCATTATACATTTTGCAATTTTAACTTTAGAACGTGATCAAAACAGTTCTGTAAACATAACGTCACAAAGCTTATGATCCTTTCTCGCCCTTGTCACACCATATCACATCACATCGAGTTAAACCGTTTCAACATTTCACACTTCATTGATCACAACTATCTCTTGTGACATCACATATTTTGCAGTTTTAACTTTAGAACTTGATTAAAACAGCACTTTAGACGTGACGTCACGAAGCTTATGACCCTCGCTCGCCCTTCTCATACAAAGTCACACCAAATCACACCACATAACACCATGTCACACTTTATGGACCACCAGCACACCTTGTGATACACACATTTTGTATTTCAAATTTAGAACTTGATTATTAAAACATTACTATCAACGTGACGTCACAAAGCTTACGATTCTCGCTTCACCTATGTCACACCATACCTTGCAGACATTCAACTCCCTTTAGGACGGCCCTTTGGAGATGCGCCAGAAGGTAGTGTATCGGCACCACAGCTGTTCATTATTCTAACGAACGATTGTGTCGACGGTTTACAGTCAGATGTTTGGTTGTTTGTGTATGAGATAATGCTATATCATACGAATAATACGACTAATAATTTTTAACAGCTACAGGGGAATCTGGACAGTATATCAGGCTGGATACGTTAGCCTGCAAAAAGAAAGGAGTCAACTTATTAGATGCACACGAAGAAAAATACAGGTTTTGTTTGATTATAAGATCGAGGAGTAATTGGTTGTCGAAGATATAAAGACTAAATATAATAACAAACAAACAAAAAATCTGTAGAGCCCCTTACTTCAGAACAGCATTTCTCAAACTCATAACTACACATATGAAATTTTCCAAACATTGGCGGATGCCCTTAAAAAAATTGGCGTTTTAATGTTTGTAAATAAAGATTTTTGTCTTAAAAATAGTAATACAGTCACAAAGAGCAATATGTTATTAATTAATTTGATGGATGGGCTTGTTTCTTGTCACAGATTGAATCGACTTTGTGAGCAATTTCGCTCATTTTCAATCTCAATTCACCATGTTGCGTGTTGCACTATCGAGGTACCCAGTCAGTCACCATAACGTAAATCTTGTGGGGAATCCCCTACGTTCAATTGGCAAAGCCCTAGGGGTTCGTGTAACCCCACTATGAAAAACCCTGCTCTAGAAAAAAACACAGATTTTATCTGTAACTCTGTGAGATGTTGTGCTGCTATCTACCGGTATGTGATCTCTCCTTATCAACGCCAGTGAAGCCTAGCGGCTTAAATCTGAACTATCGCGTACACTCTTCCTTGATTGTTCATACCTTTGCCATTTACCGGTTGAAATTTCGAAAAATTCCTTTCTCAGTTAATGACGGAAACAAAGCGGAGAACTTAATCTTTAAAATGCTTCCTCATTTATCGATTTGGTTACGGGTAAGGTCAGAAAGATGGCACGTCACAAAAGACACCTTTTGGAAATACAGCGCTAGTCAAAATGATTGCAGTGATTTCAGAAAATTACTACAGATTTATTATTTGACATATACTTACAAGATTACGCACATATATAAACAAACTGTAAATTTTTTTTTGATTGTCTACAGATGCTCAATATGTGCACCTTTAGTGACTCTGCACACATCAGGTCTATAATCGAGTTCTTCCCATACCCGATGCAGCATGTCTCTGTCAATGAGAGCAAATGCATTGGTGATGCGAACCCACAGGTCTGGCAGATCAACTGGTACTGGTGGCACAAACACTGTGTCTTTTGCGAAACCCCAAACAGAGAACACACCTGCGGGTTCGCCTCACTAATGCATTTGCTCTCATTGACAGAGGCATGCTACATCGGGTATGGGAAGAACTCGATTATAGACTTGATGTGTGCAGAGTCACTAAAGATGCACATATTGAGCATCTGCAGACACTCAAAAAAACTTTCACTTTTTGTTTATATATCTATGTAAGTATATTTCAAATAATAAATCTGAAGTAATTTCCTGAAATCGCTGCAATCATTTTGACCAGCCCTGAAATTCATATGATTACAGAGGAAGTCGAAATGTTTAAATTTAGGCTACATTTTTTAGCGTCTAAATTATTCTTTTCACATTTCTGTTTCAAGTTAAACCAACTCTATTTTTGGATAAATTTTATGTGCTTTATCTCCTGTCAACTTTTAATGGAGTTTACGTTCGCGTCAGAAATTAAAAATAATACTCTTAGTAGTTCGCTCTCTCAATAAAACTTGCTCGGAAAATTGGATGACGCACTTCGGGAGGGACAAAAATATTATTAAAAGCAGCTTTAAACCTGTTATTCAGGTCGAGGAAGCTATTTAATAAGGAATTAACGCAGTGATAATATATTTAGGTCCGGAAATATCGAAGATTATTCCGTTTCTGTCAGTTCCGATGACTGCTTTCATTATTGGTTTTCCGTCTAACGTCATATCCCTGAGTATCCGCATATCGATCTCATTACTCTCTGCTCTCGACTTTCGACAGTGGCCGCCAGCTATCGATACTTGCGTGTCGACCACAGATTGCATGTCGCCAGTCATTACTTTGAACATGAAGTTAAAGCTTAATGAAATGAAAAGCTGGTTGCTTTTTTAGGGCGTAACTCTTCTATTTATGGGGAACAAGGTCATATTCTGCCAGATGATTCTAATATTTTATTATTTTCCGAATTTTGTTTGTTAGTTTTAGCACATTTGTACATATTCACCCGTCTGGTTTCTGAGACTTGTAACGTATTGCCACAATACTTCGAAATATATTTGCGTGAAGCTGGACCCGTAGTTGGCACAAATGAAAGATGTGAAAACAAAGGTAACGGTAACTGCCCGGCTGCGTTCCTGAGTGTGACCTTGGGCCGGGTAGCCCTCGGTGAAGGAACGCAGAGTGCCACTAGGGTGACGCGGTGGGGATGGTACAGTGGATTGCGAGCTGTTTGGTGGGAGCGTGGCCAGCCTGCAGGAAGAGATGTGCGACTACTAACGCCGTGCGGTGTGTCGTTACTCTTGAGTTCCATATCGTGATCCG